>BLSH010243924.1:50252-133163 GCA_018402905.1 Glandirana rugosa
ACGGTCCTCTCGAGCAGTTGTCTTGCGGGGTCTGCCTGGCCTGGGCTTGTCAAAAATGTCTCCAGTCTCTTCAAATCTTTTTTTTTATCTTCTGTACTTGACGCTGAGACACATTGAAGGTGTCTGCCACATCAGCAGTGGATCTGGTCTTCAGCCTCTTGATAATCAAAACTTTAGTCTCAGGGTGAATCTTAGGCATGTTTGCAGAGGTCTAGTTGCAGTTGATGTGAAGGTCTAGTGTACTTGGGTTCTTTTCATACACACCTGAGACCTAATTGATCCATTATTAGTCAAAGGTGAAGCTCATATGACAAGGCAACAACACTTATGTCTTTGCAAAAATTGACTCAATAGGCTTTACCAAGCTGTGAATATTAGAATACTTTTTGACAGTTTCATTTTGCACTGAAACATTATTACAAAAGCTGTTGGGATTAAAATGAGCCATTTCTTGTAAAAAAATCTTGATTAGAAATATATTTCAGCGGCACTTCAGGTCAATTTGTAGACAAGCGACAAGAATTTTGTCAGGGACTATATATGGATAGTGGGTGTATATTGCAGACCATGCATCATTAATAGGATGGGGGTTGGGTGAAAAAAGAGAGAGGGCACAACCCTTATTAAATGTAAATCTGTTTGGGGACTGACTTTCTGTAAGTGAACTGTGCACTCATTACGCATACAAATAAACACTTCCAGGACAGTCTAATATATAGAATTTAAAATATCGGCTGCAATAGCTATTTGTAAACTGGGTTGCATAAAAATAAAAACTGCCATAAAAGCTCCCCAAAAAATGGAACTCTAATGAAAAAGTCACAAAACAAGTCCAGAGATTCCATTTTCACTCAAATGCTTTTGACTGGATATGTCTCATGGGAAAATTGAGAGCTGTGAATTCTCTGCTGTCACAGTACAGCAGATGGGAAATTCTCTGTCTTAAAGTAATTGCCTTTCTATGCAGGTGAATGTGAATTGAGAAAGTTATTGAATGGCAATGTTAGGTGAAAAAGCTATAGCAGAGCTGCTGGCTATTTCCTAGTCTCAGATAAGTCCTTTGTATTCAACAAAATCCAATATCAAGTGCTCTTTCAGTAAGTACTGGCACAATAGCACTAACATTTTGTTTCATTTATCACATCTACAGCTAAGAAAAGTGAAGATGTTGCCTATAGCAACAAACTCCAGGTTTCATTTTCTTAGTGCAAGAATGAAACATAGATCATTTACAGCAAAACAAAAAAAAAAACAAACACAAAGATAACAAAGAAAATAGTCCAACAAATCTGCCCTTATTTATTTTAATCTGAGGATAGAACTAGTTTTATCACAAACTTATTTACATGTGCTTACTGTTGACTTTATATCACCCTATATGCTTTCAGAAAAAGATTAATTTATAAGGTTACTCTTGAACTTCCTTCCCGCTAGTTTAGGCCCCATTCACACCTGAGCGTTTTGTAGCTCGAAGCTCCAAAACGCTCAGCGAGAAAAAAAAATAATTATACTCTATGGTGGTGGTTCACATCTCCACCCCAAAATGCCTGAAGCCAAACAAGGATGCCGTGCAGGTGCCCGATGTCCTCCTTATCAACTGATGATGTTGCTAGTTGTTAGTACACCAGTGGCTAGAAGGTTGTAATGTTGCGCAATGAAAACCTATGGCTTAGTGTAACTAAAAGGCAGGCTTTGTCTGCCTGCTGGTTTGTATACAATTTTTGGACAATTTTAAGGCATTTTGTTGACCCCTGTTGAAACCTGAAGGCACATTGGTTGAAAAGGTTGCATTTGTGACCCCAAAGACTAGCTCATTCTACCACAGCAGCCAGTTCTGCTCCAACCCACTTTTAATTCTCACTCTTTTCTGCTACAACAGGTGTGTCCTATAGGTCCCAGCCTCCCTGCAGCCTCGCCCATAATATACACTGAAAACCCAACAGGGAGAACAATACAATTTTGAACTCAGCTGCAGAATTGTCCACAGCAGTCTCCAAAAGAATATGAAAGGCCACTAGGAGATTTCCACCATCTTTCCTACAGGAAAATATTATGTGTATAAATTGTAATTATATATGTATGTGGCAGGGGGCATTTTCTTCACTGCCTATATAGGCTCTGATTCCTTTTAAGGTCCAACTCTGGCTTTTTCCCACCAGCACTTCCCATCTCTATATTTAAAAAAAATGTTCTTAGTACATGCCTACTTTTTAAGTATCTTCTGGCTGATGATGAGTGGAACCCACTTCATTTTCTCACAACTCGTTTTCCTCTTGTTTGTTGTAACCTGTGTACCACACTATATGGAAGCGGAAGAAGTTGGGGAAGTAGTCTGGGTAATCCAAGATTATTTCAGAAGTTCCTTCTTTTTTCCTATTGATTACCCTAAACAGAATATATATCTTATGGAGTTCAATATTTCCATTTTGAAGTCCTAATATTTCTATGTATTATTTAGAATAGTGCCGCCTCTATACTTTTGTCCCTGCACTCACCCAAGTGGAAGTTTTGTCAAATAAGCTCCTCCCAGCCTACAATGCTATTGGTTCACTATAGCTAATGGGTTCTGGAAAGGTAACACTTGGTAAGGTGCTACAGTGACTATCTCATTGTTACCCCCTCCTTTTTTATTCTATTTTGCCATGTTAGTGATATCTGTACCTTTTAATGATATTAATACAGTAACATGTTGATTTTTATGTACACGTTAATTGCATTTATTGGGGTATCTAGAAAAAAGTCTGCTATTTTTACTGTGGGGTATAATTTTGTCTATGAAAAATCAAGTGAAACAGCGCTGGTATACTCCTATTACCCTTAGTTATACCTTTAAGGGTAAGCCTAAATTATTAGGCTTACTGTATAAATTAATAAAGTAAAAAATATTGCTAATAATGATAACGATAATAAAAGTAGCTTATGGTCGTCTCTAGTGACCCCTTTACTTCCTCCAGCAGTGAGTGTTTCAAAATGCTACATTGTGATGTGAGCTTTAATCTCTGCAGCACCCTCAGAGGGTGTATTTATGACAGCCTGGGCTCATTGAAAGGGAAGAATTCCACTTGAAAACAACCAGCACTGGATAATGGACAGTTCTTGTGTAGGGCAGCTTAGCAGAGAAAGTATTGCAGCAAAAGCAACATTGCATACAAGTATTGGCAAACGCATTTATAATTTTTTAATAAGGTGGAGTTAGGATTTATGTGGTGCTGCACAGTTAGGCTAAATTTACACATGCTTCAGATTTTGCAGCCCCTCTGATAAGCGATCTGCAGTGCATTGCTTTCAGAGGTGTTTGACAGATGGTGAGGAAGCAATATCTTGCCTGCTCACTGTTTTAACTTTGTAAATGCCACACTGCCACACTGCAACCACGTGCATTGCATGTGTTGGCAGAGCGGTTGCCATATGGCTCCATGTTTCTACCGGCCCCCAAATGCAAGCGTAAATGAGTACTTATTGTGTTTACTGTTCTATTCTCTCATTGCAGGTCTTTGAGTCGACTCTAAGTGAAACCATCATGTGCTAATCTATGATTAGCAGCTGTTTGGCTGCATGCTGTTTATATTGCCTAATATATAGTATAAGTTAATCTTATGAAAACATTGTACAAGTAAAAAATATGCAAGACATAACAAAATGTACTTTTGGGTAAAATTCACAATAATGACTTGAAGTGTGAAAATTATGCATGCTGCATTTTACTGGCATATTCCAGGTGGTATTATTCATCTTTATGGAAGGTGTGCTTTCTAGAAACCAAGGTAAACTACAGTAGGTATTATATGAAAAAGTACTGGTGAAAACTGTACTATTAGACACACTGATAGGCCAGCACATTGTTTAACCAGTTAGTGCTGTGTTTTCCTGTAGTTCTGTGCCCTGGGTTTGATTTCTGCGCTTTATAAAATGCACATTGAATATGTACTGTATGTTCTCCCTGTATTTTCTCTCAAAATCCAAACACATACTGGTAGGCCAATTCGATTCCTCCAAAACTGGTCATAGTGTTTAATCACTGTAGTAAGAACATTCGATTGTGAGCTCTTCTGGTGAGGCTGGGACTGACAAGCCAAAGCTACAGTTAATACTCAATAAGTGCAATGTAATATGTAGACTTTGCTGTATGTTATTACCTGAAGAACTCTCTTTGTTTGCCTAAGTATAAATGCATCTCAAATTTTTAAACAGATTCTTTAACTTAGCAAAATACATGTGTTATATAGAAGATGGCATTACCTGACCTATGTGGCACATGCTATTTCTATAGTTTGAAGCTATTTAGTGAGTTACCATCCATGTACTGAGAAGTAGCTGCTCCTTGACAGGATCACTATGTGGTGACACTACCAGGAAGACCTTTAAATATTATGCATTGCCTATCACTACTGCCTATCCTTTCTCAGTTATTTGTGCAACTGGAGCAGACATTTCTAAGCCCAGATCAATACCAATTGAGTTTTCAATAAAACATTCAATCTTTATTATAACATAATTGTCATTAAATTATATACATAAACATTAAAATTGGTATATTCCAAATGTTACATGAAAGGAGTTCAGCCAAACAATTTTTAGGCTTCAGTCAGCTGTTATCCCAACCGGTTTCGCCCCCATGGGCTTCTTCAGGGGATTATACTGACCTCCAAACTCTAGTTGGAAACAATGAAATACATACAGTCAGAAAATCATTAATTAATACTGTCAATGCTTGGTATACCTGTAGGGTACATAATTCCCAAACCTTCAAGTGCCAGTTCCCATACATCCCAAAAACCCCCCCATATATCCATAAAGCCTAGGTCAAAACCTAGGGCGAAAACCGGTTGGGATAACAGCTGACTGAAGCCTAAAAATTGTTTGGCTGAACTCCTTTCATGTAACATTTGGAATATACCAATTTTAATGTTTATGTATATAATTTAATGACAATTATGTTATAATAAAGATTGAATGTTTTATTGAAAACTCAATTGGTATTGATCAATTCTACAGCACCGCATAATCCCCTTGGGGAACAAAGCTCTTTCATTCTATCTATAATTGGGATGAGGTGCCATAAATTATTAAGGCCATATGCCAAAAACTGACCAAGGATACATTCTATTAATTTATAAGCCCAGGTTTATATGTCAGCTGGTTTGCAGGAGTTAAGCATTTAAAAAAAGAAGGATTACAAGTAATTACTCAAAGCACAGTTGCAGAATACTGTTTAGCAACTGTTTGTAATATATATATATATATATATATATATATATATATATATATATATATATATATAGTCTTAATGGAAATATTGCATATGCCTATAGGTCTATACAATGCATTTTCTTTTAGTTTATTGGAAATACACATTGGGATTAAAAAGCAAAAACAGATGAAAAAACACACTGAAAAAAATGCGTGTATGAGTCATGGGTTGCCGAAGTGAAACAGGAGCGGAGAAGCCTATAATAAGCTGTCACAGTATGAGGGAAAGTCATAACACAGCTATTGATTGCGCCAGCTTCCACTTAACTGCTGGTCAGATTGCAAGAGTAAGATTACCGTCAATTGCTGTTTCTAATGAACAAGGTAGAAGAACTGGTAATTCCTACATTTTAACAAATCATGCAATGATAAAAATAAAAACAGCTCTTCAAATGACCTAGCAAAAAAACACGTACACCTATAATCACGCAGCAAGATGAGGACTTGAACTGAGCTGATATTTTATTAGAAGTGGTAAATGGTGAGGACCTGCAGAATGACAGCATGAATATGTATCACAGTTACTTTGCTACAACTTATAAGATTGTTCATGCCAAACTAGTAATCATTCTTTTCCCCTAACGCTCACCCTTAACTTGCTTACTTACTTGATCAGTCCTGTTCTCTTCCAAAATTATAGCTCTCTCTTCCTCAACTTTCCTTACGCTAGGCGTCTTCCTATCTCATATTGCATGCCCTCAGCCAGTTTCTTTCTGCCTACACCTTATAACAATATTTTCCATGACATGCTCCATCCTCTTCTCTCTTTTCCAAATCCTTAGTTACAGGTCACCTATGTTGACTTTCAAGTAGAGAAGGAGCAGGGTAGAGGTTGGGAGGAGAATGCAGAAAGCATGATATTGATTATAGAGATATACAAGAGGAAGTAGAAAGTGATAGGATACATGAGTAGGGAAGAGAGATTTTATAGAGTGGGAAGAGGGCTAGTAAAAGATCACAGGAGGACAGCTTTGCTGGGAGAGAATCTAGGAAGAAGAAAAAGTTATGTACTGTAGAAGGGATGTCCTAAAATGGGTACCATACACTTGAATGTGCCAAAGGATTAATATACCCCTTCTGCATACTAGGAATATAAAGAAGGATGCCACTGTTCAGAAGGCACATTAAAGTGCCACAGCTTATGTTTAGGTTTCTATGTAGGTACCAGCTTTCTAAATGTCAGTATCTGTATAGACATACAACCCCATCACCACCATCCTCAAGGTTTGGGCATTGAGCATTAGGCATTAAGCATTGCACTGGCTACTTCTCCCATACCTGGAAGGTTGGGTTTTCAAGGAGTATTCTGAAGGGATATCATACATAGAGATTTTACTGCTCCAGACAGTCTTACAGATCATCCACCAGCCACAGGTGCATACTGGGATCCAATTCCTCCCGCTGCATTCAGATACAAATAAATGAAGATAGCATGACTGTATAATGATACTAGCAATAAAGCTTGTTGGATATCAAGACAAACAGTGGGAATAATGGGAAGCTGACTGCAAGCCACACACTTCGTTAGGCTCCTACACTGTTGGATGATTTGATGTTCCCAGCATTGTATCACTAGGACTCACTTTGCTCCCTTTTTTGATCATCCTTTTACCTCTTGGGCTTGGGATTACCTATCCTATCAATCCCCTGAGAAAGACGACTAAAGTTGAAATGCACAGGGGTTCAATTCATGTATTATTGACCTTATGGGTTTCCTTTTAGTGGATTGATGGGTATCCATATGACATGTGGTACCATGTGGCTCGTTTTAATCTTTGTACAATAAACTTTACATTTTATTTGTGAATTATTTTTGGTGCCTTCAAAGTCCCATCCATCATTCATAAGTTTATGTTATAGTACTTTTGGGGATAGCACCCCTAGAAAATAAAATCTGCCTGGCTGACATAGTTAGTCCTAGGCTTAATTTATATTTCTTGTATGCAGTACAACTTTACTGATTGCTGATCAGTTAACAGGATAAAAAGAAAAATATACATCTATAAAATAACCTAGTGATCTAGTCAAGTAATGGCAACTACTTGGGGGGGGGGGGGGGTGTTGATAGAGTAATACTTGGCATACATTATGATATGGATGCAGGATATGTTTTTAAATAGTAATTTACAACACCTGAGTATACCTGTTTACCCTAACTGCCAGTTATCTAATGTTGCCCAGAAACTTAACTTACTTAAAGTAATTCTTTACTGGAAACTGTGCACTATGAGATTGTCAGAATTCACCTGCATTTTACTCTTCTTTTCCAACATTAATCAAAGAAACAGGTTTACTTCACTAGTAGTGAACCTTGATAGGTCTTACATTCTGCTTCCCCCACTAGCACAAACTGCCACCAATATAAGCCAGGTTCACTGTAAGCATGTGGGAGAGAAAGTGTACTGCTATCTAACCTATATCCTAAATGTGGGGATTAAACCAAAGATCCCAATGGGGATTTGGAAAATTATTACAATAATGCTACAGAAAGGTTCCAACAACACCTTTTGGTGTACACTGTGCTGCAGTATTTTTAGTTAGTTAACATGTGCTTGGCTGAGAAACACTTTAAAGCAGCTGTCACTAAATGGTGGCGGCCCGCGGTCCGAACACGGATCGAGCGACACTCCTGTCTGGACTGCCAGGCTGCCAGTGTACAATACCACATCCCAGTCCTCCGTTCAGCAGTCATTGGCTGCTGGGACTGCGGGTGTTCCTGCAACCAATGATGTTACGTGTGCGCCACGTCCCCTGCTGCTAGCTATCTGGCAGCTCCCGGCTTGGCCCCGAAGTAAGCCGTGACGTCACATGCACGCCCCCGCCTCCTGCTGTTTATTATCTTGCAGCTCCCGGCTCTCATTCGGCTGGCCACAAGGTATGATGTGTATGTGCTCCCTGCCCCCTTCAGCAAGACTCCCAGCGCAGCTCTCGCTTCCTGCAGCTTGTTACCTCTGCTTGCTTCCGATCCCTGCCTACAAAATGTGTCCATTAGCATGTGTAAATGTTCCCATTAGAGTGCCCCTTAACATAAAATGAAGGGCATGCTGATGAGCACATTTCATGTTAAGGGGCACATTGATGGGCACATGTTAGTGGAGGCACACTGATGGGCACATATTATTTTAAGGGGGCATGCTGATGGGCACATATTATGTTAAGGGTGCACACTGATGTGGACATCTGATGTGATGGGGATGCCTGATGTATAGGGGCACACTGATGGGAACACCTGATGTAAGGGGGCACTGTGATGGGGACACCTGGAGGCAATCTCATGGGGACACCTGATGTAAAGCGGCTCTCTGATGAACACACCTAATGTAAAGGAGCACTCTGATGGGCACACCTAATGTAAAGGAGCACTCTGATGGGCACACCTAATGTAAAGGAGCACTCTGATGGGCACCCATGATGTGATGGAGACACCTGATGTAAAAGGGCACTCTGATGATGGCACATAATGTAAGGGGCCACTCTGCTGGGGACAAATTATGTAAGGGGATACTCTAACGGTGGCAACTAATTTATGGTGGTAGTCTGATGGGGGCACCCAATGTGATGAATTGCTAATGTAAGAGGGAACACCAATGGGGACATTTACAGAGTATTACCAGATTGTGTGGTAGAAACAATTACAAAAGCGCCAGAGAGCACGGCTTGTGCCAAAAAAAAGGAAAACAGAAACGTACAAATCTTTCATGGCACAGACTTGTGATTCAGACCTCAGCCGAAAAAAAAAATGTTAGTTTCTAGACCTCCTTGAATTTTAATTCACTACCCCTGCTTTAAAGGCTGAGAATCACTTTAAATAATATAACGTTCAAAGCCTTAAAGGTCTGTAAGCAGCCCATCAGTCCACAATGTTTGTGTGAGATTATTCTGTATGTATATTTTGTATTATTATTTTAAACCATCTTTTCTTTCTTTGCAAACCAAATTATTTTTCTCTATCAATACAGTATTCATTTGTTTTAAAGCAATATTAGCGTAAGCAGGACTGTCAAATAAGATGTATTTCCCAATAAAAAAAACATGTGGATGCAATGCAAAAGGTAGCATCAACATCAACTAAACTACGACTCTGTTCAAAAGAATAGAGGGAAAAAAATTGGAGTAATGTTTTATAAACAGATATTACCCAAACATTCCCTAGTACTGTATTAAGCCAATATACAGTATCTCACAAAAGTGAGTACACCCCTCATATTTTTGTAAATATTTTATGATATCTTTTCATGTGACAACACTGAAGAAATGACACTTTGCTACAATGTAAAGTAATGAGTGTAAAGCTTGTATAACAGTGTAAATTTGCTGTGCCCTCAAAATAACTCAACACACAGCCATTAATGTCTAAGCTGCTGGCAACAAAAGAGAGTACCCCCCTAAGTGAAAATGTACAAATTGAGGCCAAAGTGCCAATATTTTGTGTGGTCACTATTATTTTCCAGCACTGCCTTAACCCTCTTGGGCATGGAGTTCACCAGAGCTTCACAGGTTGCCACTGGAGTTCTCTTCCACTCCTCCATGACAACATCACGGATCTGGTGGATGTTAGAGACCTTGCGCTCCTCCACCTTCCATTTGAGGATGCCCCAGAAATGCTCAATCGGGTTTATGTCTGGAGACTTGGTCAGACTTGTGTTTGGGGTTTGGGGGTTGTGATCATGTTGGAATATTGCACTGCGGCCCAGTCTCCGAAGGGAGGGGATCATGCTCTGCTTCAGTATATCACAGTACATGTTGGCATACATGGTTCCCTCAATGAACTGTAGCTCCCCAGTGCCGGCAGAACTCATGCAGCCCCAGACCATGACACTCCCACCACCATTCTTGACTGTAGGCAAGACACACTTGTCTTTGTACTCCTCATCCAGTTTCAGACACACACGCTTGACACCATCTGAACCAAATAAGTTTATCTTGGTCTCATCAGACCACAGGACATGGTTCCACTAATTTATGTCCTTAGTCTGCTTGTTTTCAGCAAACTGTTTGCAGGCTTTCTTGTGCATCATCTTTAAAAGAGGCTGCCTTCTGGTACGACCACCATGCAGACCAATTTGTTGCAGTGTGCGGCGTATGGGCTGAGCACTGACAGGCCCCACCCCCTAAACCACTGCAGCAATGCCGGCAGTACTTATACGTCTATTTCCCAAAGACAACCTCTTGATATAAGCCCGTGCACTCAACTTCTTTGGTCGACCATGGCGAGGCCTGTTCTGAGTGGAACCTGTCCTGTTAAACTGCTGTATGGTTTTGGCCACTGTGCTGCAGCTCAGTTTCAGGAATTTGGCAATCTTGTTATAGCCTAGACCATCTTGATGTAGAGCAACAATTCCTTTTTCAGATCCTCAAAGAGTTCTTTGCCATGAGATGCCGTGTTGAAATTCCAGTGACCAGTATGAGAGAGTGAGAGAGATAACACCAAATTTAACACACCTGCTCCCCATTCACACCTGAGACCTTGTAAAACAAATGAGTCACATGCCACTTGGACAGTTTCACTTAGGGGTGTACTCACTTTTGTTGCCAGTGGTTTAGGCACTAATGGCTGTGTGTTGAGTTATTTTGAGGGGAAAGAAAATTTACACTGTTATAAAAGCTGTACACTCACTAATTTACATTGTAGCAAAGTGTAATTTCTTCAGTGTTGTCACATGAAAAGATGTAATAACATATTTACAAAAATGTGAGGGGTGTACTCACTTTTGTCATACTGTACTGTATGTGTATAAGCACTTACTTTTTTAAAAAAAAAAGACTGCCTCTGGCTTTAGGTACATCAGCACAGCTTTGCTAAACTTCCTAGGGGTGATCACACTTACTGAAGGGCGGAGCTCTGAGAGGTATTCTGTCTTCAGGTCTTCAGAGTGGGTGATTTGTCCTTAACAGCAGCTCGATACATACGGCCTCTCTGGAGCTGTCAGTTGGGTCTGCATGAAGCAGTGATCCTCAAGAGAAATCCTGCTCTGGGATAGCTGTAGCCTCTTATTATTGTTCATATTTTAGGTGCATGTTTTACAATAACAATGTTTTATTTAGCATTACACAGTGAGCACTATTGTGTTCTTTTATATCTTTTATGGCTTGACACATTATGCATTATCCTAGAGCTGACCTACTAAGAGTGAGAAGTACAGTACTCATATTGCAGCTTATCCCAGCTTACAGAAGGGAACAAGTCTAGCCAAAGCTTTTATCATTTTCGCAAGATCTGTCCATAGTTCTCCGTGGTGGTGGAGATCAGTAAACACATTGGGACTCTAAAGTGTTTTGTTTGGGGCAGTTGGACTTTTATGAACTTTCCCTGATTGAGTAATAAACTTTTCAAAATTTTAATTTTAATGTATTCACACATACATTTATTTTGAAGTATGTTATAGTATATTTGTGTTATATTAAACAGATTGCATAGAATTTATAAGAATTACATTTTTCATTCACTACTACTGATTACTTGGCAGCTGTTTCAAAACTGATTGTACTTACCAGGTTAAGATATAAATCATGACTTCTATGGCATAGAGCATAGGGAAAAATACATACATCCACCATTAATGTTATGGTGAGGCTTGAAAATTCTTAAGTGCCTGAGGCTCCCAATGAAATTTTTTTAGGAAGACAAAGTCTTTTTGTATCCTGCATTTTTTATCTTTGCATTTAAAGACTATCCCAACATATTGTGCCAGTGTTTCTATAGATAGATGTGGGTTGAAATCTGTTAGTGATCTGATATTTTGCTTAAAGGATAAGTTCATCTTTAAAAAAAATAAAATAAATGCACATCTTTTTGTAGGTAAAAAATGTTAATTTATTATTAATTTTTTTCCCTTGGATTTATTCCTTGGCTGTTTGTTTGTTAATTTTACTTGGAGCCTGTAGAGCATTGCACCCAAGATCAGCAGATCGCAGGTGCCATGCAGGACTTCTGCAGACTTGTCACTGTATCTGTCTGCTCGTACCTTGTACGGGCAGGCAGCTACACACTGACAGGAAGACAATGAACTACCAGAGTGCTCAACAGCACCATGGTAGTTCATTGAGAACAGCAGTAAAAGCTGTTCGTACTTGTAGCTTCCCATTCACAGAACTCTGTGAATAAATGACACGGATTGGACGGCGGAGCCTCGCATGGCCGTGTTATTTTCAAACAGTGACAGCGGGCCCCCAGAAAAGACTGGGTGGGGGGGGGGGAAGAGGCTGCAACTGTTGGAACATGTTACATGTCCCATCCTAAATATGGGTGGAACATGAAACGTGTACCAAAAGGTGACCATATTCTTTAAGTTATCAACAAGCAATAAATTAATATCACATTAATCTGATGCTACAGTGGGAAATAGAGCTGCTCCAAGAGCAGAAACATTGTGATTACTTTGTGCTGTTGAGCAGTATTACAAAGTGCTCTGACTTGGGATGAGCTGGTTGATGCAACTCCCATGCTGATCACTGGACCCTGCCAGTCAATGCCAGCCCTGCCTAACATGCTACAGCTACAGAAACACAGCAACACATCACACCGGTATTTAGAATTTCAGTGATCGCATTGCACAGGTCACAATCACATCTCATCTTATATCTCAAATCTGGGAACAAGACAGCCCTTTCTAGCTCATACAATGATGTAAGGAAGGAATAAGACAAGCAGTCCTAAAACAGGTTCAGAACTGGCCCATCCTCAGTGCTATGGACCAAATACCATTACCATCTCTGCCATTCTGCTACAGCACTGAGTGCCATAAAAGAACAAGAAAAGCATTACACATAAATACTATGATGCTGAGCAATCACACTCACTGAAACACAATCTAGGATGGTTTGGTTATCTCTGCCAAAGAAGAAAATGTTTGGACAGCACAATTTAATTTCCAAAGCAAGATTGTTGTGACATCAGACTACTAGAATGGAAATCTTTAGAAACCAATAGAAGGAAAAAAACTTAATGTATGTGGGTTTTTAATAACCAAGTATTATACATAATGAACCAAATAGAAAATACTAGACTTGACCTAAGATGCTGCTCTGACCTGTCTTGTACAATGGACCATAGTAATGCTTTTGACTGCTTCAACATAGTACTCACGTCCTAGCCACACTTCCACCTGTAGTATGGCGATACAACTGCAGATAGTGGGTATACTGCTGATCCTAGGATGACTGTAGCTGAACATCTCAATGAAACTTACAGTCACCCACAAATATTCATCAGATGTAAAACCCTTCCGGAGAATGGCAGATGGCCATACCAGTCTCTTCAGGTATGCAGAGTATTATATACATTAGTTCAACTATAAAAAGTACTTACTGATGTGTACAAGTACCCATCACTGTTCATTGCCAGGTATAATTTTGTTTGAACGCCTTGAATAGCCACCACTCGTAGGCCAACTGGTATGAGGTTAAACAAAGCTGAAAGAGCAAAAGATAAAAATAAATAACTAAGCATATTTAGATCAGTTTACTCCACTTAAATATTTTCAAGCATTTCAACTAGCTTCATAATGGAGCCTCTTAAAAGCATCAAGTAGCGATAAGTGATCCACTATTTCATAGTGACTGTAATTTATCCCTATATGTGATGCACATCTACTATTAATGTAAAATGCTGCTGCCAAATGAAATCAGCAGTAATAATCTAAAAGAGACCAGCGCTACATTAAATCATCATAATAATAAAAAAAGATGTGTAATTATTTGTCTTCTGTCAAATAATTTATTGACACTCATTCCCAAGAGACGTTTATTCAAAGCATAGCATTACTTACTTAAACCTGAAGACAAATCATTTTGATTTTGCAGTTAAAACTAAAACTGTTGTTTATTTACAAAGTTGGTTTGCCTGTTTTCTTTACAGTGAAATAAATCTCATAAAAAAATATCTCCTGTATTTTAAGTAATGTAAATCTGTCAGTAATTTGGGTATGGCTGTTACATATGTGCTTTTTAAGCAGCCTGAGTCTGTGTGTATCCACTTAGATGTAACCAAGCCTTTGATAGCATGCACAAAGCCGTTTTGAGTGTTCAACTCAATGGAACCTATATGCAGCTGTTGAAGATTTAATTGCTGATTACTCTTACATGGCAACAAGAAATTGAAAAGTAATAGGAATTTCTGCAGTGTCCCAGCGCTGTTTCACAATATTGATCTCACCTCATATGTGACAGAATCATTTTATGGATTAGATCTTCTCAATTACATGCAAAATATAAGACCCTTGCTGCCACAAGCTTAAAGACTTCCTCTCTCTCTTGTAGGCCCCCTGTTGGAATTGTTTTTTCTTTCCCCTAAACTTACTTTTTCCAAATCTTTGGGTACATGAAGCTTTGGGTCCTCTTTGCCTCTTCTTGGGCATTACATGTCACCACACAGCAGGTCAACTCACCACACTGCTCTGCAGTGATATGAATGAATATCTATCTATATAATACATATGCAGATATACTGATTCATATAACAAGTGCACCTTAAATGTAAAGAGAAACTTTATTTGTTTTTCGTCTTTTTTTTAAATTTTTAATGGTTACTTAGGATTTCGGAAGCTTCCTATAACTATCCCGGACCTGTTCTTGCACCAAAAATGCAACAATGTCCATTCATTAGTCCTATTATTTAAACTTTCACAAAAAGGAAAAAATAGTGAAATAAAATAAAAAATATCAATATCAATCAAATACACAAAAAAGGAAAAAAAACACACATACGAACACTAAATAAAATGAACTACCTTTTCTATACCCCAAACCCCTTCCCCCCTTAGAATAATTAAATGTTGCCTAATTAGACAAAAAGCCAATTCATTTTCACTAAGATCACTCCACTCATCCCTATTTCTCAGGATGCAAAAGTGGCGTTGCTACTACCGACTTTGGTTTCGATGGTGCAGGCTCAGGGCTTATATCCTTACTTTTTTATTACTACTTGTAAGTCATTGACATGGAACAAGTAGATTTATAAGGTCCCAAGATTCCCATTTCTGTCTTGACTAGCTCAATTGGTTGGACTAATAAGGCAGAGAAGACCTGATGACATCAACTCTCCAAGATGCAAGTGGAAAGCCTATGCAACTTCTGGATGGAAAATACTGGGGATCCAATGTTGTTATACTTCTCTTTAGAGGAATGTTAGCACAACTATTGCATATTTGAAGACAATCATAAGGCAATCATTAGAAACAATCTTGGGAATGTTTGCTTTTAGACTTTAGGCTATTCATAAGGCTATTCTTAAGCAGATGTGCTCATCTCATTCTCTTATATAAATATGAACACTAGATGAAGCATTTGTTCATCTGTATGTAAAAAGAATATTCAAAATATGATACAGCAAGTAAAAATGTCAAACCAATAATTAAGTCAGAAGAATGTTCCAGGAATAACAGAAAACATGAACTCACAGAAAATATACTATTTACCTTTAAAGGGAAAGCTTATTTTTTTAGTGTTCAATAAACACCAAATAATTAAACTTGCCAAAAAAAGAACAATGTTGTAGTTCTATTGATTGGAATACACAATGAATAGGTTACTATTCCCTGTGCAATATGAGTAAATGGCTCTGGGTGTTTATTCTTACACACTGCATATTGAGGGAAAATTGTGCCTGAAAAGTTAGTCAAAGGAAGCTGAGAACATGCTACTAAAATGAATTAAAAGTTAGTAAAATGATGTCAGTGCAAACTTAAAAGTTATCTGCTAATGATGTTCTATGCTGCGTAATTACTTGGGTTAAACTCATTTAAGATAGGTTAACTGAGAAGCAAAAGTCATTTTTATTATTCGAAAAAACTGTAGCGCTGCAAGTCACAGCCTCAGGCTGTTAAAATAGACTAGTATCAATTTAAAGGTGACAGTGGTGTTTGGAGATTTTATATGTAACAGCTCACAGTTGATCATGCAAGAAATATATAAATGCATGCATACAGTTTCTGCTACCAGTAAAGATCCACTACAAGTATGAAGATGCTTTATTGTAACAATAAAAATACCAGAGACATAAAATTGTATTTTCTCTGAAAAAAATACTGAATTCAGAAAAAATATGCATGCAAATCCACGGCTTCTTTTAACAGCATGTTGGTAAAAAACAATCAGGAGAACCAAAGTTTTAAAAGCATACACTTCTTTACTGTATGAACCAAAATAGGTACAGGCTTAATAAATAATACAATGCAAAGAGCAATGTTGATTTCTAAGACAAAGTAAATTATAACAGGCAATCAAATGTCTAGTTACTGTAGTAAGAGCAAGAAAATCCAGACTATTTGCTATTCAGGCTACTGCACTTTGCCTTTTGGATTTTTGCCTCATAAAATAATTTAGCATGTTCTCACAATGCCTTGCACTTATATCATAAATGTCTTCCACTACCACTGCAGTGCCAGGAGCAGTACTGATGTGCACAATGTAGCCCTTTGTACCAATCAGATTTCATCTTCACCGCTCCAGTGTAATCAAAATAGGAAACATTTGTTATTGGTTTTTATGGTATAATAAGCATCTACCTCCTTTTGTACCCTGGTAATTATGGGGGAACAAAGGGCAACACTAGACAGTCTGGTATTATTTATATTATTATGCTCAGTTTCTATAATTCTAAGAAGTTTTAACTGTCCTGTTTTCTCTCAACTCCAACATACATATGGAATCAATATTTAACATTTAGCTATGTGAAGCCCACCATTAGATTCTTGATAATACAACTTAACACATTCGAGGAACAGCACAGCATACAGTGGGACTTTCAATAACCCTCCAATGAACACATATACCCTTGAAACATCTTGTAAAATACAAAAAACAAGAGTTTAATTTATCAATTTTAAAAACACTTATTCATTAAGAGCATGTCTTTAAAAAAAATGGGAGACAGAGGATTTGTAGAATGGAGATGCTCCCAAATTGTATAGTGTAGGTCAATGCGTTTTCACGCGTAAAGCCGCTTCATCAGGACCTTGAATCTCTCATGCAAATATCACTGCTCACTACAAAAAGTATGCATACGTTTCAATGTAATTATGTAACATCAGAGAAAAGTGGTATATATATAATATAACACGCAGTGTGTATAACAATAACTGTGCATACATTTTTAAATGGCAAAAAACTATCCCCTAAAAGCCAGGAAGAGGAGGAAAAAAGGGGATGAGGGAAGAAAAGAAAAAGAGTCAAGAAGAAAGGAAAAATCTTTTATGAGGTATATATATCAATTTTTACTTTCTTCTAGGTTCTTTTTTTTTCTATTCCGTTTTTTCTTTGTCTTCTCCCCCCCCCCTCCCCTTTTTCCCCTTTCTTTTCCTGGCTTTCAGGGATTTTTTTTTTCCATTAAGAAATGTATGCACAATTACTGCCATACACTACATGTTATATTATATATATCACTTTTCTTTGTACTTGTTACACTTGTTTCTGTTATTGCAGTGAGCAGTAATATTTGTATGAGAGATTCAATGATCTGATGAAGCGTCTTTGTCTGTGAAACATGTCAACCTACACTATACAGTCTGGGAGTATCTCCATGCTATAAATCCTCTGTCTCCCAAGGGAAGACAAGCTGTAGACCTGATACCATTTTTTTTAAAAGATATGCTTTCAATGAATAAGGGGTATTGAAATTCCCACGGTATGTTGCGTTCTTCCTTGAATATGTTAATTTAGGGAGGAAACCCTGCAATGACAGTAGTAATGATCTAGCACCACTCTCAGACACTTAATATTTTTAGTTCAGTAGCAGACTTATTTAATGCAGTTCAAAGTCCAATAAAAAAATGCTATTGAATAAACTGATGCAAATGGCAATAAGGATATGCAAAGTGCAGAAATAAAACGTTAGTTGCTGTCAATTCATTTAGCGGTAATCTCACTAACACAGGCTAGTGCACTTTACATATTCATATTGCTCTTTGCACTGCCTTATTAAATAAGCCTGGTTTTGCATATGTGTTTTTGATAACTCCACTTTTCTAGAAAATTTTGACTTAAAAAGCTAGGATAAGAAAGTAATCAACTTTGAAAATATTTTGTACATTCATGTTTGATTGAGCTCCTAGAAGGATACCAGAATTTATAAATGAAATTGGTTTCATCCCATATGAGCCCCCTCACCCCCTGATCAATTCTGGACATGTAAGTATCTGACACTGCTCATTCTGCCAGTTTACAGTCCCACTGCCTGACTGCAGTTGGAGACAGAGATCCAATTCATAAGATCTACCATGAAGATGAATAGGATACCCATCACATTTCTCCCTGCGTGTGTGAAGAATTCTCATTTTTTGCCTCCAAATGCTGGTGGGCTGAAGGCAGACCCTGGTGACAGGGACCAGAAGTAGAACCTATATAGGTATTTAGACGGAAAGAATTTCTCAGAAGGAGGTTTGGGGGTGGTCCAAAATGGGGGGGGGGGGGTAACCAATTCAGGTATTATTTAAAGCATTTATGTTTTTAGAAAGTAATGCTATGTGCTATGCTATGCTATATTAATTGGATCCATAAAAGGACGCATAGCTAGAAGAAGGGTTTCTTTTACAATAAAGTACACATGTATATCTTCAGCATGGCAGCCCTACATTTTTTTATCAAAAATACATTTACCAAAAGTACCTTATTAGTGACCATTATGTCTACATTTTTTGCTCATTATTATAAAACACATATAGACACAGAACATTCCATTCTTACACCGCTTCCTATAGAAATATTAAGGTAAACATGTCCTTGAGAGACTAACAGACAGAGCCGGCATTCAAGATAAATACTGTTTTCATAGCTGATGGTTGTCCTACCACACCTACTATAAAGGGTCATTATCAGACAACAAGTGAAACCTTTCAGTAAGCTACAAATGCTTATCCAGTAAAAACTACAACTGTGCTAAAATTGGAAAGTTTGTCAATCTACCATAATCTATAATCCACCTAATCAAGAATATAGAAATCAGTTGACGGGGCCATGAGGAGTATATTTCCTTGATCATAGGCTATGTGACTTCCTCTCTCTCTGTTTATTGTATCACCAATCACATTCCAAGGTTTGATTAGTGGTTGTGATAAACTTCTTTGCATTGACATTTCTCAGGCTTTCTGCTCAAGAAACACTGCAAAGAACCAGTGGTGGGTGTGTTTGGGAATTCCTATACCACATCACAAGTAGGGATTCTCTGATATTCTATATACAGGGTGTGGTGGACCAGTGCAGCTTGGCAATGCCTGGATCAAAAAATATTGAGCAGGTAGGCTAGGTTTCCTGTATACTCAAGGTTTCATTTTTAATTTTGACGGAGAATACCTTTTGTATTGTAAGAGAGGTAGAGCATCAATACCTTTAAAGGATAAAATTTCAAATGATTTTCATATCACTAGATTTGGGGCCATCTGCTTTTCTTATCAGTTTCTAAGTATTTAAAAATAATTCTTATCACCCACATGTTGGATAATGGAACTTTCCAGAGGACTAAGATAAGTATTGTGTGTAACTGTGAAACTATGCTTTTCGTGGGTTTAATTTGGCACTGTGCAGAAATGTTAACCCATAGCTCTCAAATGTTATGGGTGGAATTAATAAGAGTGTAAAAAGCAATGGGGAACAACAAATTACAAAGTACAATAGCAGACAATATGAATTCAGATTACTAGATTAAGCAAGATCCAATTGATTGCTATCAGATTTGAATCAAATTAATATGCACCCAACAGAATGCTCAATGGTGTACAAGGACTTTATTGTGTAGGAAGGGGTTAAATGGCGATTGGGTAGAACTAAAGTCAAGACTACTCTATTATTGGCAGGATGTGTGGGTGAATATATGTTCTTTGATGAAATGTGATACAATCTAGAGGACATCTCTGGATCTCCATGGAGATAACATTTGATTCTCCAAGCTGACAACAACCCCCCACTCAGCTAGTCTTTGTAGTATTAGCAACAAATGTCCAACACATACTTGTTGCTTTTGAAATTGAAGTCTAAATGCTGGTGTTGGCTCTACAGAACACCCCTGCATTTCTGAGAGCTGTCTCGCTGCCCACCAGGGCAAAAGAATAATGGTGTTGGCGAGCCTGAAAAAAAGATCAAGGGCTACTTACTGTAACTGCTTTCCTCTTCCTTTGTTCCATCGATTGTGCCATCTGCCTGAAGCTGCAAGTGGAAGCCTTGCCTGCTGTACAGTTTAGTGACTATACCTTTGAGTTGAGGTTCTGTAAGGAAGCAGAAAATGCACACATATTAGATATGTCTCCTAGACACGATACAACAGCTTGTTGTCTTGTTAGATTTTGAATGAACACATTTCTGAATCAGATCTGCTAAACCTACCAGCCCATTCATTGTGGACATAATATCTGACATTTAGTAGCTAAAAATGTTCATGTTTTTGAAAGATTGAATGACAAACTTTGTCTTTATGCTTGTTATGGTAACTAAACTATCTATTGCACCAAAGAAAAAAATATATAATTTGAACATGGTAATAAAGGAACTGTGGTATAGTCTGCATAGTTTGTCCACACTTCCCTCAAGCAATAAACAAGACCATAATGTCTTCATTTATGTAATGGATACTAGAAAAGCATATCCAAACCTTAAAGACAGACCAAGACAGAAAAAAATATGATAAATTTTGGTAGTTGGCATGCCCTGCCTTAAAATACTAGATTTCGATAGTAAAGTAGTGTTGTGCTTTCATTCAACATATATATAGAAAAACCCACAAAAGTATATTTCCTTTAATTTTTTACAAGTATGTAGCAATGTTTTTAATAGTATTATATGTTGTATGTTTTTCTTTTTAATTTGCAAATACCTACTAATAAGTATCTTAACAGTTTAGTTGTACTCAGAAATGACATGGCAGCGCAAAGGGTATTGGCTATGTGCGCAGTACAGTTATCCTGCACAACCATTGGATTTCGGCTTACTATAGTCATATTAGTATTAAATTAAATCTGGTTGGTGGCTATAGAGTACTCTGCTTTGAACATTTCTCTTTGCCTTATTAAATAAGCCTAAACATGTCAAATTATTTGCCTGAGCAGAAAATAGAACATGTATAACATCACTGATAAATAAAATAAGCTTTCACAACAGCAAGAGGGAAATCCCATCTCCGCGTAACAAACAGCTGCTAAGAGGAAAATTGTGCATCTGAAATAATATGTTTACTGCAAAAGGGATTGCCTGGTGAACACTCTCATAGAAATTATAACAGGTATTAGCAGTCTCAGCCAGACATTCTCTATGTTGAATTACCAGCGTGATAACACAAGTACTCTAACAATATTACAATTACCCCTAGGATTCTTGGAATAAAATGATTGTAAATTTACCCATGCTTTGTTACCTTATGTAAAAAAAAAACAACTGCATAAAATAAGATGGTAAATGGCACATACAGTATTCGTGCTTAGTCTAGCTGCACTTGATTAGCTAAAACAGAAAATTATACCTTAAGGTTCCATTCTTAATTCATACAAATATCTTATTGCCTCCCAGGGCACTTAGTATAACACAGCAATAGTACCAATGCCATAAAGAACAGTTTATGTTATTCCTCCTTGATTAATAAAGGCGATTAAAGGGTTTATGTCAAATGCAGATGATTTGTGTTACCAGTCCAATAATTAAATTAAGCTGATTACTATTGCGATTATAATTATGGCAAAAAAGGTGTCACCTAGAATCAACTATTCCTTTCTAGAATATCCCACTAACCCTCCAATCAGCAACAAGACACTGTTTCCTCTGCATTAACTTATTACGACATTGTGCAAGCATTTTCTAATGCTAGATCTCTGTTAAATCAAACAGGTTAATGACTTAAACACATTACAATAGAGCGCTACCACTGACAGATATATCCTATGCAATATTTGATGAGGCATGACTGATGGATGTGGAAAGACCATGCTAAACTGTAAGAAGCTCTCAAACCTGGTCGTCGTCGTCTTCTCTTTTTAGAACCGAACAGTTTGACCCGAGAGAAGACATTGAGTTTATTTTTTTCACAGTTTCCTTTGCCTTTGCTGGGGCTGTTAACACATTTACAAGCATTGGATTTTTCCCTCTCCCGAGCTTGTCTCTTCTGTCTAATCAGGGAGCTGGCAATCGCGGCAGCCATGGCTAATGTTTACCAACAAAAAAATTAAATTGTCTTTTCGAATGAAAGATACCAGATAGGGCGACAATCCTTTTTTTATTTCTCAGAGACAAAAAAGTTGACCTTACATTACTATGAATGATGAGCCATCTAAATACTGTCACATAATTTGGATCTTCTGCTGAGCATATACTTTAACTGTCTTCTTTGCTTTACAAATAACTTTGTCCAACCCTCAGACCTCTTGTCACCATCAGCCTCGGTTTCAGGTTGTGCTGTGTTTCTCCTTTCTTTATCCAATGGAAATAATTGTGCAGAGTTTTAAAACATAAATATTGACCAACATTGCAGTATGGGCTTGACCTCGATGAAACAATGGTCTGTTCTTTCCAGTTCCATTCTGGCATCATGGACACAGCTCACGTCTGGTTTCCCTTGCTGAAGCATCATAGTTTCCATAGACACACTAGTTACATAGGAAATGAAAAAAAAAAATAGCCTTTCCGTATTCCGAGATAGCTGTTGTGTTCAATGCAGCAGTGGCAGCAGTCTCAGTCTTCGTGCACTGAAGCCACTTGTAACTGTGAATGTGTGTGAGCGAGAGAGAGGGAGAGAGCGAGAGATGCAGATGGTCTGTTCCCCTCCTTTTTTTTTCAATGAAATACAGAATAGCTCTGACCAGTCTCCTATTGTATGTCATCTGCTAACATCTGGTTACTTTTACAGAGTACAACAAAAGCATTTGCAGCTGAGTTGCTCCATTTATTAGCTAGAGTCATGTATGAATTTACATTGCAGGCTTTCCTATCTACGCAGAGGTTGACATGGCAGGTTAGGATGAGCTGTGTGTTGATGAAGGAAACTTGCTCTCAAGAGCCACCTCCCGAAGAGAGAAAGGTAGCCTGAATTAATTGATGAAGGACTCTTTCATTCAGGGGGCAAATTAAAGAAACAAAATTAACCAGGTTTGGGGAAGAAGATAATCTGTTATTGGTCTTTTCCTGAAAGCGGTGGATTGGCTGTCAGGGGTTTTATCCTGATTGGTTGGTTCTGTTTTTCCTGCCTAGCTCTTCTTCAAAAGATAAGATTTAACTTAGTACAGCAATTCCTTCTAGGTTGATCAGTCTGAGAGTGAGCATACATATATCAATATGTAGTCTGTAAACATTCCTGTTTTAGGATAAATCAAATAGCATGATTGAAGAATTCAATAGAAACTTAAAATTCTAAGATGCAGTTTGCTAAAATGAGGCAATCAAAAAAATTTGATGATAGAATTCTAATATTGCTTATAGAAACATGAATGAATTGAGAACAGTATGCCAAGTGTAAGCTGGTATACAAACAAAGAAGACTTTCATCAATCAGATGCAAAAGAACAATTTGCATGATGTACCAGGGGCTTGAGGTTCTATTAGCTGCTGGCTGACCAACCTATAGCAGTTTTACTGCTACAGGGCGGCAGCTATGCGCAGGATCATATATGTGATCTTGCACTTCCGCCTGCAGGGGGTGTGCGCACACCGCCAGCCCACTTCTGCCGTGATAATTCACAGCAAAAACTGATCTGCGGGTGCTGGGCACTTGATGTTCTACAAGTAAACTACACAGAATGGGGATCTGCCAAATGTAAACAAGGCAGATTGCTGTTCTAACACGAGGAAGGGGTAGATTCTGGGTTCCTGCAAAGCAGGGGCTAGAATCCATTACTTCCTTTGGTAAAATCAGCACATACAGTACACAAAAAACACTGGCTAGGCACACAGTTAACCCATCCCCCTAGATGTTTAACCCCTTCCCAGCCAGTGTCATTAGTACATTGACAGTGTATATTTTTAACACTGATCACTGTATTAGTGTCACTGGTCCCCACAAAGTGTCAAAAGTGTCAGTTAGTGTCCAATTGTTTGCCGCAATATCGCTGATCACCACCATTACTAGTATAAATAAAACTTCCATAAACATATCCCATAGTTTGTAGATGCTATAACCTTTGCATAAACCCATCAATATACACTTATTGCTATTTTTTCAGCAAATATATGTAATAGAATACATACTGGCCTAAATTTATGGAGAAATTTGATTTTTTTAATTTTTTTTATTGGATGTGTTTTATAGCAGAAAGTAAAAAAAAAAAAATATATATATATATATATATACATATATATATATATATATATATATTCAAAATTGTCTGTCTTTTTTGTTATAGAGCAAGAAATAAAAAATGCAGTGATCAAATACCACTAAAAGAATGCTCTATTTATGTGGGAAAAAAAGGCCATACATTAAAGTAAGACAGTGCCGTATCGCAAAAAAATAGCCTGGTCATGAAGGGGGGGGTAAATCTTCCGGGGGTCAAGTGGTTAAAATTGAACTAATTTATGCTGTATATATAATCTTTCTAACAAAACTTAGTCCTATGAACTAGTCTAATAAAGAGAACAGAACATTTTTATGGGAAAATAAAAATTAATATCACTGAAAAATATGTAGTGCAAACACATTCATAAAAATTTAAATCACCAGTCCTTCCTAGAGCAACAACCAGGTTCTGTCTTTTATTTAACATGGCAAATTGACCCACGGAAAATGATTGGTTGCTAAGAGTAACACAGACACTCACAAACGACACAAAGACAAATCATTGGTTGAGCTTGCCATTGTGAAGGTGCACCCCCTTTTCATCAAAAACTTTTCCAGTACTGGTGGAATTGTGCAAAATAAATGAAACTCAAGTTCTCCAACCTTCTAATTTGAATAAACCTAGTGTCCCTTTCAGCCACTAGAGGGTATTGTGAATAAAATATATGAGTAGCAGCGCTAACACAAAAGGTTTTTTTTTTTTTGTTTTTTTTTTAAAGAAGATGTTAGGGATGCCAAAATGGAACAATTTATGACTCATAGCTTGACAACTAATTGGTGTGGTTAATGCCTGACAGAGCCTCATATCATGGAACCTTATTGGTCTTTGCTATATATTGAAAGTATTATCCTCTGTTACTTTTTTTTTCCAATAGGACAAATTGAAAACTACATTCTGGTGCAATTCTGAGCATAAGCATGTCCCCATCTGTGGGTCTGTTGGTAAGATGTTAAATCTCTGCAAAAATTCTTTAAAGCTTGTTTACAAAGCAGTGTTCATTTACTAATCTGTGCATTAAAACTGCATCAAAAGAATAAAACATTCGCATCATTTCTGTACTCTACTGATAATATGGACCAATGTATTATGTTATTTCTCTATAGCCTTGTTATTATAATAGCAAAGCATGTTGAAACTGCTTTCTTAGATGATTTACCAAGTGACTGTGAAACTGAAATGATTTCCCTACTGAAGCCCAGACATCCATATCCTTCTAATGGCACATACATGTAAACTATTTTGAAAGCAAAACAATTTAATCTGTTGCAAATCACAAACATCAAGAACAATCTTGATCATTTTAAAGAAGAGGCCTTCTGGTGATGAAAAACGGAGATGCAATTTGTTGTAAGAGAAATATGTAGGCTGCCATTGCTGACATCTCCTTCTGAAAATGCTGGTTGCCTGGTTATCATTGTTTCAAAGCTTTAAGAGACACAAGGAATTGTGAAGTTGTAGGCAAACCTTAACCACCCTGTACTATGCAGACTCCCACTATCTTTGTTCTCAGACCTTTTCTCAAAAGTGAAACATCAGGGGTATGTTTAGACCCCTGATATTTCACCAAAGCTCCCAATGGGGCTCCTAAAAAATAAAAAAAATAAAAAAAAAAATTGTAAAAAAGTAATAATAAAAAAATAAATTTAAAATAAAATACTGACACCAATCTCTGCTCTACTGACACTGTCCACTGCTCTACTAACATCATCCTGACAAAGACCACTGCCCTACAGACACATTCACTGTTCTACTGCCATATATATACAGTATCTCACAAAAGTGAGTACACCCCTCACATTTTTGTAAATATTTTATTATATCTTTTCATGTGACAACACTGAAGAAATGACACTTTGCTACAATGTAAAATAGTGAGTGTACAGCCCTAAGTGAAAATGTCCAAATTGGGCCCAAAGTGTCAATATTTTGTGTGGCCACCATTATTTTACAGCACTGTCTTAACTCTCTTGGGCATGGAGCTCACCAGAGCTTCACAGGTTGTCACTGGAGTTCTCTTCCTCTCCTCAATGATGACATCACAGAGCTGGTGGATGTTAATGACCTTGCGCTCCTCCACCTTCCATTTGAGGATGCCCCACAGATGCTCAATAGGGTTTAGGTCTGGAGACATGCTTGCCCAGTCCAGCACCTTTACCCTCAGCTTCTTTAGCAAGCAGTGGTCATCTTGGAGGTGTGTTTTGGGCCATTATCATGTTCGAATACTGCCCTGCAGCCCACTCTCTGAAGGGAGGGGATCATGCTCTGCTTCACTATGTCACAGTATATGTTGGCATTCATGGTTCCCTCAATGAACTGTAGCTCCCCAGAACCGGTAGCACTCATGGAGCCCCAGACAAGCTGTACACTCACTACTCTACATTGTAGCAAAGTGCCATTTCTTCAGTGTTGTCACATGAAAAGATATAATAAAATATTTACAACAATGTGAGGGATCTACTCACTTTTGTGAGATACTGCACACATATATATATATATATATATATATATATATATATATAGACACATGTGTGTTTGAACTTTGGGGTACACCCCCTAATGCAATAGGCTGCATACACCTATGTGTGAAGTTCATTGCTGCATGTGTGTTTGAGGTTCAGAAAAACTGAAACCAGACACAGCAAGGCAACTGCCATTTTCACCAATAGCCAAACAATGGCAGCACACATAGAGTACATGTTCACACCAGCGCAATGTCAGACATTGCATGTGTTTCACACCGCACTGCTGTGCAGATCAAATGTGATGTCCGTGCAATACGAATTCAGCCATACAGATTGCATGGCTACATTTGCATTGCATTCGGACCAAAATCATGCAGGACCCCTTTTTTTGTCCGCACCAGAACCAGAATTGTATGAATTCACAGTTTGCACTGCGATATGCAAACCGATCTGGGGGTGTCATTAACTTATAATTTACGCCCACAGCGGTTTGCATAGGGCAGTGTGAACTGCCTGTGAGTTCTATGCAATGCGGGAACCGGCACAGGAATCATGCTGGTTCCCACATCGCACTGGTGTGAACCGCCACAGTTTAACATTTTCTGCAAAGTAGTTACATTACTGCACACAGAACAATACAAACATTTAGGGACATTGAGGACATTGTCATGCTTAACAATATTAAAAATTCTGTCCCACACAAACTCTGTCTTAATATGCCAAGGTTGAGAATGACTACTGCTATGGATGGAAATTATTCTAGTCTAAATCCTAAGACCCTGTACACCTAACATAAATGTCAAAGAAACTGCTTGATTAACGAGGCCCCAAAATTGCCTCATAGTATATCTGGTTTTGTTGTTGCTTGGAAAATGGTGGGTGCTCCCCATTAGATACGAAGCATTTGAGTGATCTTCCAGCATGCACTGAATGATGACTACGCACCTAGTACAAGACTGATAATTCCTTATTAATTGGGTTGTCTCATGTATGGCTGTCTTTAGCACTATTGTCAAACCAGGAACAGCTGGGAAAGGGGGGGGGGGGGGTGTTTGCAGAGTATCCAGTGTATGTTAAACCCCAACAATGAACTTCTCTAATTGGCTTTGGGTCTGTTATCTATAACAAGAACTTTTTTATATCTGTTTCATAAGTGCAAAAATGCATGTTGATCCTACCAAAGATCCCATTTTACTCTGTGTCTGTGCACTCTGAAATCATCTTAAACAATGGTATCAGCCCTGCATAGTTTACTTCTGTGAGCTACACAATAACTTCCCACCATGTTATATCTTTACAGCATGTTACAGAACTGAGGAGAGGGTAGTTTTCTGTGTTTGCAAACAGGAATGATCTTCTAGGGTGATGGCATTGCTTTTCCATACATACAGTACAGGTAAGTGAGCGGGTTTACCCTAGGACAGGAAGTGTCTTACTGATTACCAAGTGAAAAAAAAGGGATAAAGCCTGAAAAAAGAAAACAAATGCAGCTACCGTATCTAAGGACAGACACACAGGATAAAAAATGTGGCAAAGACAAGGGCCAGCACATAGCAATACACAGAGTCCAATTAAAATCTATGTAAAAGCCCAAAGGCACTGGGTGGATGGCTGCCAGCTGACAAGTGGAAGCAACTTTGTGAATGAAGACAGGAAGAAAAGTGCTATCTAAGTGTAGTGGTTAAGTAAACACAATTTATTCTGAAAGTAAAGCACTCACATGTGAGAGAACTTGTACATTGTATCTCAGAAAACCATGCCGCCAAGAAAGCAGTCCCACTGCGTGGAGCCTCTATCCGGGTATAGGAGCTGCGGCCATGCTGGTGGATTCCAGAGCCTCTGGGCTCACTCGATCTCAGTGAGGACTCTCGGATGACATGGCAGTATGTTCAGAGCATGCATGCTCCTTCATCAGGCAATGATGGCTTTACTTGCAAAATAAATTGTTTTTACTTAACCACTACATTTAAATGGCATTTCTTTTCTTCTCGTATCTAAGGACAGGTAAGCTGAAAATAATTTGTCCACAGATTTAGATACACTTTGAGGTTGATTTACTAAAACTGGAGAGTGCAAAATCTGGTGCATAGTAGCCAATAGGGTTGCCACCGTTTCTTCAAGTCAAACGCGAACACTTTAGCGGGTCACAGCAATTTTTTTTATAGTATAAACTATACAAATATTTTGCAATTAAATAGCATTTCTAATCATATGACGTTAATAACAAACTCCCCCTTTACATCAGAGTCCACAGTGTCCCCCTTTACATCAGAGTCCACAGAGTTCCCCATTTACATCTGATTTTGCAGAGTTTCCTTTCAATGTAGACTCTGATGTAATGGAGAACTCTGGGGACTTTAACATAAGGGATGTTCTGGGAACCCTGATTTAAGGGGGAACACTGAGGCCTCTGGTAAAAATGGGAACTCTGATTTAAGGGGTGCTCTGAGAACCCGGATTTACCTTAGTATACTCCCTCAGAGGCATGATAGAGAAAGGGGGAGACTTCAGTCACAGACAGGAATGGATGGTGAGCTCCCTCACCCCTTGGCAGTCAACACATCTCATCCAGATGTATCTGAAGCTTCTGGACTTCAAATTTCTCGAGCTCAATTGAGCCCTCTCTCCTCTCCCATCTGTGTGTTTGGGGGGGTTGTTAGTGCTGGCTTTGGGCAGTGTGAAAGAGAGTGTAACAGACACTCTCGGCTTAGACAACTGCTGCCAGCAACCCTGCTAGGTAGCAATAGTCCAGTCTGCATAATGTGTCTGGGTTTCAGGCTGTCTGAAACCTGGACGCATGATTCCAAACCCGAACTGTCCAGGTGAATCCCGGACAGGTGGCAACCCTAGTAGCCAATCAGCTTCTAACTTCAGCTTGTGCAAATAACATGGAAGCTGATTGGTTTCTATGCAGGGCTGCACCAGATTCTGTACTCTCCAGTTTTAGTAAAGCTGGGTTCACACCTATGTGAATTGAACACGGCTTACACCGCATCCAATTCGCACGACACTTGAAAGCAAGTTGTTTCCAATGTGTCCAGTTCACATCTGTGCGGTGCATTCGCACTCCGCATTGCACAGAAAACATGTGTGTTTTCTGTGCAGTGTGGTGCGAATTCCAGGCCCATTTTGTTCAATGGGAATGCATCTAATCTGGAGATGTGTTCCACATTGAACAAGAATCTTTCCCCCTCCTCACTGCACCTCCCCCCCTCCCCTGTCAGCTAATGCGGTGTGAGATCGGACAGGAGACGCTGAACAGCAGCTTCTGTCCTTCTCACAGGCATTGGGGCTGGAATTTGCATGGTGTGAATCCAGCCTTAATCTCCCCCTTTTAAGGTGTATTAAGAACATGTGCTATCTATAATAAGCCATATTGGCAGTTTAAGTTGAAATGCTTGGTTGTAATAATGTTCATTTGCATATAAATCATTGGTTTTCGAATTTAGCATCTTTTTTTGGATTTGTTTCTTTTCCAGTTACACTTTCTTGCAGCATAAAACAATAACCACAAACAAGGGATTCTATTGTATGTTACTCTCTGAGTCCTAGTTATGCTCCAAATGTAATTCAATGTAATCAGTAGCCACAGAAATTATCTCATGTGTATAATTGGCAACATTTTAACACCATTGTTTCAGACAATTTGCTGCTAAGCTTCAGTACCTAGCATTGTCTCACGCAATACCATCTTGAGAGAAATTGGATCAATGTTTACCCATTTATGATATCTTCATTGAATTGAGACTTTGTACTTCACATACTATCTCACATGTGGCTTTTCCCGATAAATACACCACAGGTAAACTGCAACCAAAATCATGACTTTGATTTTGATTGGATACTGCCAAAGTGGCATATAGCCAACAAATTCTACTATCTCTTCAATTCCTCCTGTAGTAGCTGCATCTCCAAATCCCTACAAAGCCATTCTGAAAGGTCATACTATTGGAGCTGAATTCCATATTAATACTGAACCTAACCTAAGGACTGAATCTAAGGAAAACTGCCCTCGTATGGTACATTTGGTATCCAGAGACAAATGTTTTGAAGTCAATTTTGAAAACATGGGCCTGTTCCTGAAAATAATGAACAATTGGCAACTATATACTGCATGTGTTACATTACCACTAGAGATGCTAAATGTATTTAATGGCAGATATACAGACATCTATCATTTATTTTGGCTGACTGCAGCTGTTTCTCTGGTTACATGTAATTTCCCAACCTGAGTGGCTTATACGTTACAAACCCTCATGACTTTCTGCATTCAGTATACATTGCATTACAATTGTAAAGTGATTATGCTTTTATAAAAATTAATATAGAATACAGCGGTACCTCAGTTCATGAATGCTTCTGTTCACAAACAACTCAGTTCACAAACAGAAGTTCACAAAAATTAGCTTCAGTTCACGAACACGATTTGTGGCCATTTTCCCTGTTCTGGTGAGATTGCGGGTCACAGAGAGACACTGAAAGTGTACAGTACAGTACTGAGAAGTTTTTTGGTGTGCTTTTTAGCACATACATACTCTACTGTACATCCAGTATGGCTCCAAAGAAAATGCAGAACAAGCATGGTGGTGAGAAGAAAGTTCGGAGCAGTAATGCAGATGACAAGAATATGCAAAGCACAAATGCAGGTGACAATGTGCAAGGTTAGTGCTCTCTCTCTTCATACTGTACTCTACTGTACTTTTTTCATAGCTTTCTGGTTCAAAAAAAAAAAAAGTTCAGAACGGATTAACTTGATTTACATTGAACCCTATGGGAAAGTTTGCATTGATTCACAACCAATTTGGTTCACCAATTATGTTTGTGAACCGAGGTACCACTGTATATTATTTTAAAAATAGTTTGACAAATTATACTATACAATATATCGATTCTATTGTTCGTTATTGGTGGGTATCAATTATTTAACTAGTTATGATCACAAAGGTACTATTTAATAAGCTCATAACGTGGCCGTTTTCATTTCCAGTCACAGCTGCATTGCCGTACTATGCAATATTGATTAAATATGATTGAGTGCCTTTTTGTTGAGAGATGAATACTGGGCATAATGCTGGACAGACTTGTGGCCTGATAAATGGAAAGTGTGTCCTATGCAGAGGGGTTGATTTACTAAAAGGCAAACAGGCTGTTCACATTAAAATGGAATTTGCATTTTGCAAAGGACTTTTCCCTTAGCTTAGTGAATGTAAGTTCTGCTGAATTCCAATCATGTGCAAGCAAAAAAGGGAAAATTCCCTTTAAAAGTGAGCAGCCTATTTGCCTTTAGTAAATTTGCCCCAATATGTCTGTGTGTTTTGTTCAGGAATCCTTGGGTCACAGAATTCTTTTGGTCAGGGCACTTTATCTGTGCAATCTGAAACACAAATAGTCCTGGAGGGAGGTGGCAGGGTAGAGAATAGAGGTTTGCTATTCTCTACCCAACCAAAATGTCTTTAAAGTCTGTTCTGTTCATGTTGCTCAGAGCTTAAAGTGCATAAACCATAACAATGAACTTCTATTTCTTGCTCCCTTTCAGTCTGGTAAATTTATTTTTGAAATGTTTTGTTATTTCTGTTAAATAAGTGAAAGTAATACATGAAATCCAGGGAACTCCTGTATGCTCTGTCTGTGCTGCACTGGAATATCAAGCAGTGTTATCAGCCTTGGCCAGTTCTCGTAGGATGGCAACATGGTTCCTCTATAGACACAGCACAGTGATTGAGTGTTGTCACACTAGGACAGGAAGTGGGTTACTGGTAGGATCACCAGACACCATATCTAAAGAAAACTGGACTATACTGCATATTTCTGTTTTTGGTTTTAGATACGCACAATTATGTAACTTATAGATATAATAACCTCCCTGGTGGTATGATTATGTCCGATTTTTGCGTCTCAAAGCGGTACATTGTTTTGCATAGAAATTTGGCATTTTATATTGTAGGCCTGTAATTCTTAGGAATAACTCACTTAAGACAAGAGTCTAGTGGACATCCCGGTTATGATAGAGTTTGAAATAACGAAATCATAAATTATAATATATATGAAAATATATATATATAATATAATAAATAACTATAAATAATTATCAAAAATAATAATATAATAATCATAAAATGTATTCAATAATGTAATCAAGTCAAAAACACTTAAATTTGCTCAGATGCAGAATTGTGGCTGTCGTCACTTTCAATGTCTGATGATGAATTTCATCAGGAATCAGTATCACTCATTTCTGCAAGTGATTCTTATTTACTATCGCTGTTTTCTAGCTGGTCCAAAACCACTTTTGATGTAAAGGGACGCTTTTTGGATGCCATGGACATTCTCAAGTTCCCAGGCAGAAAAAATGGCATATATAATATAAAAGTACATGCAGGGCAGTGGACAAAGCACTAGGGACAAAAGGGATGTGAAATTATTTGATACAGTAATATAATTTTACAGATTACAGTGTAATGTATGTGTTATGTGTGATTCACTTTTCGAATTCTCCGCCAGCATGTGATGCACCGCTTACAGGGAACGGAGCCAGGCATACACTACAGCGAGCGGAGGACGCGGCCCGCAGACACAGCCGGGGGACATTGCAGGATCCTGGGGACAAGGTAACGCTGCCTGGGATCCTGAGATGCGATTCTGAGTGTGGCTCGGGGTTACCGCTTTTTGTAATGAAGACTCACCCCGAGCCACACTCAGGACAATCGCCAGGGAGGCTACACTAAGGAATACATAAAGAAGTACATAGTTTTTGGAAAACCATTCATGCATTGCCCCTCAAAGCCTTCTAGAATAGTGGTTAATTCTACCTCCACATCACTAAATTAGCTTCCCTTTCCCTCATTATTGTCCCCGACCCAAATACACACATACCATGCAAAAAAAATTCACTACAAAACAAACCATATACACAAAGAAAAATGCCAAGCTCTACTCAGCATTGCATATTAACCCCTTCAGATCCGTGCTATAGCCGAAGTACGGCTCCAGTGCGGATATGAATTGCCGGGTGGACTTCCATGGACGTCCTGCCCTTGTGCGTGCTCCTGGCGCACTCACAGGCGACAGCGGCGCAATTGCCTAGCAGAGCTGCAGAACGGGGAACCGCCGATGTAAACACAGCGGTTCTCCGTTCTGTGACAGGGGGCATAACAGATCTACTGATCCCTGTCACTGGGATCAGTTAGATTTGTTATGTCCCGGCCAGCCTCGCCCCCCCCCCACAGTTAGAACACACCCAGGGAACATAGTTAACCCCTTCACTGCTCCCTGCAGGTTAACCCCTTCACTACCAATGACATTTATACAGTAATCAGTGGATATTAAAATTTCTGATCGCTGTATAAATGTCATTGGTCCCAAAAAAGTGTCAAAAATTTCTGATATGTCCGTCCCAATATCGCAGATCACCGCCATTACTAGTAAAAAATAAATAAATAATAAAAACGCAATAAATCAATTCCCATAGTTTGTAGGCGCAATAACTTTTGCGCAAACCAATCAATATACGCCGATTGCGATTTTTTTTACCAAAAATATGTAGAAGAATATAAATTGGCATAAACTGATGAATAATTTTTTTATTATTATTATTTTTTTTGGATTTGTATTATAGCAAAAAGTAAAAAATATTGTTCTTTTTTCAAAATCGTCGCTCTTTGTTTATAGCGGCGATCAGAAATGACACAGAGGTGATCAAATACCACCAAAAGAAAGCTCTATTTGTGGGGAAATAATTATATAAACTTTGTTTGGGTACAATGTCGCACGACCGCGCAATTGTCATTCAAAATGTGACAGCGCTGAAAGCCAAAAATTGGTCTGGGCAGGAGGGGGGCTTAAGTCCCCAGTATGGAAGTGGTTAAAACCTTATACATTCTAATCCAACCAGCCCCACTGGTTAAAAAAAAGTAATAATTCCTATGCAAGATATTACTCCAACACTAATTAGTAGAGCTAGTTAAAACTAGTTAAAACTGCGGGAAAAGTCAACTACTCTTGCTTTAAATTCAAATCGATTGCCAATCTGTTCCCCACTGCCAATGGATGTGGCAAAATCAATTTTTGAACAATCACATTCCTAGCAAGAAACAATATTTTACCATGCCCCAGATTAAATGATTTTCTGGAAGTTCTAGAAGCCTCAAAATGCATATATGTACAGTAGATTACATGCAACATTTGTGTTAAAAATAGCATCAAAGCGGTACATTATTTCGTATAGAAATTTGGCGTTTTATTTTGTAGGCCTGTAATTCTTAGGAATAACTCACTTAAGACAAGAGTCTAGTAGACATCCCGGTTATGATAAAGCTTGAAATAAGAAATCATAAAATATATGAAAAATATATATATATTATAATAAATAACTATAAATAATTATCAAAAATAATAACATAATAATAATAAAATGTATTCAATAATGTAATATAGTCAAAAACACTGACATTTTCTCAGTTGCAGAATTGTCACTGTTCAGTGTCTGATGACGAATTTCCCCACTAATCAGTATCACTCAATTCTGCAAATCATTCTTATTTACTATCGTTGTTTTCTAGCTGATCAAAAACTACTTTTTTGAGGCCATGGACATTCTCAACTTTCCAGGCAGAAAGAATGGCATATGTAATATAAAAGTACATGCAGGGCAGTGGACAAAGCACTAGGGACAAAGGGGCTGTGAAATGATTTGATACAGTAATGTAATCTGTAAGATTACAGTGTACTGTATGTTTACTGTGTGTTTCACTTTTTGAATTTGCTGCCAGGCTCTGCCCCCCACACTGCGCTCGCAGGGAATGGAGCCTGGCACACAGAGGCATCGGGCGGAGGATACAGCCTGCGGACACAGTGCGGGGACATCGCTGGATACAGGGGACAAGGTAAGTAACACTGCCTGGATCCTGCGATGCAATCCCGAGTGTGGCTCGGGGTTACCACTATTTGTAACGGAAATTCACCCCGTGCCACACTCGGGATTACCGCCAGGGAGGTTAAAGTGGTTGTAAAGGTTAAGGGTTTTTTTATCTTAATACATTCTCTGCATTAACCACTCGTCGATTAAGCCATTTCTGGCACTTTTTGTTTACAAGTTTAAAACAGTATTTTTTGCTAGAAAATTACTTAGAACCCCAAAATATTATATAATCTTTTTTTAGCAGAGACCCTAAAGAATAAATTGGCAATAGCTGCAATATTTTATGTCACGGGGTATTTGCGGATCGGTTTTTCAAACGCATATTTTTTTGGGGGAAATACACTCTAATGATAAAAGAAAACAATATATACCCCAATTTTTTGTATAATATGAAAAATTATGTTTCCCCGAGTAAACAGATAAATGGATAAACAGTAAACACTTTAAAATCGCGCACACTCATGGAATGAAAGTGCGACGCTTTTCTGTTTTACAGGTTATCTGTTTAGAGTTATGGAGGAGGTCTTGAGCTAGAATTATTGCTCTCACTCTAATGTTCATGGCAATACATCACATGTGTGGTGTAAACACTGTTTACATATGCATGCGTGACTTACGCGAGCATGGAGGGATGGGGGTGCCTTAAACTTTTTTCTTATTTTATTTTTACACTGAACCTTTATTTATTTATTTTTTTAATTACTTTTATTCCCTTTACAAGGAATGTAAACATCCCTTGTAATAGAAATAAGGGATGACAGGTACTCTTTGTGGAGAGATCTGAGGCCAATAAGTCCACAAATCTCTCCTCTACCTTCAAATGCAAAAGATCAACAAAAAAAATGTGATCTTTTGCTTTAAAAAAAAAAAAAAAACTTTACTTCTGCCCTACACTGCCCTAGACATGACGTTGCTCCAATCAGGTCTCTGAGAACCTCTTTAGCCGGCTGTGCATTTTGTCAGTTCATCTCCCAAGTGCGCCGGTAAAAACGGTAAGCCTGAGAAACACCCCCATCCCACCGCCTCTGAAAATGATTCAGTGGCTAATCAGCTGCTCGGGTGGCTTTCATGCGATTGCCAGTTGCCGACTGCAAAAAAACAATATCAGGGTTATGGCTAATAGCTTCAGGAGAAGCCAAGGGCATTAGCGGAGGACCCCAGAAGAGGAGGATCGGGGCTGGACTGTGCACAAAGCAAGTAAGTATAACATGTTTGTTATTTTAAAAAAGAAAAAAAGATCTTTTACAATCACTTTATTATCTTTTACCATTCATCTTCTTCCACATTACCTATGCCTTGAGAACTTTGCTCGCTCTCTGCATTTCAAGGATAGATCATCAGATATGTAGAATATTATATTATAAACACAGGAAATAATGCCCTTTATATTACCAGACAACACCACATCCTCTGTTACTGGAATTATAAAATATCTCATATGATATATCCTCTCCTGGGAGCCAACTGCATGATGCAAATGTAGATACAGACAAAAGCTTTGTTTGGGTATAGAAAACTCTTTCCATAACTGTTGAAATATTTTTAGAGAAACTTTACAATATAATTGTTCTATCCTCAAAATACCCCATTGTTTCCATAGGACACATCTCATCAACTAAGGCCAGTCATACACGGTTCAAATCTCAGCCGGATCAGTAGGAACTGGCCAAGCTTTGAACTGTTAATGGGCAGACTGAATGTACCAAGTTGATCGATCAACTTAGGTGCAACCAGCCTGCCTGATTCTCTTGCAATTATCATTAGTGTCTGCAATAGCCGCTAGCGATAACCACTGTCTTCTCCCAGCAGGGACAGCTTCCCCCATCCCCTCCCGGGAGAAGACAATTGCTGATTCTCCTGTCAGCACTGTGGATGGGGGAATCATGCAAATTTCTTCCCTGCAACCCGTAGTTGCAGGAAAGAAATTTGCACCATGTATGGCCTTCCATATCCTATTTTTTATACACATTGTAAAGATACCCCAAACAGGTGTAAAAGAGGTCAACTTTTTTATTCTTGGTAATTCCTAACCAAACTTCAAATTTTATTCAGCAATTGGAAAATATGAGCACCACACAGGGAATAGAAAATCCCCTTCTCTAACACCTCTAACAGACCTACAGTATCTCACAAAAGTGAGTACACCCATCACATTTTTGTAAATATTTTATTATAACTTTTCATGTGACAACACTGAAGCTTGACTGTAGGCAAGACAAACTTATCTTTGTACTCCTCACCTTGTTGCCGCCACACACGCTTGACATCATCTGAACCAAATACATTTATCTTGGTCATATCAGACCACACGACAGACATGATTCCAGTAATCCATGTCCTTAGTCTGCTTGTTTTCAGCAAACTGTTTGCAGGCTTTCTTGTGCATCATCTTTAGAAGAGGCTTCCTTCTGGGATGACAGCCATGAAGACCAATTTGATGCAGTGTGCAGCATATGGTCTGAGCACTGACAGGCTGACCCCCCACCCCTTCAACCTCTGCAGCAATTCTGGCAGCACTCATACTTCTAATTCCCAAAGACAACCTTTGGATATGACGCTGAGCACTTGCACTCAACTTCTTTGGTTGACCATGGTGAGGCCTGTTCTGAGTGGAGAATGTATAAATACAGGTTGCACTATTTGAATTTTTTTAAATAAATTTGATAAACTAAAAATGAGTGGTAAGAAAGTGCTAATAGTGCAAATGATATCCACAATAAAGTGCAATAATTTAAACATGTAAACCACAATATTAAAGTGCAAATTAAAAATTCATAGATCTGTGCAAAAAAGCAGAAATGTGCAAAAAACGTCCAATCAAGTATAAGTCTCTATGTAATTTGATATAAGATTTCAAAGATGGCAGAAATTCCTTCACCAAGTGCTTGGAAAGGGGAGAAGACTTCGGTGACATCCTCAAACTCTAGATCTGAGAATTCTTACCAGAACTTTATGACCACCTATCTTTAGGTCAGACAAAAAGGCAGGCAGATAGCCTCTGCGGGCATATTTCTCAGCCAGGATAGCAGTACATCCAACAGCGGATAAAAACGGTATTCAGCTCTACTCCATCTCATACAGCAAACTCGTCAGATGATGGTAAACCATATATGGAAGAGCCCAATAGTGGAATACCGCTTATTTTATTAATAAGAACAGAAATCCAAATGGCTACTTACATTTGTGTAGTTAAAATCAGGCATTTAGGTAAAACAAATTAATTGCCGGCAATAGAATAAAAGCACCCGTGCTTCCGGGATCATGTGGGGCGCAATGATGTCAATATGTGGCTCCACCCGAAAAGTTCTGAGGATGGACAGAGACAGCAAAGAGCAGAGAGTCTGGTGTTCTCAGTGGAACCTGTCCTGTTAAACCACTGAATTGTCTTGGCCACCGTGCTGCAGCTCAGTTTCAGGGTCTTGGCAATCTTCTTATAGCCTAGGCCATCTTTATGCAGAGCAACAATTCTTTTTTCAGATCCTCAGACAGTTCTTTGCCTTGAGGTGCCGTGTTGAGATTCCAGTGACCAATATGAGAGAGTGAGAGCGATAACACCAAATTTAAACACACCTACTTTCCATTCACACCTGAGACCTTGTAACACTAACGAGTTACATGACACCGGGGAGGGAAAATGGCTAATTGGGCCTAATTTGGACATTTTCACTTAGGGGTGTACTCACTTTTGTTGCCAGTGCTTTAGACAATAATGGCTGTGTGTTGAGTTATTTTAAGGGGACAGCACATTTACACTGTTATACAAGCTGTACACTCACTACTTTATATTATGGCAAAGTGTAATTTCTTCAGTGTTGTTACATAAAAGGATATAATAAAGTAATGACAAAAATGTGAGGGAAATTCCAGCACAAGTAACCACATGCATTTGTGCCAATAACATCCACCAATAATATTTTATTAGGAACCAAGTTCCTGCTCAGTAGTGCCACACAATGATTTTGCCTTATTACTGTCTGGTGCAGCCAACACGTAGAGATATCACTTATAAAACACAAACTTTGATACAAACATCACAAAAATAACTCAAAGTAGGTGTTTGCTGAAAATACAGCTTCATTTCCTTTAAAATTGTACTGGCTGAGGATGAACACAAGATAGGGGAGGAAAATGAAGCCAGTGCTAACTGAAATTTGGAAGGGATAGCTGAGGTGGTTTGAGCATCTAGTATTTCTTCTGATGGTGGCCATACATGGCCCAATATTGACAAGAAATGTGCCTAACCTATGCATTATGTACCATGACTAGACTATGCCAGAATTAACGTTACACATCTCTTGTCACAATTGGCCTACAGTAAAACTGGCCATACATTATACAATTTTCTTATTCAATTTCCTTTAGATTTATATTCAACTATGTAGTGCAAAGGTCTGCCTGATTGCATACAAATTGAAATGTCTAGGTTTGATCTCATATTATATGGTTTTGGTAAATCTAAAGGAAAGTTTTTCAAGAAAATTGTATAATGTATGGCCAGCCTATGTAAAGCCTCATACACACGGTGCGACTTTCGTATGACCGGATGTCCAAAATCTTATGTTGGCTGTTGTGTCTCACATACAGACGTGCACTAAGAGGTCATAAGACCAAGCCTAACGTAGTGACGTTTACAAGCGTATAAAGAAGAAGTTCAGGGGCATGTGATTTGTGAATTAGGAACGTAGGTTTACATGAACAGACACTTCTGGGCGTTCCTGACTTCTGAGCATGCGTGTTTTGCACGTACAGCTTTGTTGGCCCAAATTCTCTGTACACACGAGTCAACAGTTGTACAACCGCTTGTTGTACAGCCAAAGTTTTCTAGCCTGCTCATCCAACTTCTGTTGTACGACCGTCGCACGTCAGCTGTCCTAATCGTGTTTACTAATGGCTCATACACACGGGACGACGATCGTGCGCACGACCGTGTTGAATCGTACGTTGACGGTCGTATGTAGCCTACTGACATGCACACGACGGTCGAACATACAACTTGCGGCCGGCCGAACGTGATGACGCGAACGAGCGTATAATGAGGAAGTAGCGTCACCTTTTGGACTCCTTCATCTAATTTCATGTTAGTTGAAGTGGACTTGGCGCATGCGGGTTTAGCACAATACAACTTTGTTGAACACAGCTGCTCTACACACGATACAACGGTCGTATGCGAGCTTGTTGACACGACCAAGTTTTCTAGTCTGCACATACAACTCCCACGAACGACCGTCGTATGTTCAACTGTTGAAAGCACGGTCACAGACGATCGATTCTGCATACAACGGCCGTGAGTACGACGTGTTGAACACGATCGTCGTCCCGTGTGTACGAGGCTTAACGGTCGATTGATCGTACAACAAGCTGTTGTAGGACCGTTGTTGTACCATGTCTACAGGCCTTTAGGGTTCTCTTGCAATCACTTGTAATGACTAGACTATGTAGGGGTGTGATACGGAGCAGATGCATTAGGTAAGAAATATTTGCAGGTGCATTTCATTTATTCCCATCTCTCTCGAAAAGCGAAAAGGAAGCATTCCCTGCACCACCAGATAAGCAGGCAAAAAACATTGTGGCATGTTCTGCTGGCAAATGGCTCAAGTTAACTGATCTACCTGTTTATGACCACCATTAGACCACGTCCACTTTAGCTGCTTGAGCAGTTCAAAAATAGAAGAAACCATTGGGCAGGCAAAGCTGGCCTGGGATTTGTTCAGAAAGGGCTCACGTCTGTTACCAGGCAGAAGGAAGACTGGGCTGGCTTACTCAGCTTTCTACATTATCGACCCTGACAGAATTATTATATGCAATGGTGCTGAATTCATAGGTGTAGCTATCACTATTAAACTACAGAGCCTCCTTGTTTTGCTATATATTTTATTTTATTCTTGCTTACCAGTCTGCAACCGCTGCCTTATAAACAAGTAGCTGATTCAATCTCTATAAGACACATGACATCATTACAACTGAGTAATCAATAGGCACTTTGTCTGTAACTTTGATCTCCGGAGTGTTTCTAGTCCATGTCTTCTAAGGAAAGTGTGAAGCTGATGCACATTGTTAGAGATGGCATCTGGAATCCCCAGTGCAATTTCACTGGGATCTCATCAGCATTGCTGCGTGGGTGTTTACTCTGGACTGAAAGCCCAGAGTCAGGCTGTTGATATTCATTATCCTTCGGAGAATGCAGGCAAGACAATAAGTTCTCTCCACATCAATGCCGACTTCAGCAATCTGTCACACTGCACATGAGATCTGCCATGTTCCCACATGACAAACGTGTAAATAACACACTCTGCGTATTTTTTATATGTACAGCAGTTGCAGAAACAAAATTAATGGGTACCTTCCTATAAGGATATTGATAACAGTGTTATTCCAGGACCTTGGCAAGCCTTGCACTAAAGGAATGCTCTAAGTACATTTATAATCACAATTTATTGTAGTGAAGGTATTTTGTCCTAGGAAGTTACCCTCCTACTGGCATATGACAAGGAGTCTGTTTAATGCTAGTAGTGGAAAGTCTTCCTACACTGATCTTCTTTACATCATAAGAGCAGTAACAGAATCAGAGAGCAGATGTGGGCGACAAAGGATGAATCGTACTAATAGAGCTCTTTATCCAAGTTAGATTACAATAGAACGCAGTGCTGAATAGTCTGGTTTCAAACCTGATTTTGAGTAAGTAGAATACAATAGTAACACTATATCTATTTCATAAGGTTATGGAGGAATGAACACATCACACAAAGTGTAGATCCAAGAAAAAAAAAAAATACTACTTCCCTCTTATTGCAATGATGTCACAAGGGGGGATCCCACCATGGTTTCAGGTTTTTTTTGACAGGCAGACATTAAAATCTGTAGATGGTTCAGTCATTTACAGGCACAATTCTGCTGAAAATAATGTTTGCAACATTTGTATAATATTAATAATATATCACTGGTAATATAAGGTGTCCATATTTAGTCTTTATGTGCGCCAGGTGCAATGCTTAGGTTGTATGGCACATCAGTATAGAGTGCTGCACAATATACGGAGCCCAATACAGTGTTCAGGACGCTATTCCAAATTGATTTTTATAAGATAAGAGTCCTGTAACCGCCTTATATTTAAACACGGGATCATAGGGGTGAGCAGCCTATTGCATTAAGGTGTGTACCCCAAAGCTCAAACACACGTGTGTGTGTGTGTATATATATATATATATATACATATATATATATATATACAGTGCTCAGCATAAATGAGTACACCCCAACATATTTGTCAAAAATCCTTTCAGAATGAACATTTTCTATGGGACACTATACTACAAAATACACCCACAAATGCAGGCCATTGATTGCAACCATGATTTGTTCATTTGCACACACAAAAAAAGTTTTTTTCCTAACAGATTTATTCAAGACCATGTTGCAAAAATGAATACACCCCAATGAAAGTCTTAGGAGCAAAGCTAAATTTTAGACAACAAAATCCTAATCAACAAGAATTCAACTACTGGTGAGTCTAATTATTCATTAAACAGGTGTCCAGCAGATAGTTGATTATAAAAAGATATTACTTAACAAATAAAACCCCTTCCCATTTCATGCTGTCAGCAATGGCACTACATGGTAGAGAAAGGTCACAAGGCCTGAGAAAGAAAATCATTTCTTTACACAAGAAAGATGAAAGCTACAAGAAGACCAGCAACGCTTTACTTAGCCGTAAGAATACTGTAGCAAAAGTGATATCAAATTTAACAAATATGGAACTGCAACCATCTCACAGAGACATCCAGGCCATCCATGGAAGTTTTTTTTTTTTTTATAAGTTTCATCCATGGAAGTTAACACCTCAGCAGGAGCGTCTTCTGATAAGAAGGGTTGAAGAAAATCGCCATGTAAGTTCACTGCAGTTCGCTTAAGAAGTAGAAAGCCAAACTGAGGTGATTGTTTCCCGTCAAACAATACGGCGTACACTGCAGAGGAATGGCATGCATGGGTGTCATTCATGAAGGAAGCCTCTCCTAAAGCCCAAGCACAAAAAAACCTGCCTAGAATTTGCCAGAGCCCATGCTGAAAAAGAAGACTACTGGGACTCTGTACTCTAGAGTGATGAGACCAAGATAAATGTTCTTGGATGTCATGGCTTCAAAACTGTATGGCATTGCAAAGGTGAGGAGTACAAAACAAAATTCATGGTGCCTACAGTGAAACATGGTGGTGGCAGTGTCCTTCTGTGGGGCTGCATGAGTGCTGCTGGTGTTGGGGAGCTGCATTCCATTGATGGTATCATGAATTCACAGGTGTACTGCTCAATATTGAAAGAGAAGATGCTACCAGTACTTCGTGCCCTTGGTCGTTGTACACTTTTCAAACGTGACAATGATCTAAAACACACATCTAAAGCCACTGTTGCATTTCTGAAGAAAAACAGGGTGAAAGTGAGTCAGTCTACTGATCTGAACCCAATCGAACACCTATGGGGAATTCTGTAGAGACAAGTTGAACATCACTCTCCATCTAGCATCCAGGTTCTAGAAGAGGTTGCTCTTTAACCTGTTAACAACCGCCCTATAGTCAAATGATGGCTACAGGGCGGTTGCTTAACTCTGGGAGGGCGTACAATGACGTCCTCCCATGAACGTGTTTCCCGCGCGCCCTGGGGCACGCACACGGGAACATCCGTGGCCGCCGGGTGGCTACACGGATAACGGTGAATGGCCGTTCACAGACACGTGATCCCTCTGTCAAATGACGGAGCGATCACATGTAAACAAGCTGGCGGAAGTGCCAGCTTTTCTCTCCCCTCTCTGCACCGATCAGTGCAGTGTGAAAGGAGAGGGGGAAGAGAGCAGATGCTGCAACGCTGTGGGCAGGATGTGTTGTGCCCACATCACTGCTAAGTGACAGGTTGCACCTCACCATCCTTCCATTCATCCAAGCTCACCCACCCAGCCATCCTCACCCCATCCATGCTCCGCCACCCATCCATCCATGCTCAGCCATCCAGCCATCCTCAACCAGCCATGCTCACCCATCCAGTCACGCATGCTCATCCACCCATCCATGCTCACCCAGCCATCCATCCATGCTCACCCAGCCATCCATACATGCTCACCCATCCATACTCACCCACCTAGCAGTGCTCATCCAGCCATGTTCACCCATCCATCCATGCTCACCCAGCCGTGCTCACCCACCCAGCCATGCTCACCCATCCAGCCATGCTCACCCATCCATGCTCACCCACTCAGCCATGCTCAGTCATCCCCATTCGTGCTCATCTACCCCCATCTGTGCGCGTCCATCCCCATCCGTGCTCAGTCATCCTCTTCCATGCTCAATCATCCTCTTCCATGCTCAGTCATCCCCATACATGCTCAGTCATCCCCATCCATGCTCAGTCATCCCCATGCATGGCTCATTTGTGCCTCATTCATGCTCATCCATATCACATCAGTTCTCATCCGTGACACATCCATGCCACTACAGTGCCCATCCATGCCACTATAGTGACCATTCATGCCACTACAGTGCCCATCCATGCCACTACACTGCTTATCCGTGCCACTACAGTGCCTATCCATGCCACCACAGTGCCTCACAATAGTGTAAAAGGTAGTCAAATTAGATTTGAAATGTATGCCCCTAGAACACCTAGCGGCGCTCCCTGCATGTTGGGCCCCTGTATGTGGCCAGGCTGTGTAAAAGTGTCACATATGTGGTATCGCCATACTCGGGAAGAGTAGCAGAATATTTTGTGGGGTATAATTTTTGCTAGGTACATGCTGTGTTGGAAATATTGTATAAATGGACAACTTTGTGTAAAAAAAAAGTGTTTTCATTTTCTTTCCACATTTTCCAAAAACTTGTGGAAAAAATGACATGTTCAAAAGACTCATTATGCCTCCTAGAATATACATTGGGGTGTTTGCTTTCCAAAATGGGGTAATTTTTTTGGGTGTTTCAATTGTCCTGGTGCTCCAGGACCTTCAAAATTGCAAGAGGTAGTCAAGAAATGATATGTGTAATTTATGCTCCTAGAACGCCTGATGGTTCCCTCTGCATGTTGGGCCTCTGTATGTGGCCAGGCTGTGTAAAAGTCTCACACGTGTGGTATCGCCATACTCAAGGGGAGTAGTAGAATGTGTTTTGGGGTATGAGAAATAACCTGTTAATATATGACAATTTTGGGGGAAAAAAAAGAAAAAACAATCTTCGTTTTGCAAAGAATTGTGGGGAAAAAAATTACAACTTCACAAAATTCACTATGCCTCTTACTAAATACCTTGGAATGTCTACTTTCCAAAAAGGGGTCATTTGGGGGGTATTTGTACTTTCCTGGCTTGTTAGGGTCTCAAGAAATGAGATAGGCCATTAGTACACAAAGATAAGGAAAAACAGCCGGCAACTCCGTAATCCTCTGATGATTTATTTATTCATATAGACCACACCAGTGAGTACAAAAATAGAAATGGCAGACTAGTTTCAGCAAACAAGCCTTGATCACTGCAGGCCGTTAGTACATCAGGTTTGATCAATATTCAGTGATTGGCACCTTCACAAAGACCAAATAATATACAGTAATTTTTTTTTTTTTTTTTTACCAAAGATATGTAGCAGTATAAATTTTGGCCAAAATATATGAAGACAAATTACTAATTTGCAAAATTTTATAACAGAAACAAAGAAAATTGCATTTTTTTAACAAAATTTTTGGTCTTTTTTAAATTATAGTGCAAAAAATAAAAACCCAGCGGTGATTAAATACCTCCAAAAGAAATCTCTATTTCTGTGAAAAAAACTACAAACGTTTCATATGGGTACAGTGTTGCATGATTGAGTAATTGTCATTCAAAACGTGAGAGCACTGAAAGCTGAAAATTGGTCTGGTTGTTAAGGGGGTTTAAGTGCCCAGTGGTCAAGTGGTTAATAATGGAAAAAGATAGATGTTGCAATATGTCGCCATCTGGTTCATTCCATGCCTAGAAGACTTGGTTCTGTCCTTACAAATCATGGAGGTCATACAAAATACTAGATGTAGTAGTTTTTGTTGTGTGGTATATTCATTTTTGCATCAATAAATTTGAGTAAAACTGAAGATTTTGTAATATAAGTTACATTATTAATCTTACTTTCATGTAATGAGCTAAACAAATGTTCTATACAACTTAGTTTTGTTAAAAGTTTGGAAATTGTTCTCGTGTTCATTGATTAAAATCTTACTTTTTAAAAGGGGTGTACTCATTTATGCTGAGCAGTGTGTGTGTGTGTATATGTATGTATGCACTTTACACAAAGCAAGGTCCATTAAGACATGCATGAGTGAGTTTGGGGTGAAGGAACTTGACTGGCTTGCACAGTGGCCTGACCTCAACCCTATAGAACATCTTTGAAATTAATTAGAGCAGAGACTGCGAGCCAGGCCTTGTCATCCAACATCAGTGCCTGACCTCACAAATGTACTTCTGGAAGAATGGTCAAACATTCCCATAGACACTCTCCTAAACCTTGTGGACAGCCTTCCCAGAAGAGTTGTTATTGTGAAGGTGGGCCAACTCAATATTGAACCCTACAGTCTAAGACTGGGATGCCATTAAAGTTCATGTGCATGTAAAGGCAGGCATCCTAATACTTTTGACAATATAATCTATATGTGGATGTAATATCACACACAGAAATACACTTTTAAGAGGTGGACTTGTTAGTAGGGCAGAGAATTGTAGTCACAGTAGTTTTTTATTTTTATTTTTTATTAATCATTTTTTACAGTATTATTTAATAAAAAAAAAACACCACCACCCCCCCACCCCATTGGAAACCATGCATCCGGCGCCCAGACATAGATTAGGGGGCCAGACGCATGGATAGGGGGCGGCACCCCTGTGCCCTTAATGGATGGGTCGCTGCTGGTGGGAGAAAACCAGAGGAAACCCACACAGGCACAGGGAGAACATGCAAACTTCAGGCAGGTAGTGCCGTGGTTAGGATTCGCACCGACAACCTCAGTGCTGCCCAGCCACTGTGCTGGTTATAATATGTATCAGAATACAACTTATTACATGTTAGGGTTGCCACCTTTTCTTCAAGTGAAACCCGAACACTTTAGCGGCACGCAGCAATTTTTTTTATAGTGTAAACTATACATATATTTTGCTATTAAATAACATTTCTAATCATGTGAAGTTAATAACAAATGTCCCCTTTACATCTGAATCCACAGAGTACCCCTGTTACATCTGATCTCGCAGAGTTCCCTTTCACTGTAAGGGGGGACTCTGCAGACTCTGATGTAAGGGAGTACTCTGGGGACTCTGACATAAGGGATGGTCTGGGAACCCTGATTTAAGGGGGAACACTGAGGACTCTGATGTAAGGGGGAACCCCGATTTACCTTAATGTATTGACTCAGAGACAGGAGAGAGAAGGGGGGAAACTTCAGTCACAGACAGGGATGGATGGTGAGCTCACTCATCCTTTGGCAGTCAGCAACTCTCATCCAGATGTATCTGCTGGACAACAAATTTCTGGCCCCCACTTTCCTATTCTGAGGCACAATGCTGGGGATTGGAGTGTGGGCAGATGCAGAGGTGTAGGGGCGGGAGGAAGAGTTGCAGATCAAGCCCTCTCTCCTCTCCCGTCTGTGTGTGTTTGGGGGGGGGGTTGTTAGTGCTGGGCAGTGTAAAAGAGAGTGTAACAGACAGCAACCCAGCTAGGAATCCATAGTCCAGTCTGAATAATGTGTCCGGGTTTCAGGCAGCCTGAAACCCGGACGCATGATTCGAAACCCGAACTGTCCAGGTGAATCCTGGACAGGTGGCAACCCTATTACATGTCCATATGCAGGAGCCCTATGTGGCCACTATTGTGGCATTTTTGCTGTTCTGCAGACCATGGCAAAATCTAAGTTTATGTTGAAAAAATGTATCACGTTTATATTTCTGATTCATTAAGTGTGCTAAATTCAATACAATACTGATTTTTAAAACAAAGGTGCAGTTGTCCTAAAAAGTGGTCTGTAATTTTAGGGCCTGTCTGTAAGGAGGTGGCAAGCATGAGGACTTGTTCACACTAAGACCCCTTTCACACCAAGACGTTTTTCAGGCGCTTTCACGCAAAAAATAGCACCTTAAAAAACCCAATACACCCCAGTGTAAAAGCTTTCACATTGTGGCGGTGCGCTTACGGGACAGTAAAAAAAGTCCTGCAAGCCGCATCTTTGCAGCGGTGTGGGAGCAGTGCATTCACCGCTCCTATACCACCCCTGCCTATTGAAAACAATGGGGCAGCACTCCTGAAGAGCCTGAACACCGCTTCGGGAGCTCCGCAAACCAGCACTTTTAACCCTTGTTTAACCCCTTGTGGGGGGGGTTAAAAGCGCACTGCCACCGCTATAAAGAGTGGTAAAGTGCCGCAAATTAGCAGTGTTTTACCGCTACCGCTCGGGCGGTTCCACCGTGAAAGCCTAAGTACACTGAGACTGCGCTGGACAGCCTTGCCCAGCACAGTCTCAGAACAAGACAAGGAAAAAGTGTTGTACCCTATGGTGTCTGTTCATGCCACTGCATACAGCATACTTGCCAACAGTCCCTATTTTCGCGGGACAATCCAGATTTCTGGACACTTGTCCCGATCTCAGTCTGTCCCGATTGAAATCCCAGAATGTTGATCTTTTCCCGGTGATCAGCCTCTCATACTGACGCCAGAAGAGGATGTTTTCTTCTGTACAGAAGGAAAAAAAAAACCTGCACATACCAAAGAGCAGAAGAGGTAAGGGAGTCGGGACCTGTCTGTGAATGAAAATGGGGGAGTGCTTTCCAGAGACTCAGACTAAGTCATCCAGAAAGCAGTGCACTGCTAAAGTTTATGGGGGAGGGGGAATATGTACCAAGAGGGAAAGTGTGTGTGTGTGTGAGAGCATTGTACACAGAAGAGAGCTTGGGGGAATTTGTGCAGAGAGGAAATGTGTGTGTGTGCACGCACGCCTGGGGACACCTGATTTAAGGAGGCACTTCGCTGGCCTGGGGACACCTGATGTAAGGGGGCATACCGCTGGCCTGGGGACACCTGATGTAAGGAGGCACTCTACTGGCCTGGGGACACCTGATGTAAGGAGGCACTCCGCTGGCCTGGGGACACCTGATATAAGGAGGCACTCCTCTGGGAACACCTGGTGTAAGGAGGCACTCCGCTGGCCTGGGGACATCTAAAGTACGGAGGCACTCCGCTGGCCTGGGACACCTGATGTAAGGAGGCACTTCACTGGCCTGGGGACACCTGATGTAAAGAGGCACTCCGCTGGCCTGGGGACACCTGATGTAAGGAGGCATTACTCTGGGGACACCTGATGTAAGGAGGCACTCCACTGGCCTGGGGACACCTGATGTACGGAGGCACTCCGCTGGCCTGGGGACACCTGATGTATGGAGGCACCCCGCTGGCCTGGGACACCTGATGTAAGGAGGCACTCCGCTGGCCTGGGGACACCTGATGTACGGAGGCACTCCGCTGGCCTGGGGACACATGATGTAAGGAGGCACTCCGCTGGCCTTGGGACACCTAATATAAGGAGGCACTCTGCTGGCCTGGGGACACCTGATGTAAGGAGGCACTCTGCTGTTCTGGGGACACCTGATGTAAGGAGGCACTCCACTGACCTGGGGACACCGGATGTAAGGAGGCCCTCTGTTGGCCTGGGGACACCGGATGTAAGGAGGCACTCCACTGGCCTGTGGACACCTGATGTAAGGAGGCACTCCACTGGCCTGGGGAACCTAATGTAAGGAGGCACTCCGCTGGGGACACCTGATGGCATCTGGTGGCAGGCGACGTGGCAAGTGACACACTCAGGGCTCCCACTGATTCTGCATTATGGTGAGTTGAATTATTTAATTTTATATTAAAATGTAATAATAGAAATAATACTCTTCAATCATCCTGACACCATACCAACCATTGTGGCAGTATGATTGAAGCGGTAACACCAGGTGTTTGGAGTATCTTTATCTGCTGATTATTAAACTTTCTGGAATATACATATTGCTATTGTGGTGTAGGATCCTTCTCTTCTCTCTCCTTCCCTCCCAATTTCTTTCTTTCTTCCTCCATCCCTCATTGATTTCAGACTTGAACCACACCCCCTTTGAGTCACGCCCCTTTAAGCCACTCCCATTTTTGCCACAGCGCACTATGCGCCACATTTTTCTTCTACAGCTATGACACACCTACAAATGAATGCCCTGCTCCTAATTGTAATAAGACCCGCCTACAGAGAAGAAAGTGTCCCTATAAATTTTTGACAATGTTGGCAACTATGCATACAGTACTTTTTCAGTGCATTGGGTTGCAACCAGAGGCGTAACTAGAACCTTCAGGGCCCGGGTGCAAGAAATTAGGAAGGGCCCCCCTGATCCCTGGCCAGGGCCCTTCCCTCTTCTTGCTGATCCTGGGGCCCTTTACTCCTATCACGGGTCCCTTTATTACGGTCCCGCAGAAGACAAGTAAACTGGATAGGAGGGGCTGCGGGGGCAGCATATAGAGGAACCAATCTCCTGCATTAGGACAAAAATGGAATAAATAAAACGTCTAAATGCCACCCTCGCCATCACTCCTATCCAGGTGTACAAGGGAAGCACATGGGCCCCCTGGAGCATGGGGCCCGGTTGCAATCGCAACCCCTGCAACCCCTATCGTTACGCCCCTGGTTGCAACACAAACTACTGCATTGCAGTGCAAGTAAATAAAAGAGGTATCCCCAATGGGATCTATACACTATGGAATATAAATCAGCAGTTAGGGATTGGGTTGGCTTCCTTGTAAATGCTAACAGCCAGTGAAATGTTGTGAATCTGTTCACCTGGGCTGTTCACTTATCTGTGACATTCAGACACTTGATGAGGATTGGCTTGATCCTGGGCGAATCCCATTTAAGGTGAACTGATCTGCTTATTCCTAGAGGCAGCCTGTCTATGTGTTTGCTCAACCATCTCATGTCTGAAAAAATTACTTTTTGAGGTATGGTAGCTTGTCTAGCAAAAGAGGAACACAAGGGGCACCAGCTAAGTGCAGCATCAATGGGTTTATTATGATTAAAAAGCCAAATGCAAACTCACAGGAATATAAAATGAAAGACCTTATCTGCAGAGCCGCTTGTGACAGCATACAGCATGTTGTCAGTGAGGAAACCAAGTCCAATGTTCTGGGAAGTGAAGAGAGCCACTGTGTGACACGAGGCAGGATGTGATGTCACACCTGGGACGGATTGTTTGCTGGTGATCAGCTTCCATCCAAAGTGGCATGGCTGCAGATAAGCTCTTTGATTTTATATTTCTGTGAGTTTGTATTTGGCTTTTTAATTGTAATAAACACATTGATGCTGCACTTAGCTGGCGCCCCCTTGTGTTCCTCTTTTTTAATTTCAGACATTTGTTCCTGTCTCAGATGGACCTGCCTATTGAAGTGCATCACCCCTCCTATGGGATTTTTATGAACATATGTACTATCTATGCTACACAAGCATATCTTTACATGTATCTAGGGGGGTAGAGGCTTACTCATGTGGATGGTGCATTAGCATTTGTTTGCGCCACAATTTCAATTGTTGTTTGTAGCTTGTCTAGCAGTGTTTTTTTAATACATCCTTAAATGTATTTTTAGACACCTAAATTTGCCATGGTATTAGCCGCTTGAAGCCCATTGTAAAGAAACGCACACACTGGCAGGGGAAGAGCCCATCAGGTGTGCTGAAGTGCAAAAAGCACACTGAAAGAAGGACAGGGCAGAGTGACAGAGAGATGAGCTCATCACTCTGCTGCTTCTCCTTTCACTGTCCAGCCATAGGGTGTAGATGGGGCTGAGACCTTAAGGCTGGGTTCACACTAGTTTGAATTGGATGTGGGTTTCCTCCGCATCCAATTCGCACGTCAGGAGATTGTGACCGGCTCTCTATGGAGTCGGTTCACACATCTCCAGTGCGATTTGCATAGGAGTCCTGTGCGTCTTTTGTTCCATTTCAGGTCTGAATTCAGCCAAAAATTTGGGCTGAAATCGGACCCGAAATGGTGAATGGGGCTGCAATGGACCCCTGCTGGGAGCTGCTCCGTGCTGCGGTGTGAACTCAGCCTTAAGTGTTACTGAACTGCAGCAGAGAAAAAGCAGATCTTCTGCCCTTCCAGCCAGGCCTGTTCAGTGTGGAAGAACTGTGCAAATCTCAGAACTAGATGGGGAGAAAGACAAATCATCTCCTATGGATTTCATCTGTGTATTTAGGGATTTCCTGAAGCTTTAAAGCGTACCTGTAAGCCAATTATAATGTTCTAAATGTAACATTCTGATCAAGGAGCAAGTATCAAAAGGTTATAGGCTTCAGAGACCAGTTCTAACTGTGTTACTAAATGCTTAGTGTACACTTTTTTGGCTACAGGGGCATGGAGGGCATTCTTAGAAATCCTCTTTGTAAAGTGTAAAATGGCTGTTAGGTTTTCTCCTACAAAACAAGTTTTTACATTGTGACTACTTGGACTGCCTGGCGCAATAACAACATAACTAGGAACTGCACTGATTGGCTTACTTTTACAGGATTATTATTACGGCATTATTACAGGATCACAGCTGTTCAATGAGGATCTGATCACAAGCCCAAGGTGCAGAAAATGCAATGATATATATATATATATACCCTCTCGGGAACATGACTGCTTCTTTGAGCACATGACTCTATAGTGGGCAGCCATAACTGCTGCATTAAGAGAAATGTGCAGCCTTACAGCCTGTTCATTTTTTTACAAATACATAAAAACAGCCTTTAAAAAAAGGAATGAATATGTGTTAATATGAAAATGGGGCACTGCAATTGCTGACCACCTGCAGAAAATACTTGTTGCCTGCCTGTTATGCTGACTCTTGGGCTTCAATACTGTGAAATCATAATGGGAAAGTCTAGCACCCAAACATTCCTCCAGTAATACCTTCCATTTGCTTTTCTCATAAAGGCTACTTGTTACAATTGGTGCCAGAATACAACCAGAATAAAAACATGGCATGGGGCATTTAATGTGTGCTGTGGGGCTGCAAAGGCATACAGACTATATTACACACACGTTGCTCCCCCTGACCGCTCACTCAATGTCGGTGATTCTGGGTCAGCACACAAATACCATATACAGAATCCACATATATTTTGCATAACTTCGGGTAACTTGCACATCTACCAAAATACATGCATTCTTCTTTGTGCCCAGAAGATGGCGATTACCTGATTGAAATCCTGTGATTTGCTTCCATCTGCTGGAAATAGACTATAATAATATAAAAAGTTTCAATTTTCTACTCATCCTTTTTCTAAACCTTGCGGTTTATTGATGCTTTTCCCTGGACAGCATGGACAGCACATTTTCAGGCAAAATAAACCAGATCCTAGTCTTCTATTCTATTCCATTATTGTTTTATGTATGCATATATCTTTTATTTATAAAATGCCAACATATTACGCAGCACTGTACATTAAATAATCAGACTTGTGGATTTTCCAGACAAAACAAGTATATATACATTCCATAACAGTTAAGGAGAAGAGGCCCCCACCTTTAGTATGGTGCTCATTTAAAGGGAATCTGTTAGAAGAGAAATATGGAGACCACTGACGATGATTATGTTTAGAAGAAGGAAAATCTGAGGCTGTTTTGCTGCACATGTGATCAGTTATGACACCAACCATTGATGGTTTGACAGCTTGGTTTAGGAAACAAATCAAATTGGGCTGAGTGACACAGCCTTTCACAGGGAGCTTTGTATTCTATGAATGAATACAAAGCTTCCCCTGATTAGCTAAGTTGGAGATCATGACATCATCTGCCTGCTTTCCTAGCTCACCCAATCAGAGGAAGTGTTATGTTCACTCACAGAATATAAAGCTCCACGTGAAAGGCCAAGTGTCGCTCAGCCCAACTCGATTATGTTTCGGGAGTGGGAAAGAAAGTTCCCATCCCACTGGCAGAACACAATGCTGTATACTGTATGTAGCTGAGGGTGTATACAGCTTATACAGTGCCCTAACTGGGAGAAAAGTTTGAAACTAATCTTAGAAAGTATTATTTTACTGAAAGGGTAGTTAATGCTTGAAATGAACTACTAGCATAGGTAGTGAGACAGACAACAGTAAATGGCTTCAAACATGCTTGGGATAAACATAGATCTATACTCAGACAATAAAGTTAAGGAAAAAAAAAAGGGCACACTTGATGGACTACTTTTTCTGCCGTCACTTTTCTATGTTTCTATGTTCATAGGCATCTCTTAGTGAAGGCAATAGCTCACTTGAAGTAGCTTGGTCCATATGAACTATTTAAACTTCACTAAAATCTGGAGACAAGTTTTAAAGGGGTTGTAAATGCAGAAGGGTTCTTATCTTAATGTATTCTATGCATTAAGATAAAAGCCTTCTGTGTGCAGCAGCCTCCCCAGCGCCTCCTAATTACTTGCCTGAGCCCCATTTCTCTCCAGCGATGTTGCAGGAGAGAATCAGCTGCCCTGAATGGACACAGGGAGCTATGGCTTGGCTCCGGTGCCCCAATAGCAAGCTGCTGGCTGTGGGGGCACTCACCAGGGGGGAGGGGCCAGGAGCACCAAAGAGGGCCCCAGAAGAGGAGGATCTGAGCTGCTCTGTGCAAAACCGTCACACAGAGCAGGTAAGTATAACATGTTTGTTATTTTTAAACAAAAGAAAGCAAGACTTTAGTATCACTTTAACCTCATCTTTTAATAAAGTGGTAATAAAGTCTTGGTAATAAAGGAAAAAATGGGCCCTCTGCAGGTTTAATTATGACAGACTTACCTACAAATGGAGCCCCCCAGCTCTGTGCTGCCAGGGTCCTTCCTGGTCCCCGGCACTTTCTATATTCTCCTGGTCTTCCTTCTGGGTTTCATATCTTCAGCCGCTTGAATGCACACGGGAGTCACATTGCCGTGACACAGAAAGTGGGCAGTAAATGTGGTGTGAGCTGCACATGCATGGCTCAGATCACATTACCCACTAACAGGCAGGGGGGACATTTATGACAGAAGACATCTCTAAGATCTCTTCTATTACAAACACCCAGCCTGTTAGTGGTTTTTGTAATTCTTCTGTTTACTATCACTTTAAGAGACCATTACTAGATCATATACTGTAAATACAATCACATACTGTACAGAGGTTCCTTACTAGGAGTAGAAATGAGATGCTAGCCAGCTAGGTACAGAACAACACTATATTCAAGCAAGCATCATATAGCAATGACCATTTTCTGAGCAAATTGAACATCTGGAATAAGGAGGACACCTAGAGGATATTTTCTCACCCAGCAGAATTCACAACATTCATATTCCATTGTCACCCCATTTCCAGCCCCACCTTCAGAGAGCTACGATACAAAGAAAACATTCAGAAGCTTTCCATTGATTACAATTGCATCATCTCCCTTTATGACTTAAGCACAGGCTGCTCTTGACTATACCTAATGCATTTAATCTAAAGGATTTCACACTCTATTCTGTAGAAAATCTACTATTAACCTTTCTGACTTCCTAAATGCACTTCACCCGATACTGGAAATGCATTCACATGTAATCCAATTGTCTCACTTTGCCTGATACTGTACTATGTACATTTACAATCCTCTGGGTAATTCATCTTCTATTGTGCTTTTCATGGCTTTCCTGATGTACAAAGTGAAAGATGGAGAGGGTGGGAAAGTACTGAATTTATCATCAGATAAAAGCCTTTTCTCCCAGACATCAGATATAATGTGTGCTCTATTTCATAAGCATTTTCTTCTGTATATAATGGTAGACAGCTAGTGACATCCATAACATTATGGCAAATTTATCTTAGTGCTCATTTACATTTGCAGAAGCACTCTGAAAAGTGACCTGCAGTGGACTGCCTTTCAGAAGGTAGCTGACAGGAGACTGTAAGGCAATATGTCCCCTTCTCAGTGCCTGCTTTGACTCTTAAAAGCCCACATGCAAAAAATGATGGCTATGGCATGTGTGCAACCCACTGCAGCTGCTGTGTTTGGTTTAGGGGAGGGCGGTAAAAGTACATTTCAGCCCCCTATTTTTACAACTCTACGGCTGCAAGTGTAAACAGGTCCTTGAGGGCCGGTTCAGACTGCTGTGATGTCAAACATTGCATGTGATTCACATTGCCCTGCAGTGCAAATCACATGCGATGTCTGTGTGATGCAAATTCAGCCATACAGTTTATATGGCTAAATTTGCATCGCATTCAGACCAAAATCATGCAGGACCTTTTTTTGGTCTGCACCAGAATTGGATTGCATGGGTGTTCACACCCATGCAATCCGATTCCTGTCTGAATTGATAGTTCGCACTGCAATATGCAAACCAATCTGGGGGTTTCATTAACTTTCTATTGACACTCGCAGCGGTTCGGATAGGGCAGTGTGAACCACCGGCGGGTAACATGCGATGCGGGAACCCGTACTGGATTCACACGGGTCCTCACATCGCAGCAGTGTGAAGCGGCCCTAAAGGAGAAATGTGTAAGATAAAAAAACAAAAAAAAGTGACATACTTGCATCTATAGCTGCAGCATTGGTTCAATGCTACACCCGTCCACAGCTGCCTCCAAGACCAAGAACCAAGCAATCAAAGACCACTGATTGCTCAGTTCTTGGTCTCTTCAGTGAATGACAGTCACCAGCTCTCTGCTGTGCCCTTCCAGCGTTCACTGGAGTGCCAGACTGGGGAGGGGACAGGAGGGGTTCTGGCTGTCAGTGGTGCTCTGAAAGGCTGAGCCAGCTGCCAGTCAGGCATCTGGGTGAATCCTGACATCAAAGTCAGGATTCTCCCAGAGCCTAGACCAGCTAAGTGACATCAGCCAACAACAGGCTTTAGCCATACTTCTCTTTTAAAGTGGAAGTAAACCCTCCTATCATTTTCAGCCAAGGAAGCTGCCATCTGACATCTGTGTAATCTTTAATTGCCATGATGCTGCACAGGTGATCAGTTATGACAACAGCCATTGGATGGTTTGACAGTTTGGTCGAGAGCACAACCAATGTGACAATTACATTTCAGGCACGTGCCAGGAATGTAACGTTTTTTGAAACTGTTAAATCTAAGTTAAATCAAAAATGATCTGGGGGTCCTAGTAGATGACAGGCTCAGCAATGGCACGCAATGCCAAGCTGCTGCAAGCAAAGCCAAGAGAATATTGGCATGCATTAAAAATGGGATTAACTCCAGAGATAAAACGATAATTCTCCCACTCTACAAGACTCTGGTCTGGCCACATCTTGAGTATGCTGTCCAATTCTGGGCACCAGTCCTCGGGAATGATGTGCTGGAACAGGAGAGGGTCCAGAGAAGGGCAACAAAGCTAATGAAGGGACTGGAGGATCTCAACTATGGGGAAAGACTACAAGCATTGAACTTATTCTCTCTGGAGAAAAGACGTTTGAGAGGGCATATGATTTCCATGTACAAATACTGTACTGGTGACCCCCACTATAGGGAAAAAGCTTTTCCATGAAAGGAAATTTTAAAAGACACGCGGCCATTCACTAAAAATTAGAAGAAAAGCAGTTTAACCTTAAACTGTGTAGAGGGTTCCTTACTGTAAGAGCAGTAAGGATGTGGAATTCTCTTCCAGAAGCAGTGGTTACAGCGGGGAGCATCGATAATTTCATAAAATTATTAGATGAGCACCTTAATGACCACAATATACAGGGGTATACAATGTACTATTAACATATAAAGCACACACACAGGTTATACTGGATGGATTGTTGTCTTTTTCCAACCTTACCAACTATGTAACTATGCAACAATGGGTTTACTTCCACTTTAACCACTTGCCGACCGCCAACCGCAGGTTGACGGCGGCAAAGTGGCTCGTTATCGCAAATCGCCGTCATACGACGGCGGCTGCGATAACGCGCACTGTGAGCGCACGCCGCCGGAGGCGCTCACTGTGTTCGGGGAGGGCCAGGGAGCGGGTGCGGCGGCTTCGATTGCCGCCAGCTACCCGCGATGGCCCCCCCGAGCAGAGGAACGGAGGTCCGTGTAAGTAAACACGGACCTCCGCTCTGTGTGAAGGGGGAAGGGCTGTGATCACAGGCTTCCTGTATACGAAGGCTGTGACCACTTCCCTTCCCCAGCTAGGGCAGTCCCCATACAGTTAGAACACGCCCAGGGAACATAGTTAACCCTTAGAGCGCCCCCTGCAGGTTAACCCCTTCACTGCCAATGGCATTTACACAGTAATCAGTGCATTTTTATAGCACTGATCGCTGTATAAATGCCAATGGTCCCAAAAAAGTGTCAAAATGTTCCGACAAGTCCGCTGCAATATCGCAGTACCGCTAAAAATCGCAGATCGCCGCCATTACTAGTAAAAAAAATAAATAAATAAAAACCCCAAAAATTAATTCTCATCCTCCGTAAACGCGACCACTTTTGCGCAAACCAATCAATAAACGCCGATTGCAATTTTTTTATCGCAAATATGAGGAAGAATATAAATCGGCCAAAAACGGTGAAAAAAAATGTTTTTTTATATTTTTTTTTGGATTTGTATTCTAGCAAAAAGTAAGAAATTTGGTTTTTTTTGCAAAATTGTCGCTCTTCTTTTGTTTATAGCGGCGATCAGAAATGACGCAGAGGGGATCAAATACCACCAAAAGAAAGCTCTATTTGTGGAAAAAAAAGGACGTAAATTTCGTTTGGGTACAACGTCGCACGACCACGCAATTTTCAGTTAAAGCGACGCAGCGCCGAATCGCAAAAAGGGTTCCGGTCCTAAAGCTGGAAATCCTTCCGGGGCTGATTATGCGACCACTGTGACAGCCAATCACAGTAGTTATGTGATCAGGCAGACCTTCCCATCCCTCCAGTTAAAGGGACACTGTGTGGGAAGGGGCTAAAGAAAACTTTTTCTAGCACACTGACATAAAGTAAAAGCTCATTCACATTTGTGTCAGCTGGGGGGCAGTAAAAATAGAAGACTGGGCCATGATTTTACTGCCAACCCCCACTGCCCCCCTTGAACCAAACACAGCAGGCAGAGGGTGTTGTACACATGCCATGGCTGCTGCAAAAAGTATACCCCTGTCATATTTAGGGGGCAGTGCTGCCTCCACACAAAACCAATTCAAATGAATGGGGCTGTGCCAATACAACCCTGCAATTGCATGTGTTGCAGCACACTGGTGTAGGTCTTTGAGGGTTAAAACAGGTGATGAGGAGAAGACATATCACCTCCCAGTCACCTTCTGAAAGGTGATCCACTGCAGATCACTTGTCAGAGGGAAGATATACATGTGTTTGTACTTATTGTAATCTATAGGAGTTTCTGCGACCATAACTAAGACCAATGATGAACACTGCAGGTGTCCATCCATCATTTCCATACTACTCTCCTCACAATAAAGGATCTCAGTGTTATCAGGGAGTGAGAACTGGCATATAAGTATTACACTAGATTATATATTCATAATCCTAATGGAGGCTTCAACCAACCACCTCCCCTCTACAATACATATCACTGTACCTGTGCTGGGGCGGAGCTGTCCTGTGTTATTCTCCACCTACTCAGTACAAACTGACAGACATGGGAGCCAATCAGATGGCTGGTATTCAGCTGCCCTCACATAGCGGCTGGACCGGAGCCCCCAGGCACTGCTAGCTGATAACTGAAGTGCAGGAGGGCTATTAGAGGTCCGGGATTAGTGCTAATTTACTGCTTACCAGATCCCTAAGTGATGCCTATTTTGCACTTGGCGTGTGCCTATTGGCGCCTATTTAGCACCCAGTTTGCCTGTTGGCGCCGGTCTTGCGCCTGGTTTGTATTGATTGGCGCCTATCTTGCACCTGGTTTGTAACTTTTGGATCCTATATAGTCTCTGTTAGCGCCTATTTAGCACCTGATTTGCATTTATTGGTGCCTATTTAGCGCCCGGTTTTCCCACCCCAATGCACTATTACATAGAGAAGTCAGTGGTTGGACTGTCCGGGGTGCTGTGAGGATGGGCTGTGATTGGTTGTCTTCTGGCAGAGAGGACATCTTATACTGTACATAGGAAACAAAAGTCTATCATCATCTTGATAATAATAATAATAGTGATCAGTGTGGGCTGTATGCAGATCCCTCCCATTACAGTACAGTGTTTCATTGCCTTCTATTGATATCAATGGTCCCCATGTACTAATCACATAAATATGAGCCCAGCCTAAGTCCACATGTGTTGATGTTCTTATCACTAAGCCCAGGTACACACACTTACGGGTTTGCACAGGCATGGCAGCCCATTCATTTGAATGGGCTGCTGTGCCTGCATTTCATGCAGGAAAAAGTTTCCTGCAGCATTTTAAAAATGCAGTGACCGGGAAATTGCATGGTGCTTTTGCACCATGCAATTTCCCTTCGGTTCCCACGCCCGCAAATGCACTGTGTTTTTAGATGTGTGAATGTCAGCCCTGTGTGTTTTTGACCACTTTAAGAGAAGCACCCAAGCAGAGAGCTGTAGACTATCAGTCAGTGGCTTTCTGCTCTGCCCCCTGCTCCCTCATTGGAGCGCTGGGCTTTGGAGGGGGCGGACCGGCCGGCCTTGGCTCTCAGCGGCTTGCTGAGAGGCTGAGCCGGGTGTCAGTCCAGGGGCCCGGTGGATCCCGACTTCCATTGTCGTGATGACGCGGGCCCTGGACCGACTTCTGTGAGGTCAGGAGAGAGCGGACTTCAGCTTGCTCTCTGCTGAAAATGGATCACAGGAGTGAAAAAAGATTTGCAAACAAGCTTTGGCTATACTTCTCCTTTAAGACCAGGCCTTTTCTGTAACTTTTTGTTTACAAGTTTAAATTAGTATTTTTTTCTAGAAAATTACTTTCAAATGCTTTTTTGAATTAAAAAAAAAAACAGTAAGTTAGCCCAATTTTTTTGTATAATGTAAAGATGATGTTACGCTGAGTAAATTTATACCTAACATGTCATGCTTTATAATTGCGCAAGCTCATGGAGTGGCAACAAACTATGGTACTTAAAAATCTTCATAGGGAACGTTTTAAAAGTTTTTACAGGTTACCTGTTTAGAGTTACAGAGGTCTAGTGCTAGAATTATTGCTCTCGCTGTAACGATTGCAGTGATACCTCACATGTGTGGTATGAACACCGTTTACATATGCGGGAGAGACTTGCGTATACGTGCGCTTCTGCGCGCAAGCACCGAGTGTCGGGGAGATTTACATTTTTATTTTATTTTACTTGTTTTACTTTTTATTTTTACACTGTCCCTTAAATTATTTTTGATCATTTTTATTCTTATTACAAGGAATGTAAACATCCCTTGTAATAGAAATAAGCACGGGGGGCCCTCTTTATTGAGAGATCTGGGGTCAAAAAGACCCCAGATCTCTTGTTTACCTTTAAAAGCAAAAAAGAAAAACACACCTCTCACCTCTCCCACTACCTGTAAAAGTGATCTTGTGGCGAATCTGCCGCTGAAACCACTTTTATCTGCAAGAGAATCGCCCACAGTACATCAAAGTAGTGACGTAAATGTACTGTGAGCGGTCTTAAAGTGGAGCGGCATTTTGACTGTGGATGATTGCAGGTGGGAACTTAGCCATAGAGATGAGCTCAACCTAAGGCCCAATGTACACTGTATTCTCTATGACACCTTTTCTCCTACAGGAGTTTAGCAGCAGAAAAACGCAGTAAAAAAGTTGTGTTTTTACATGCATGTTAATGCATGTGCATGCGTCTAGCATTAATGTGTTCTATTTGACAGAATGTTTATTTATTCTTGCCATTAGAATGTATTAACGCATGAACGTGCATACATGCGTTAATGCGTTATGCATGTTTAGGCGATTCTGAGCGTTTTTTTTTAAATCTCAGAAGCTTCTCGCCTGCACACGACTTTGGTATTTGTTTTCTTTTTCTGCCTCTAAACTCCTGTAAACACCTATAGTGTGCATTGACTCATAGGCTAACATGGAAGGGTGTTTAAAAAAAAAAAAAGCTCCTAAAGCAGCCCTAGCAGTGTAAATGAATGTCAAGCTTTATAATTGTGCACGCTCATGTGGCAACAAACTATGGTACTTAAAAATCTCCATAGGCAACGTTTTAAAATTTTTTACAGGTTACCTGTTAAGAGTTGCAGAGAAGGTCTAGTGCTAGAATTATTGCTCTTGCTCTAACGATTGCAGCAATACCTCACATGTGTGGTATGAACACCGTTTACATATGCGGGCGAGACTTGTGTATGCCCGCGATTCTGCGATACAATGTCCAAGGTTCCAAAACTGTTATTTTTCCGATACAAAGGCATACAACTAAAAGCACTATAGCCACTTGTAGACCAGGCATGTACCTGGTATGTCACTGGACATCAGGTGGTTATGCCGGGATGGTGTCTACAGCTGCAAGTACCCCAGTACAGTTTTTTAGAGCCACTGGACTGCTTTTACAAGCAGTGGGAGGGGTCGTTCCGCCACCTTCCGCGGCTTTACCAGGATCGCCTGTGCCCCCAGGAGTCCCGATGGACCAGCCGGTACTTCCACCGTCTGATCACAAAGCCAAACAAAGATTGTATTGTCTTTGTTCAGCTCTGTGATATAGTGACCCGGAAGCAATGCCCTTACATCATTTCCAGTTTACTTGGATGTAATCAGCGCCATTTTTAAAAATCAGAAGCATTTGATCTCACTGATCTTGGTGTTTTTAATGTTTTCAAGGGCAGAGGAGGGATCTGGGGTCTTTTAAACCAGATATATATCATGTAAAGATGGACTGCAACTTTTATACCCAACTGAAATCTTTTGGCCATACTTCTCTTCTGGGTCACAGGAAGACACTTACTTTTTCTCTCCTGTGACCAGAATCAGCCATCAGCATGCTAAAGCCCACTGTTGGCTGACATCACAGGCTTTAAAAAAATCTCCATCCAGCTGCCTGACTGACAGCCGACTCTGTCTCTCAGCAGGCAACTGAGAGCTGAAACCAGCTGTGCCTGACCCCTCCCCAGCCGGGGGCTCCAGTGAACACTGGAGGGGCAGAGCAGAGAGTGGTATCTGACAGTCATTGCTCTCCACTCCGAGAAGACCAAGAATTGAGACATCAGTGGTTATGCGATATCTCAGTTTTTTAGTACCCAAACCTTATCCTTTAATAACAACCTTGGTTTGTATATTTGTCTAAATATGACCGTGGTGTCCAATAAGCACCAGAGTCTGACCACCCTGTCCAGTGAATTCCCTACTCTAACAGGTCTGGTCAGACATACCCCTTTTCTTTTCAAACACAACATGTGTTCTATGAGAAAACTGCAAAAATGAATTCAAAATTATAATATGAAAGTGAAGGACTATATAGATAAAAACGTGTGAGGTTTCAGTTGGACTTTCAAGTAGTTCTTCTCAACATAAAAAGGAGACAGCAATATACCAGACTCTTTAAAAGTTAGTCAAGGCCTAAATTTATTGAACATTAAATCACATGCCGAGGACAAGAACAAACAGGAGAAGTGCCCTTTCAGTTCAAGAGAAGCATATTTTAAGGACAAATGGTGAAAGCTGTCTCTAATTAAAAATGGACCAATCAATAAATAAGATCCTCATGTAGTGTCTGTGAAAACAACAATAAACCAGAAAGGGCATTACTTAATAAAACAGCTAATTTATGATTTCTCTTTAACAGTGCTAGAGTAACAAACATAAATAGTACATATCATCTATATAGTATCATGTATATACTTTGACAATGTGGGCAGCAGATGACACCACTACATGTGAGCATTCCCTATATGGTTATGGTGGAGGTAAATGCCACTACATGCATCAAACATTTCCTAATGTCATAAACAGGATTGCCTAAAAGTACTGCTTATTGTACCCCACTATTCTAATAACAAAAATAATGATGAGAAAAGTAGGGAATAGTGTGGAATCTCTCTAGTTGGTTCTTTCGGTGATAAAGATTGTATCATAATTTGGAAGTATTATATTTTAAGTAGCTATAAACCCTCAGTGTAGTCCATTGAGCGCAATAAGGTAAACATTCCCCAGTGAACTATTTGTTAAAAATTGTACCCCAGCAATTTCAGTTTACAACTTTCAATGCTGCTGGCTCCTGTTCACTCAGTATTGCTTCCCTGAACTTCCGGTTTACTCAGGAACGGGTCGATAGTGGACACTGTAGCCAGTCCATTAGCTTGGAGAAGAAAGGGGGGGGGGGGGCAGGGAAGTGCATTGTGATCTTGTGTGTTTCACACATTGTGAGCTGTGTGTTTCTACATTTGGGGCTGTGCATCTGCCTGTCAAAACAGGCTTTGCACTGGAGTCTATACAGCTGCTCTGTATCCATTTATTAACACAGACTGCCGGCATGCAGTGCCACACAAGTAAACAAATGCCTCATTCATACTGTACGGACCTCCACGGCTGTGTAAATGAAGCCTTACAAGCTGACCAGGGTTCATCTTTAATATTTACCTAATGGCAGCCCCAATACTTAAAATGGTTCTAAAGGCCAGACATTTCTTACCCTAATGCATACCATGTATTAATGTAAAAATGTTCCCGCTAGTTGTATCGCTCCCTCACCTCCCTTTATACTTACCTGGGTCCTATATCAAGCCAGCATTGTCCATGTCTGCAGCAGCTCTGGTCTCTCTATCCTCACAGGCTGAGAGACAGCAGTTGGAGCCATTGAATCCTACTGCTCTCAATCAAACCCTGTGAGGAAGGAGAAGGGGTCTGGGCTGAGCAGCACTGTGTGTATCAGTGATTGCGCACAGCCAGGTTCAGGAGCAAGCCTGCAGTTTGCCACCATAGGAAGCAGCTTCCTATGGTTGCACACACAAAAGAGGGATCCAAGAATAGGAGATTCTGGGCTGCTCTGTGCAATACTATTGCACAAAGCAGGTAAGTATATCATGTTTTGTATTTTGGAGAAAAAGAGCAAAAAGGAAGGTGTACAGCTAGTGCATTACCAAAGATATTTAATTAAATAAAAACAAGTTAAAAGTGGGAATTCACAGAGTAGCAGCTCACAACAAGTCATGCAGCAAATCTATGTTACAGGTACCGACACTGCAAGAGGTAAAAAACTGACGCGTTTTGGGGGCAAACCCCTTCCTCAGAGTTTAGCTTAGCTCTGAGGAAGAGGGGGTTCGCCCCTGAAACGCATCAATTTTTTTACCCCTTGCGGTGTCCGTACCTGTAACATAGATTTGCTGCATGACTTGTTGTGAGCTGCTACTCTGTGAGTTCCCACTTTTAACCTGTTTTTATTTAATTAAATATCTTTGGTAATGCACTAGGAGTGCACCTTCCTTTTTGTTCTTTTTCTCCAGTTTCTATCGGATTACCCTATCCGAGGAGGGCAGCATCCGCCTAGTCATGGAGTGTTTGGTATCCTTGCCATTTCTTAATACAAAAGACCTTTTGTCGCTGGAAGAGACTGTGCTTTTTTGTACGTTTTGTATTTTAATTAAAAAGAAAATACCCTTTACAAGCACTTTAACCTTTAAAAGCTAACCTTAAACACCTATCCTAATAATTAAAATTTACCCTTGACATGCTCAACTCTACAACCCCCCCTAACATTAATCTTAAACGTAACACCCTAACTATTAGCCCTAAGCCAGACCCCTGAAACTACTATTTAATGCTAGATTATATTTACTTAATAATCCCGAATCAAGTTGTACTAGTGGTGAAATATTGGCCCCAAAATGAATATGCGCCCCCCAGGAAATGTTCAAGTATCTGCAACTATGTGTAGCCAAAAGCATTTATACCACGGAGTTCTATATACATGGTTGTGAAATCTAGTTATGTCCCTGTTTGCCCTCAACCATGTACAAGTTTATCAGACCTTAGCATTGAGTGGAATGAAAACTAATGGTACTTAGCAGGACCCCCCCTCCCCCCCCCTTTAGGTGCTCTAACCTCAAACAAGCAGTATCATGCATGCATTAATATGTCAATATTCCGTACTGTTAGAAGGTAGCAGGTGTATTGACCAATAAGCAGCTGATAAGGTGTTTTCTGCAATTTTTCCATTACAGAGAGGGTATTTTTCTAATTGAAACAGACAACGAAGAAGTGGTTGGGGTAGAATTATGGACGCTGCCACTGCAGCCTTGTTTTTGAAATTCCAGATTCCTGAGCTGCCATTACTGCCACTCCACCCAAATTAAAGACACTTTCTAATAGCTAAATAAGAAACTATTGAGTCCAAAAGTCTAATATGAATTCTACAGGTTATCCTTATTTTCAGCTTAACCTCAGTTCCAAACTCATATAGCTATGACTTACCTTAAGCAAACCACAAAACATATCTCTAACCCTAATCTTTACTCTTATATTAGCTCATATGCAGATCAAAGATAAGAGTTATAGGAAACCAAAAGAAATACACAGGCTACCATAGTTGAACTAATCTTCAGAAAATTCTAGTTGCCTGGCCATCATTTTGATCCAAATATTTCAATACCTTCTGAGTCATTCACCTGGAATAAAGATGCAGATCATGAATGTTGAGGTCTCTCTGACTTTCCTGATCTGCTCACCTGTTCTAGGTCAGGTCAGGTATTAAATGAAGTTAGAGAGTCAGCATAACAGAATGACAACTAGCATTTATTACAGGCAAGTCAGAAAGGGCAGCATCTGCATTTCTCCCATGTCAGGTTCCTTTAATGGCCATAGAACAATAGTGTGTCTTCACAGTTGGGAGCTGTCCTTGGTGCTAGCCAATTATTCAGGTCCTATGCATTTGTATAGTACAAGCCTTATCACTGCCTCTAATAAACAGCCTGTGAAACACAACACTCAAGCTATTGCTGGAACAACTTAGCTATACAATAAAACAGTTAGCAACTATTTAACCTAATCCCTTTCTTTTTAAGCAAAAATATAAGCAAATAATGCAAATAAAATTGTAACGATTAAAAGGATAATGGTAATCCATTGTGATCTAGTGTATCTCTGTACTTTTACAATGGATTCAAAAACATATATTTAGCATCCACTCTAGTGAGCAAGTTTGTAAGTCACTATATTAACCTGATATTACTACCTAGCTCCATAGTCTATGCCTACATTTATTAAACAGTTTCTTGATGAGCACTACAGATGGCAGGCAGCCATTAGTAAATGCTTAAGTGAATGCTGCTGTTTATACCAGAGAGAGAGAGAGAAACAGGATGTCTTGGCTAATATTCAGATTTGTGGGCGTTGGTTCATACAGTAAGCTTGTCTAATTAGTTCTGGGAAATGTGAACAAAGGTTATGCTAGGTTAATAATAGGTAAAGCAAATATACTAAGCAAACAGCATATTAACATATTCCAATTAGGCTGCCTAATATCTCAGTTCTTATGCAAATATCATTTGTTTTCAAAGGCAATGAGGTGCATCATTCTGGCAATGTATAGATAGATAGATCTGTATACACACATTTATTCTAGAATGTCCCAGAAATAAAAAGACAGGAATATAAAAATATAATACATTAATAATATAATGCATTCCTCCAATTCTCAATGAACTAGAAACATTTATCCGATAGTAAACATGTTGTATACCTATATATTAAACAGACAAAACTATCATATCTCATGTCACAAGGACACACATTGTAATTTAGGGTCGGGTGACATGCCAAACGATAATCGTACATTATATCAATAACCTACGTAATCCTATTCCATTAGCAAAGCATGATATCTGATTTTCCATTTACAAAGAAAATATTTTGAACCAGCCTGACAAATGCCTCTAATAAAATGGTAAAATCAAAACCCTCCATGCCTTTTCAACTTACACAAATGTGCATTTCAGTATCTCCTTCTAAAGCCTTGAAGAATCTGAGAATTTCTTACCTGAATTGGACTTTCTTAAGCCCAGAGCCATCTTGGTTTGGAGAAGTGCTCCGGCTCGGCTGCAGTGTACATTTGCAGCAGGCAAATAGACGGGGAAAGTTTAAGGCATATTTAAAGTATTCTCCAAGGTATTGGCCAGAACCATCAAGCCCCTACTAGTGGTAAACAGAGATCATTAATGGGCATTAATGACAGACCATTATGACTTTCAGAGATCATTAATGATTCATCACATAGCAGAATTGTTCTGGCAGGATCTGACAATTTCTTGGATCTGAATGTCGCCCTGTCCTTTTATTTGGAGCTTAAACATGTTAGATTTTTTTAGGACAAATATTTATTGCATCGTGTAGGATTACGAAGGAAAAAAAAAAAAAAGATAAGAGGTTTGTAACTGGACACTGGCTTACATTGAATTATCTCTTTCAGCGAGCCGGCCCTGCTTGCTGGATTCAGCTTGATTTCAATCAATTCGATCAGAGAACAAACAGAAAATACTATTCCTTCTGGTGAAAATGGAGTTGTTTACTTTCGACGAGGCTAAATTATTCATGGTTATTAAAAACCACAGCAAAAGGAAGCATTTCAATTAACACTTTTTTCAAAATGTTAAAATATTTAAATATTTTATATTCCACTTGGAAAGAGGAGTATGCATATCTATAGGAGGGGATAAAATGACAATAATCAATATAAATTGTGTTTGGAGAGATATTGCATAGCATAACATATTTTAGCATAGCTAAAAGGTGAATTTGTTGTATTTTAGTTATTAAAGATCACAACTGAGACTGTCAGCAGACTAGATTACATAAAAAGGGAACCAAACCATTGGAAAACTTTAGCAAATTCTCCTTTGTTCTCTGCTAACAGAGAAAACAGGTAGGCATGTCAGAAAAAAATCTTTTGCAAAGAGGTCTGATCCTTTGGTGTTCACCGAAATAGGGATTACCAGGAACAATATTGGTGTTCACTGAAATAGGGATTACCAGGAAAAATAGAAATCCCTAATCTGATTGAGACCTCCCTGTTGACCAACAAAGAGAAGACATCATTTTCTGCAACCCATTTGTATACAGGAACATGAACTACTGTATATCCTGTAGAATTAAATCTGCCCCTAAAGTACAGTATTTCTCATTACCAATGTCTTGCACTGTATGGTTACAATACAATATCACAAGTCAGCAGCGGTTGACAATAAGCACAAGATATGAAAATCCCAACCCAGGAGCTGGCGTTAAAGTGGTTGTAAACCTCAGACATTAAATATGAACAAAGCACATACCTCTATAGTGTGTACTTGTCTCAATTAAGAGCACTGTCACTTTTATCTACTGCTTTTTTTCTCTGCTATCAGCATGAATCACTTCCCTTCCCTCCAATCAGCTCTCAGAACTCTCCTCACTGAGCTCTGCAGATTGTAGCTTTAGCTCTCTGCCCCCTCTTTTCTTAACTCTCGGACAAGCTTTATAGTTCAGTACTTTGTATCACCTGGGGCTTATGTAAGTGTTTACAACTAATTTAATGTTCACAGTGGTCAGACCTAGATATATTGCTCATGTAAGAAACGTGTGAAATGTGGAAACCAGTAGTTCTATGACCCCCCAACACTAATAAACAAATTAGAACTCCATATAGACACCCCCACTGGTGCATGATATCTTGTACAACAGTTTTTACTATTCCTGCAGAATCCAAAGCATATTCTTAGCAGATCCAGATATTTTACATTTGACCATCGGATTCTGTTGCTAAAAATGCTAAATTCTTGCCGCATTGCTAGAAGTATGATTGTATATCACATCCTAAAATCTCTCTTTGCAAAGAATTAAAAAGGGGGGCTGCTACTTTCCAAAAAAATAGATTGTTTCATATTTACATCCATGTATTAATACTTCCTAAAGGGCCAACAAAAAACCATCAATCTGTGTGTTCACATAATGCATAATACACAGCGTGTTAGTTGAAGAAAATCATTATGGGATGTGCTGACTTACATTACTAGCACAGGTTCGATGTGTCAACTCCTGCAGTAAACATTGACAATACATTAATAGTGCAGAGGGAAGAGGCCTTAATGCATGCACTTTTTCCGGCACTCTTTAGGACAGGAAAGTAGATGTACTAATGAAACTACTCTTACCGACAGTGGATGGCAAAACTATTGGCTGCATTCTTTAGACATACAGACTCATCTTTATCTGGAAAATCCTGTCATGAAAATAACAAATAGCTAGAAAATCATTGATCCACCAAAGGTCACTTAGGTCAAATTCACATGGGTGATGAATGCCAAAAAGCATGTATATACTCCTTACTTTAGAACTTGAGAAATAGGGACACCTTAGGGAGATTAATAACTGTAGCACAACTCTGATTGACTGACCAATGAGAAAAGGTCAGTCCCAGGACCCAGAATTTTGTCCAAATTCTGGGACACTGCTGTGGAAACTGGGATAGCTGGAAAGTATGCATGTATTGGTCATGCCATTGGATCAACGCTTAACCCAGGTCCAACCACTTGTCCAGTGGGGGGTATTATGAAACAATGTAATGAATAGAGAGATACAACCCTACCTAAGCATGAAAGCCTAAAATAAAATTCAGGCAGGCATTTCAAGTTTCAAAGCCCCAAAACTACTTGCATGGGTACTGAACCAGTAGATTCAGGACAATTCACTTGAACTGTCTTCATGAGGTGCAGTGACTACACCTATCTTGATGTCTTAAGCATGCGCTGGGGGTTAAGCAATCGGCTTGGAACTCCTGCATCTCATGGCCTTTTGGTCTTTTGATGGTTGCAACAGTTTCTGAAAAGTCTGAACTTTTTTCTGGCTCCAATAAATTCAATCAAATTAATAGTAAACACTGAATCAGAAGTATCTGACATTTGCAAGAGTTTGATTTGCGTGCAGAGCAGACAGTGAATTTATGTCATAGTATAGAGGTAAAGCATAGCATACTGGGGGAGGATGCATTGAGGGGGTTACCAAAAAAAATGCAAATAAGTGGCTGTCCCGTCCAACTGAACCTGGTTTAGAGGGCCCTTGAGCCCCTAACCTGTGCACCAGTGATGCAATAATTGCAAAATAAAAAAATGACTATAGAAAATGAAACTTTATTATTCTCTCTTTTAACTGATATTTACCTTTACAGGGTCCAGCAAAGTCAAAAGATGCCCCATGCCATCTGCTCTAGCAATCCAGGTCAGAGCTCAGGGGAGTAGGAGACTCCCCTTTTTCACTGCTTAAACGGTGAATAAAATAAAGCCTATGGCATATTTCTTTAATACAATGTGCAAACACTTAAATAACATCCTGCTCATTAACATAAAAATATACAATTATATATACACAGTTAGGTCCATCTATGTTTGGACACCGGCACAATTTTTAGTTTTTTTTTCAGGTATTTACCAAAACATATTCAAGCTATAGTTATATAATGGATATGGGCTGAAAGTGCACACACTCAGGTTTAATTTAAGGCAGCAGCACCCCCAGCCCACCCTAACACTTATCTGAGCTCCATCTCGATCCAGCGATGTGTATGAGAGCAGCAGCTCTCCCTGGTCTCTTCCTACTCATTGGCTGAGACAGCAGTGGGAGCATTTTATCTGGGTGGCCACTGTCACTGTTTGAAAATAACATGGCTGTGCAGGGCTCCCCTTACCCGGTCACGTCATTCATTCACAGTCCTCTGTGAATGGGAAACTACAAGTCCCGACAGCCTTTGCGGCTCCTGGCTTGTAGTTCCAATGGACTACCATGGTGCTGTTGAGCGCTCTGGTAGTTCATTGTCTTTTCCTGTCAGTGTGCATCTGCCTGTCCATATGAGGTACGAGCAGACAGATACACTGACAAGTCTGCAGGAGTCCTGCATGGCACCTGCAATCTGCTGATCACGGGTGCAATGATTTCCAGGCTTCAAGTAAAAAAAAAAATAAAAAATAAATGCACATATTTTTACCTGCAAAGAGATTTGCATTTATTATTATTTTTAAAAAGGTAAACGTATCCTTTAAACTGTGCCCATTGTCAAACATATGGACCAGTTAAAGACTAAGTTCACCTTTTCCACTATGTTAGACCCGTATTTGGAGCATAACATGGTGCAATTATCCCCCTTTGACAGCGTGTGGGGTTTCCTCTCCCCTGCAGCCAATGTCCCTTTTACATTTTATGTGGCTGTACAGGGCTTTGTCCGCACAGCCACATCATTCATTCACAGAGATCTGTGAATGAACAAACTACAAGTTCTGTCTGCCACTACAGAAGACAGGCTTGTAGTTCTCAACAGATTAGTGTAGTAATCATTGCATTTATACTCCACTGATACTCCCTCTAGCTCTTCATATGAAAGTCCATACAGAGGTACAGGCAGAGAGCTGGAGGAAGTGTTTGAACTTTTCCTTTAAGGGTCCCTTTCAAAAACCCCATCCTTGGCACCAGAAGTACTGAAGTGTCCAGTGCCTATCAGAATATGGGCACTGGTGCTTTTGGAAGGGGGACCCCAATGGTTCCAGAGGCCTTACTCTCAAAGCATCTCCCCAGCTGAAGGGCATGTGAGCTGGTGTTAGCTTATATGCCTAGTGTGACAGGCTATTTTGTTTAGGGAAAGGGGGACACAATGGTTTTTTTTTTTCAGAAAAGAAAAATGAACACAAAAATGGAACCATAAAAATTCTGAACAAGTATTTAAAAAATATAGGTTCAACACTCTCCATAAGCAAAAACAAATAAATTCCACAGCTCCAAAGCAAAGAAGCATTTTAAAATGCACATTCCCCACTTCAAACCAAGGAATCGTCTGATTAATGTGCAAGGTGAAAAATGAGCATTTTGTCAATGAGCAAATCTTGTTTGATGCTATTTTAATGGGCTAATCTTGCTTGAAAACCACTGTGATAAATAAAGAGAATGTAGAAAATTGAATCTTCTTCGAAAAAAGGGGCATATTTCTTGTTCACTCAAAATACATCATATAGACTTGCACTGTGAGAAGAAGTAGTGCATAACCATTGTGTATCACCGCAAAGCAGAAAGCTGCACCATTATCTGTAGTTATGAGACAAGAAAAGGAAAAGCGCCTCTAAGTGTAGTATCTAAAAACATTTATTAAAAATCTAGGACAATTGGCCACTTACATTATCTGTAGTCAACAAATATGTACCATATTAATAATTAATTCACAGTAGCGCAAATTAATAAAGTTAATTAATAAAAAGTCCATGCAATACTAAAGTCTGTGCAATAATAGTCAACATAAAAATCTTCACAGTGAATGGATCCGAATACAGTCATCATCACACCCCAGTGTGAGTATTTTCAGGAATGACAATGCACCTTGAACCCCTTTTGAAAATGCACTCACCAGACCACATTGCCTCTCACTCACATGAGAAGGCAAAAGCGTTTTAGTGATTAATCAATCTCCACTTGTGAACGTCATATCTCGATCAGTTCTTCTCATTGCATGTGTGTAGGAGAGAGAAAAAAAAGGCTCCAATAGTGCATTATTCCCACTATAAATTGTTTATTAAAAAGTATTTCAATATTATTTAAAACCTCTTGTAATTAGCATAAAAATGAAGAGGCTGGTCAAGCAGCAGTCCGCACCACAGTCTCACCTCCTTCATGGTGGTACTAACTGCCATCATACATTTGCCACTTGTCCTTCCCAACATCAAAACATCAATCCTGAGCTCTGCCTGGCAACATCCCACACCTCACAGAGAAGAGAATAGGGGAACATATTTCCAATATTTTGAAGGGCTATAAATATCATAGTTTATCAGATCACTATAGGCGATTTCATGCTAAAGACCCAACCACCCTCCAATTGTGGGATGTGGAAAGGGTTTCTCCCACCTGGAGGGGTTCTAACTGGATTAGGGACCTCTCCAGATGCGAGAGAAAATGGATTTATTCTTTACATACTTTGCCACCAGAACGGTTAAATATCGAATTGGATATTAACTGTTTCAACAGTGATTATTATTTTTTTTTCATTTTATTCATTTTCAGCACTACTATATTAGTTAAAGTGTTACTAAACCCACAACAGTAACATCAGTATATGCTGTAAAGCATGCTTGTTCTACTCACTGTAGAACCTAAAGGGGTTAATCCTCCGCATTGTGTTAAAAGGCTGTTTGGTCCTGTCTTCTCTGATCCTCCCTTTCGTCCACAGTCCCCAATCCATCTGCTGATAGAACAGAGCATAGGGGGCAAGCTGCACATGCTCAGTTTGGTGTGTATTGCTAGAGAGGTTTTTTTTCTTCTTGGGAGGGTGCATGTGATCAGCACAGGGCCAATCAGCACTATCCACACAGAGTGTCAGGGGTCAGCCTCATAGGACAATCTTGGGAGAATGAGAACTCCTCCTACAAGTTTTAACCAGACACTGATAGAAGTCACAAGGCCGCTATACTGCTGATGAGAACAGGTATTTAAGAGTTTATATTTATAAAACTATTGCGTGTCCATGTTCTGTGTACTGTGGGAAACCAGATATAGTGAATGCAGGGTCCTGGGTTTAGTAACACTTTAATATTTGGTTAATTGATTGTTTTGTGATTGGATCTGTATCTTTAGTCAATATATCTAGTATTTGGTGCAATAATATGTAATGCAAAGCGAGTCATGAATATGATGGATTTTAAACATATATTTTAAATGTATTTTTCTGTACTGTATGTATGTAACATCCCTCCAAACTACCAACACACCCGGGTTTTATTTATAGAATATATTGAATTAATATTTTATGGTATATTATGGTAAATTCTTTTGTCTCTGGCTCGTAAGTAAAATTAATGAGCAAAGAGTAATGCCATCCAATTATAATATTAATGTATAAACACCTCATTTATGGAGGTTGTGCAGTTTTGAATATTATCCGACTACTTAGCACGGAAGCAAGGTGGCTAGTTTTATTGTATCTTGGCATTTAAAGTGTCAATGGCACAGACAGATACTATCAGTTTGATAACTGAAGGGTTAATAGCCCAGATGGTTAAGATCTTGCAACAAGCACTATTATGTGAACGTTTTAGCAGAACTGAAGACCCGGGAGGGGTTAAGTGTGAAGAAGAGGTGACTAGATCAGCCGAAGCACCGCTCCATGTAGCCACCTCCTGTGACAAAGTCGAAAATGATGAAACGCATAGAAAAGGGGTGTGGCTAAGCAGAGCTCAGCTGACGTATTGATGTTGGAAAGGACGAGTGGCAAATCTATAATGGCAGTTAGTACCACCATGAAGGAGGTGAGACTGTGGTGTGGACTGCTGCTTGACCAGCCTGTTAATTTTTTTTTTTTAACTTAAGTTTTATTTTGTTTTTCAAAAGAAAAGAACAGTACAAATAGTATGATTAACATTGCAGACCGCCAAGGGGTAGCATATTCATTGATGTACATTGTGTTCAGTAACATTACATAAAGCGTAGTTATGTTATAGTAGAGGCGTTACCAACAGAGTGGAGCTGGAAAGAAGAGGTCAGGGAGGGCAGGGCATCCAATCCTAAGCAAATGGGTAGCGCCCCGTTCTCACCCAACCTTAGAGTAGGAGATACAGGTAGAGATCAAGGAAGACAGAAGAGCAAATAATGCGTTTCTAACAATAACAACAGCCTGTTAATTTTTATGCTCATTACAAGAGGTTTTAAATGTGAGTGAAATACTTTTAATAAACAATTTATAGTGGGAAATAATGCATTATGGGAACCTCTTTTTCTTTCTCCTACACACATGTGATAAGATGAACTCTGTTGATCGAGATGTGACGTTCCCAAGTGGAGATTGATTAATCACTTAAACGCTTTGAGTGCATTTTCAAAAGAGACAAGGGCTCACTTGATCACTTTGGTGGTGGATCCGAGGTGCATTGTCATTCCTGCAAATACTCAAACAGGGGTATGATGATTATTTGGATTCATTCACTGTGAAGATTTTTATGGTGAATATTATTGCATGGACTTTATTGCATGAACTTGATTTTTTTTTTATTGTTTACACTGATGACACTTTATTAATTTGATTTTACACTGTCCATATATGGTGTTATGCGCTACTGTGAATTAAGTATTAGTTTGGACACTGATGTTGATATCACATTTTTTGGTATTATCCATTTATGAAGAAGCAGCACGTATTTCAATATTGGTATACGGGATCACGTGGATTCAGCGCAGTGAAATATATCTGTATTAGTTAACAAATATGGCTGCTCCCATGTACAAATATAATTAAAACTATAAATAAAAAAAAAGTTTTTACAACATAAATAAATGTTTGGTCTTTTGCATATGCATAACTACAACGCTGTAAACACAATACATTACTTTTAAAAAGGAATATGATGTATGTGTCATGAGATATACATATCTTAAGTCATACTGTGTACAAAGCAACAAGCTAATTATTAAGTACTCTGCTTTTGCTGCTGTGCAGAATTACTGCGAGTGGCAGCAGCAATCTAATTGATGAGGATCCTGCACATGAACAGCTATGCTTTGTGTCAATCTGTGTTTTTTGATAGTACCATATGCTGCCCTGTGATGTCACTGCCCATTCCAATGTTGTGCTGGTCTGGAAAGCCTGTGCCAATGAATGTTTTGGGATGGTGCCCAGAATTCTCCCGGTAATGCCTCAGGCATACTGGCACAGAAGGGAAATGCAATATATAAAAGAATTGCTGCTCCTTATGTCTTGCATTACAAAGAACAACAACATTGGCAAAGTCAAACAATAGGTGATTCTAGAACCACAAGACCATTTACTCCATACCTGGAGACACTGGGGTTCCCACATAGATTGCTAATAATGTCATGAGCCCCTATAAAGTACAAGTAACTGCTTACATTCTCCAAAAACTGACAGCTACATCTTCAATGCTGATTGCTGTAGGTGAAAGTCCCCCTATGCCTTTTTAGTTTAAACATGAATTTGTTCAGTTGTAGCCATTACATTTGCAATGCAGTACAGTGGTCAAAAGTTAAAGACTTCTAGGAGGGGTGGGTTAGAGAAGGTGAGTGGAGGAGGGAAAGTGCAGATGGACAATGTGGGGATTGTGCGGGATTGTAGCTGAATATTAGTGGAGCCATAACGCACTAATGTTGGTCTTCTATTAAGGTGGGAGAGAGTGGATTGTAGGGGGCTCTCTGGGTACAGTATAGCTGGCCCTCTCATGGTGTTGAGTCAAGGCCATGAAAGTTTGATTGGGCCAGCAAACAAGTTGAAGAATGGTGGTCTTCATCTGGGCCATACCTGTAAGCGGACACCAGGGTCTCCATGTCATTATTTTGTTTAGGATCTTTGCCCATTCTACAATGTGAGGAAGAGTGACCTATTTCCAGTGGTTAGAGATGGCAACCCGAGCTGCTAATAAGCAATGTTTCAGGATGCAATTTAATATAAAAATGGTTAGAGTGCAAAGATGTAAGCGGCACCGCCTCTCCATGGCACCTGCCATGTGGTGATAGTTGGTTCCTGTCCCATTTAAGATTTAAAGATTGGTGTGTGGGTATATTTACTCAAATATGTATTGAGAACTGAGCTTTACTTATTTATTTCATTCATGTATAGTTCCCCGTGTGGGCACACATTGTTCTATCATTACATGCTTTAAAGACATGGTGCCTCTACAGATGTCTTTATCCATTTGGATTCTTTTATCTCTAGAAGAAGTGAACATTGCTTCACGAAACATGTCAAGATTAGTACGAATATCTGTTTATCCTTTTGCTGTGAAAAAAGTGCATCTTCATGTGGAGTATACACCAATATTCATATATTATACTTCTTAATGTATGGTTATATGTATTTTGCACTCTGTTTTTAATTAGAAGGTTTGGGTGCTGCAGCAGCAACCAGCTGTGAACTGGTTCAAAAATTCACAAAGGAGATATTTGCCAGCACACAATGGATCAACGAAGTAGCGACCAAACTAAATTGTTTATTGCATGATCACATCACAAAGACAGTGCCCTACCTACCTGAGGGGAGGTTGTGATATCTGAGATCTATTTAACTTTTTTAAATTTTAAATATCAGTCCCCATATTCATGTTCAACCTCAACTGTATATGAATAGCGCTTTGCTTCTCTGTACAGCATATACATGCTGAATGTAAACAGTCAAGTTACTAGAGAATTCTCTTCACTCTATGGCTAAACATTTCATTATACACACGCCTCCATTGTCGGGGGGGGGGGGGGGGTGGGAAGGGTGGGAGACTGGGAACCAATTAGCCACCTATGCAAAACTGAATGGATGAAATATGAACTCAAATTGACTGCTCTGGGTAGCTGCATTTTACATAACTGAAAAAGACAACCGGCAATAAATCCAGTCTGCTTTGGTCTACATATAAATGTGTACTTTGGTACAGCATATACTGTACTGAAACCTAAGATGACCCAGTGATTACAGGTTAATGCTAAACTCTAGGTAGATATTACATATTTATTTAAAATAGAATTAAATATATTTGAATATACAGTATCTCACAAAAGTGAGTACACCCCTCACATTTTTGTAAATATTTTATAGCATCTTTTCATGTGACAAGAAATTACACTTTGCTACAATGTAAAGTAGTGAGTATACAGCTTGTATAACAGTGTAAATTTGCGGTCCCCTCTAAATAACTCCACACACACACACAGCCATTAATGTCTAAATCGCTGGCAACAAAAGTGAGTACACCTCTAAGTGAAAATGTCCAAATTGGTCCCAATCAGCCATTTTCCCTCCCCGGTGTCATGTCACTCGTTAGTGTTACAAGGTCTCAGGTGTGAATGGGGAGCAGGTGTGTTAAATTTGGTGTTATCACTCTCACGCTCTCATACTGGTCACTGGAAGGTCAACATGGCACCTCATGGCAAAGAACTCTGGGGATCTTAAAAAAGAATTGTTGCTCTACATAAAGATGGTCTAGGCTATAAGAAGATTGCCAAGACCCTGAAACTGAGCTGCAGCACAGTGGCCAAGACCATACAGTAGTTTAACAGGACAGGTTCCACTCAGAACAGGCATCTCCATGGTCAACCAAAGAAGTTGAGTGCACATGCTCAGCGCCATATACAGAGGTTGTCTTTGGGAAATATATGTATCAGTGCTGCCAGCATTGCTCCAGAGGTTGAAGGGGTGGGGGGTCAGCCTGTCAGTGCTCAGACCATATGCCGCACACTGCATCAAATTGGTCTGCATGGCTGTTGTCCCAGAAGGAAGCCTCTTCCAACGATGATGCACAAGAAAGCCCAAAAACAGTTTGCCGAAGACAAGCAGACTAAGGACATGGATTACTGGAACCATGTTCTGTGGTCTGATGAGACCAAGATAAATGTATTTGGTTCAGATGGTGTCAAGCATGTGTGGTGGCAACCAGGTGAGAAGTACAAAGACAAGTGTGTCTTGCCTACAGTCAAGCATAGTGGTGGAAGTGTTATGGTCTGGGGCTGTATGTGTGCTCTCAGCACTGGGGAGCTACAGTTCATTTAGGGAACCATGAATGCCAACATGTACTGTGACATACTGAAGCAGAGCATGATCTCCTCCCTTCAGAGACTGGGCCGCAGGGCAGTATTCCAACATGATAACGACCCACCTCCAAGTGAATAATGCCTTGCTAAAGAAGCTGAGGGTAAAGGTGATGGACTGGCCAAGCATGTCTCCAGACCTAAACCCTATTGAACATCTGTGGGGCATCCTCAAATGGAAGAGGGAGTAGCGCAAGGTCTCTAACATCCACCAGCTCCGTGATGTCGTCATGGAGGAGTGGAAGAGGACTCCAGTGGCAACCTGTGAAGCTCTGGTGAACTCCATGCCCAGGAGGTTTAAGATAGTGCTGGAAAATAATGGTGGCCACACAAAATATTGACACTTTGGGCCAAATTTGGACATTTTCACTTAGGAATGTACTCAATTTTGTTGCCAGCAGTTTAGACATTAATTGCTGTTTGTTGAGTTATTTTGAGGGAACAGCAAATTTACACTGTTATACAAGCTGTACACTTTAAATTGCAGCAAAGTGTAATTTCTTTAATGCTGTCACATGAAAAGATAGAATAAAATATTTACAAAAATGTGAGAGGTGTACTCACTTTTGTGAGATACTGTATGGCTACCATAAGTCCCTGAACCTTTCTTCATATTATCTGCCTGTAATCCCAGCAGGGGCATACCTAGAGCATTTGGCACCTGGGGCGGATCTGATACCTGCACCCCCCAGGTACGCCCCCCAACATATTTTTTGTTAAATGCCACTGTTGGTTGGCGAGTAAACCGTAAGTGACACTGTGATGCTGCTTCCAGGTTTCTACATTGGAGACACTATCAAAGCCGAATCCGGTTTTGTTCAGGTCTACTGCCAGCCGGCAGACCTGCTGGCTTGTGGCTCAGGTCTCCTGGTGGGATTGGAAACCCAGGCGGAGCAGCGGGAGGGGGAAGACATCACTCAGGTGTGAGCAGATCTCACATTTCCGGCAGATCGCGGTCAAGGAAGTGGAGATCTCATCATGGAGGGCTGGACTGTAGCTGCCATGAGGGAGACATTGGAGTGACAGCTGACAATACAAAGTATGACCCATACTTTGCATTATCTGCTGTCCTCAGGGACAGATCTGATCCAGCGATCCCACTGTATGGTGATCTCTGGATTGGATCTGTCCCTGGGGACAGCAGACAATGGCATCATTGGCATTGATGATTTGATTCGGATTTTTGAACTGACGGCGGCAGCTAAGGAGGACTGTGGACACAGTGTGCAACAGCAGTCACACCGCCTGGGTGGAACATAATGATACAGGCTTGGCTCGCAGCAGTAGTGGGAGGAGCAGGAAGAAAAGACACAGACATGAACAGGGATGCACCGGACCCTTGCTGTGAGCCGCTCTGCACAGCAGTGTGAACCCAGCCTATAAGAACTTTTCAAACATACCATTTGTTTAAAAAAAAATCAGATTATGCCTTTAATAATACAGAATACATAGTAGAAGAGCTTAGCTCTGTTTTTTTCCCCTATCTAAAGGCTCAAAATAAGTATAAAATCTTTTATATCTGGAACATGTTAGAGCTTAACCCTCATTACTTACATTTTGTTAGTATAATAACATAAAAGAGATTTACTTGGCATACACATTTTTACTCACTGCCAGGTCTTTTTTTCAGCAGGAACGTGGGGGAGCACAGTTCCGGCACCTCCAGCAATGAATATATGTAATGGCAAGACCCTCTTTGTAATATCCCCCTGAAGAAGGATAGCACACGGCTGATTCTGAAAACATGTTGGGTTCATGGATCATATTGTCACTATACCAATGTGGCAGTATATAGCTGCAATTGTTTATTTTCAGGGTCTATTCATTTGTTACTGTCCTGCAGCAATTGTATGTTTTTATCACTTGTTCTATTGTAACATCATAACCCAGAAGGTTCAAAGCACTGTGGTTATTTGTCTGTTCTACCTTTTAATATATTCTAATAAAATTGTATACTCTTTTACATATTCACTTGTTTTTTGACATGGTCTGCCCAGAAAGTCCAAGGGAGTTCCACTAGGCTTCAGCCCAGTTGCTGATTCCTTTTATTTAATTATGCAATGGCAAGGAGTGCTGTGGTGTGCTGGAGGGTCTATTGATGATGGCTGCTGGGGAATCTATTGTCACTGGTGGGAATCTCTTTTTGTGTGGAGGTCTATTGTTGCTGAGGGGTCAATTGTTGCTGGGAGGGATCTACTGTTGATGGAGAGGTCTATTGTTGCTGGATCCTGGAGGGTCTATTTATACTGGCTGCTTGGTGGTATTTTGTTGTGGGGGGGGTCCATTGTTGCATGGGGGATATATTGTTGCTAGTGTGGGGTCTATCGTTTGTGTGTGGTGGGGTCTATTGTTGCTCACTGGAGGGGATCTATCTTACAGTACTGTCTTTCTTTTTATCATTAACAGACTCCGTGCAAATCACTTAGTAGCACAAAATAATACTTGGTTATGTATCCTCTAAAATGGGCAGTACTGGGAGGACGGCGCTCAGGGGTGGGTAGGGAGCAGAAACAAAGGGTGATTTAGAAGGGGGGGGGGGTTCCTGCACCTATTCTCTGAGAAAAAATTCCCTGCTAAATGCATTTGCTCACTGGGGTCATCAGTCAGGAATAAAATGAGATGGCGTTTA
>BLSH010243924.1:133173-143173 GCA_018402905.1 Glandirana rugosa
GGGGGGGTGTTGTTTTATGGTGGTTCGTATCCTGGAGGGTCTATTTATACTGGCTGCTTGGTGGTATTTTGTTGTGGGGGGGGTCCATTGTTGCATGGGGGATATATTGTTGCTAGTGTGGGGTCTATCGTTTGTGTGTGGTGGGGTCTATTGTTGCTCACTGGAGGGGATCTATCTTACAGTACTGTCTTTCTTTTTATCATTAACAGACTCCGTGCAAATCACTTAGTAGCACAAAATAATACTTGGTTATGTATCCTCTAAAATGGGCAGTACTGGGAGGACGGCGCTCAGGGGTGGGTAGGGAGCAGAAACAAAGGGTGATTTAGAAGGGGGGGGGGGGGGTTCCTGCACCTATTCTCTGAGAAAAAAATTCCCTGCTAAATGCATTTGCTCACTGGGGTCATCAGTCAGGAATAAAATGAGATGGTGTTTACCCAGTGTTTCTATTTTCCAACACAGTGTAAATAAACCATGGTAGTAAAAAATACTGAGAGGAATGCACACACATTATTATGTCCCATGCAGTTACCATTTTGGCTGTGCAGGGTGCTGCATTGGGGCTGTTGCCATTTAACCACTTAATGACCGCCCAGTGTACATATATTGTGGCAGGGAGGCCGCTCTGCACCAGATCACGTACCTAGCACGTGACCCGAAACTTCTGGGTCTGGGGTGCAAGCAGGAATATGGATCTTTGCCTTCCCCTAGTCAAAGCACCTTCCACACAGTGAGCAAGCACATCTTAGGCACACATTTAACCCTTTGATCGCCCCTGTTAACCCCTTCCCTGCCAGTGTGATAGTACAGTGACAATGCATATTTTTAGCACTGATCACTGTATTCGTTTCAATGGTCCCCAAAAAGTGTCAGCCAGGTGTCCACTTTGTCCGCCGCAATATCGCAGTCCATTTCTAGTTAAAAAAATTAACAAATTAAAAAATATCCCCTATTTTCTAGAAGCTGTAAATTTTGTTTAAACCAATCAATATACACTTATTGTGATTTTTTGTTTACCAAAAATATGTGGCGGAATACATATTGGCCTAAATTGATGAAGAATTTAGATGGTTTACATTTTTTTTTTTATTTGATATGTATTAGAGCAGAAAGTAAAACATTGGTTTTTTTCAACATTATTGATCTTTTTGTGTTTATAGCGCAAAAAATAAAAAAATGCAGAGGTGATCAAATACCACCAAAAGAAAGCTCTATTTGTGGGGAAAAATAACATCAGTTGTATTTGGGTACAACATTGTACAACCGCGCCAATGTCAGTTAAAGTAATGCAGGGCCGAATCGCAAAAAATGGCCTGATCAGGAAGGGGGGAAATCCTTCTGGAGCTCAAGTGGTTAATAAACTGCATTATATTCAGTTTACTCTTAGACTGCACTTAAATCAGGCTTGTAGCTTCTGATGTTTACAGTTTGTAGGTTAAAAAATAAAAAATCCAGTGTCCAGCGCTGTACGTCATGCTGCTGTGTGTAAATCCACTGGAACACATGAGATTCAGCAGGGGAGGATGAGAATGGCTGTGCACAGGGTTAATGGTAGTGATTCAGTGTATCTTCTGCAGTGCTATGAAATGCATTCATGTATACAGCTCAGAGTGCCATTAGCCTCAGTACATATAACATTTGTAGGGCACTGGCGCCATCTAGCGTTCATATAGGGTGCATGCAGCCTTGCAGTGAGATTTCAGGATTCCTATACGAATGACTGCACAGCCACACAGTGAAATGTGACTTTTATACGATTATTCTCTCAGTGATATGAGACATTCTACTCCCACGGCTCCCCTATAGTATTCTATACAATATATGGGTGCATTACATGCCCACACTGATTTACCAGTGCGCATTCCCAGCTTTGTACCTCATTGTTTGTATCATGAAGGTACTGACGTCACCAAACCGGAAATGCACAACAGCACAGAATCCGCATTGTAAACACGAGTTCTTTCCCTTTGCCGGAGCTCAGGCGCTCTCTGCTGGAATATTGAGCAATGACACATGCTAAGCACATTCCTAGTATAACCATGAGATCCCAGGACCCTTCATTGAGGATCAGGGAGCAATCTGATTGGACTAGAACAGTGGTTCTCAACTCCGGTCCTCGGTACCCACCAACAGGCCAGATTTTAAGTATTACCTTGGGGAGATGCAGACTACAATACTGCAATCACTGAGCAGCAAATGATATCACCTCTGATGTATTTCAGTTATCCTGCAAACCTGGCCTGTTAGTGGGTCCCGAGGACAGGAGTTGAGAACCACTGGACTAGAAGAAGAAAAGATTTGTGCTGTGTGCAAAAGTTAACCACTCGAGTCCCAGAGACTTTTTCTCCCTAAATCGCCTAGAGTCCTAGAGTGTCCTTTTTGTTTCTCAATGTCTCGGCTCCGCACATTAAACCTTTTCGTGTTTGTCCTCTACCCTCAGATCACGCATCATTTTTTTTTCAGGACAGACTGGTCTTTGTTTTGGTAACAGATATGTATATTTTTAGTTTTCTTTGTTTTTTTTGTTTTTTTTTTTAATTGGGAATGAATAATACAATTACAAAAAAAAAAAAATTTCCAATAGTTTTTCCTTTCACATAATTTGTACACCCTCATGTATTTACCCAAAACATAATCAACAAAGCCTACTAATTATAGTAAGATCACATTAGTGCAACTTTTAGGCTACATTCAAAAGGCTGCACACAGATGGCCGCCGGGAACAAATCAATGGCAGTGCTACATACTGCGTGTAAATAGCTGCGGCTGTCAGATTTTACTCAGTTTTGAGTAGTTATGTGCAAATAGAGCATCCAACTGACCCTGGACGTAGACTGTGTGCATCTAGCAATGGTGTTTCTGGGAAGTTCAAACAGAGGCCATAACACAGAGTGTAGCTGTGTGCAGAGGTGGCATTCAGCTGTATCTGAACACAGCAAACTATCCACCCCTGGCCACCCATGTGAATAGAACATAGAGGCAGTGGTGTATTTAGGTTATGTGCTGCCCCTAGGCCTGACTAAACTCGTACCCACCCACACCCACAGTTGTGGAACGTCGGCTGCCCACACAACAACTCATTGGTTGGGGTCTGCCGTCTGGGCCCTTTGGGATGCCCAGACCTCCACATATGTATGGGCTGTCCCCCTCTGATGGCGGCCCTGCCTGTATTATCATCCTGCAGCACCAAAAGTGCAAGCCGGCGTGGACACTTTTCGTGCTGCCCCCCTGCAAAGTGCCACCCTAGGCCTGGGTCTTGTTGGCCCAGGCCAAAATACAGCATTGCATAGAGGACATAGAAAAGCTCAAAGTGAAGGTGTGCATTTTCACTTTAGGAGAGCTATATTTCCCTACATTGTAATGTATAGAGGAGAAAATAAGTTTGTTTAAATTGTAGCATAATGTGGGGGCGTGCCCTGGTGATGGAGGAGTGAGGATGTGTGACTCCTTGGCTCAGTGTCCACAGCAGTTTTTCTCAGCAGCTTAAGGGGAGTTCACACTCACAGCGGGCTCTGATCGTGTCACAGTGCCACCGGACCTCCTCACAGCCCCCGGGGACTGATCTTCACAGTGTGGACAGCTGGAATGCTTTTTCCCTGAGGCCCGCCGGACGAGGACCAGAGCTTCCAAGATGACGCCGGAGCGGAAGGCATCGCCATGCCATGCAGCCCAGATACTACAGGCTGCGGCGTACCCGATACCCTCCCCAAAGTTGGTAAACGAGTCCGCCTCCCCGGGCTCCATGGCCTCTCCTGACAGGGGCTTGAATTTAGGAGATCTCATGGGGGATGGAGACTTGAAACCCATATTAGGTCTCTCCCTACTAAAGGGGATCTGGAGTGATTCACTGACAGGGTGGAGAAGGCTTTTAAATAGGACATAGCACAGCTCAAATCTGACACTACACAGCTGGGGAACAGGCTAGAGACACTTGAACAGAGATTTGAGGAGACACTTCCCACCCACCATAGCTTTGCTAACAGATAGATGTGCTGCACAAGATCAGAAAATTGAAGCCCTGCTTTGTCAGATGGATGACTTTGAAAACCATAGCAAATATCCGCATCCGCGGCCTGCCTAAAGCCACAGGCCCTAAAGACATTATCCCTATCTTGATTGGTGTGTTTTGGGAAATAATAGAACTACCTAATATGGTCCCCATTGAAATTGACTGGGCCCACAGGGCAATCAGGTCTCAAACTCAAGACGCGAGCAACCTGAGAGATATTATCTGTAAACTGCACTAATATACCCTTAATGACCACATTCTGCAAAAAATGCATGGGAAGCCATATTTTGATTTTGATGTGGCCCATCTTTTCTTTTACCATGACCTCTCCAGATGTACCCTTATGCAGCCCAGAGTGCTTCGCCCCCTACTGGGGCCTGCCTCCATTCAGGAGGCAGACCTCACTTACCGCTGGGGATTCCCCATTAATTTGCAGGTTACCAAAGAGGCCGCACTAAGGATGACCTCCCACGCTTTTTGGCTGATTTGGAGTTGGATCCAGTTGATTTTCCTGATTGGAAAGGGTCTTTGGACTTCATATAGGTAGCCACTGGGATATATAAATGAAAAAAGGGAAACCAAACATGAATATGATATGAATAATTACAAATTTTATTTGGAAACAATGCTTACAACTGAATGTGCACACAGTGTAGAGCATAAGTAAAAACCAATCAAAAGACCACCACCATTGACAACGTTGTCAGACACGATAGCTATAAAAAGACACATAAAGGTTCCTCAGAGCCAAGCACGTGAGGGCCTTCCAAAATGGAATTGCCCTCTAACCTGACGAAGCTGGGGTACCAGCGAAACGCGTAGACAGTTGTGCCTACACGCCAGCTCGCTAGCACCCACATCCCCATGAGGATCTGATCCCCGCCGAGAACTACACGTCCCCGCTAGGAACGATGGACTGACCCGTCGGCATGCTCGTCAGCAATGCCTCTCTGCGTGGAGAACTCCAGAGGATCCGTGTGCGGCCTCATTTCTGGGACCGGCTTTTTGGCACAGTTGATCACCGTCCGGATCGGTGAGTTAATATCGCCTGAGTGTTGATCTTTCAAGTGCCTTCGGTCCTTACACTCAGTTGGCCCCCGATCCACTGACTGGCGCTCACCTCCGCCACTACCTGGGTTCCCCCCAGGTGATACCTCGTCATCATCCGGGTCCGGGGGCATGTGTGTCTTCCTCTCATTCATTGGCAGTCCGTGCAGGTCCGATCTACAGATTCTGCGGGCACTCTCCCACACCTTACTCCATTAGGTCCGTGCCATTCCCACCTGTCTGTAGCCGACCCCCCTCCCCCTTGTTTTTTGGACTTTCGTCGGTGGTCGGGGGAATTTGCAATCATCAGGCAGGTATCGGGCATTGGCCTGGGCACCGGGGCTAAGGGCAGTCAGTCCATAGCTAGCCGTATTTGGCTGTTGCTATCATCGGATTGACCCCTCTACTCTGTTCTTTGGTCAATACTTTCTGACTGTGTATTTTCTTCTGCATATCGGCTATGTCCTAGCTGGGGACCCTAAACAAATGTCATTGTGGTTCTGTGCTATTGTACATGTATGTCCATGGGTTTATGTCTTTTGCTGCTCTTATGCCCTGTGAGGCTCATTCTTTCTCCATGGTCTTAGTCTATTTTGTGCTGGGATCCCTCTCTATGCGCTGGGGGTGTGTGGGCTGGTTTGCTGGCTCTCCTTTCTTCCATTCAGGTTAGAGGGCAATTCCATTTTGGAAGGCCCTCACGTGCTTGGCTCTGAGGAACCTTTATGTGTCTTTTTATAGCTATCGTGTCTGACAACGTTGTCAATGGTGGTGGTCTTTTGATTGGTTTTTACTTATGCTCTACACTGTGTGCACATTCAGTTGTAAGCATTGTTTCCAAATAAAATTTGTAATTATTCATATCATATTCATGTTTGGTTTCCCTTTTTTCATTTATATATCCCAGTGGCTACCTATATGGTGACTTTATGGACAGCCCTCTGTGCTGCCCCCTTTTTTTTGTTTAGTCTTTATTTTATTATCACCATTGTAGCTCCAGGGTTAATTAATTATGTTTCCCTGAGAGGATTGCTGTGATCTCTCTAACTGAGTTTATTTTTCGAGTCCTATTTCTCCCCCCCCCCCGGGGGGGAGTTTTTCCTGTGTTTTGGTCTTTGGACTTCCCCACAATTCAACTCCCTCAACCCTGGCTGCCAGCCAGACGCAAAGGTTGCAAGAGAGGCCGCCAATGACCTGCTTCAGGTTCCTCTCCTGGTCCCTCTACCCCCAGGGAATAAAGGGCTGAACGCAAATTGCCCCATTTCCCTGTTCTGAACCACTGTTGGTCTTACTCAATCACTTTAACTTTATGGCATTCAAGACCAGCTCTGGTAGATCTGCTCCATGCTTAAACTTATATTGCACAGTTACTGTTTCACTTAGTCCGCATGAGCCTGATGAAGGAGGCGTGGTAAAGCTTCCAAAATGCGATTGGCTCACACAGGGGATGGACTGACAGCTCCTCTCACCACTCTAGCTGGACACATCATCTTTGGGTGTACATCCGATTTCTGGATATATCATCACGGCCATACAGGGCAGCCTGACGCCGGTCTACCTGCATGGACTCCAGGCTCATCTTGCTCTACACCACAGCCGGCTTTCTCCTCCACCAAGGACTACCACACAGATCCCAGCTTATTACAATCCACTGCGGACTGTCATCCTCTCTCTCCCCCTCATCCACTTGTGAGTTCCATTTGTTGTATATTGTATTTTACTTAATAAATTGTGCTACACTATGCCGGTTTGGCACTTTCTTCCCTTCCCTTCTTATATTACAGATTGTGGATTTTCAGCCCACAACTGAACGCAGCCTTGCCAGCACCATAGTGTCAGCCATTTTCCGTTAATTGACAATTTTATTCCTATACCTCTGGGAATAACCTGGTACATGGCATTTTATTACTACAGAATGGGCACAGTGTCAGCGCTGTAGTGTTTTTTGGATATGTCTCTGTTCGGGAGCTCTTTGCCCGCTTACTGGGCCACCAAGTTAATAAGGATCAATGTTACCTGTCTTAGAAATGTTATGAGATTGGGAACAAGTGTGGGCAGCTCTTGGCTAGGGCCATCTTAAAAACAGGTGCTCAGGGGCACATTCATAAGTTTTCTTTCCCCTGCTGGAGGTGTGATTGTTCAACCAAGCTGTCCAGTATACGGGACTATTGGGTATCAGCAGACCTACCCCCCTTGAATGACAAACAACGATCCTCACTGGAATCCCCTATTACTCCACTTAAAATTGAATCCATAGAGAAATCCTTGCCTGGCAGAAAGAGCCCTGCCCTGGATGGATATATCAAGACATACTAGGTTTCCTTTTTGCCGCTTCTAATATGCCCACTGTGTAGTTATTTCAATCCTATAGCAAGCGGCAGTTAGATCTCTTCAGACGCCATACTGGCCCATATTATGGTACTCCCGAAGGATGGTAAGGATCCAACTTTGCCACAAAGTTTCCACCCCATTTTTCTACTTAACGTGGTTATAAAAATTTTGGCAAAAATATTGGCGAACTGCCTAAAACATCTTATGCCCCACATTGTTCATCTGGATCAGACAGGATTTATTGTTGGCTGAGAAGAAAGAGATAATTCCCTTAGGGCTATTCAGCTTATCCATTGGACTCACAGAAGAAAGGACCCCAAGCCGTATCTGATCCTAGCAACGGATGCGGAAAAAGCATTTAATCGTGTGGATTGGGCATACCTTAAGATGGTCTTGGAGACCCTAGGGTTAGGAATGAACATGTTGACATGCATAATGGACCTGTATTTGTCACTCAGTGCCCAGGTTAAGGTAAACAGCCTTTTCTCCTCCAGGTTCCCCATCAGAAATAGCACAAGACAGGAGTGTCCGCTTTCGCTTCTTCTTTTTGCTCTGGTTCTTAAACCTTTTGTACACATGGTAAGGGCAAACTTGGACATTAAAGTCTTGATGGTGGGCAATATTGAGCATAAATTGTCAGCATATGCGGATGATGTGCTCTTCCACCTCACGCATGCCCTTGTTTCATTGCCTAGCCTGATGCGGGAACTTCAGCACTTTGGAGCGCTCTCAGATTTCAAAATTAACTATACCAAATCAGAGATCTTACCCATTCAGATACCCTCTTCTCTAGAAAATAGTTTACAGACAGCCATCCCCTTTACATGGGCCAAATCCTCTTTGAAATATTTGGGCATTCAGCATACTGACAACTTCAATACCTTATATGCTAGTAACTACCTGAAATTATTGGCCACAGTTAGATGGGATTTATCCTCCTGGAACTAAGAAAGCTTTTACATGGATGGGCCGGGTGAATATTATAAAAATGAATGTCCTTCCAAGGATATTGTCTTTTATGCAAATGTTACCGATACCTCTACCCAGGAGGTTTTTCACCCAGCCTAATAACTTGCTGACCAGGTTTGTGTGGAATGAGCAGAGACCACTAATTGCTTTGAGAATGCTACGGCACTCCAAAACAAGTCTGGGAGTCCCAGGTGTCCAGAGGAATTACAGGGCCATAGTTCTCCAATGGATCCTGAACTTGCTTTTCCATACTCAATCTAAGTTGTGGGTGTGCCTGGAAAAGTGTATGGCGGGCAGAAACTTGTCTTACGCCCCGTGGCTAGCACGGGGACACAGGGGACTGTCAGATGGCACCTCTCCTTTGACGACCCATGCTCTTAGAGTTTGGGATTGCATTAATCAGCTGTGGTATCTGGCTCCCCCTGTGTCTCCATTGGCCCCGCTTGGAGGATATCTGTGGTTCCCCCCAAGAGAACAAATTGCTTTCTTTGGACCACGGGTGGATGATGGCAAAGCCAGTTGTGGTAAATTCATGGAGAATGGTAAGCTGTTGGCCTTTGAGGTTCCCGGTATGGTGGCTTTCCTATAGACTTCTGACGTTACAGACAGCTCCATCATTTCTTTGCACAGCATGGCCGCACTATTAGGGACATATCCTTATCAAATAAAAATTTCAGTGCCACAGAATACAATAAATGGTCATCTCAAGATGGTTGCAATCAGCTGCAGTGGTAAAATTTGCCAATGCTGCAAATCCACAGTTGAAATAATGATGCTACACTGCGCTACTGCATGTGACCATACTGTTATGAATATATTGAACTCAGATCTGTAAATACAGTCCCGATGCAGATAAAAGTGCTCAGTGCAATATTGCTACACCGTGCAACTACATGTAACCATGCTACTATTGATATATTGAACTCAAGTCCATAAATACAGTCCCAATACAGGTGCCAGAATCTTATAAGGTGCTGTATAAGTGCTCGGACTAGGTGCCCCACATAGGCCCCTGAAGGGGGGGGTCAGGGGTCAGTGTACATCTATGTGGGGCACCTAGTCCGAGCACTTATACTGCACCTTATAAGATTCTGGCACTGAGCACTTCACCTGTATTGGGATTGTATTTATGGACTTGAATTCAATATATCCATAGTAACAGTAGGGACATATCCTTGCTTTCACCTTTTGAACATCTTTTTATAACTGAAGAAACTGTATCTCATATGATATCCGAATTGTATCATTTATTAAGTTCCGCCACTCCTGATACTAAACCTCTATTTATCCGGGCATGGGAACGTGACTTGGGACTTCAGCTTTCTGAGGCTCAGCTGACTCATCTGTACCAGCTTACTCATTCTAGTTCACTAGATTATAAAATGCAAGAGACAAACTATAAGATTCTATCACGCTGGTATAGAGTGCCTGCTGATCTGTTCCAAATATATCCCTCTATATCTGATCTGTGCTGACATGGCTGTGGTCCCAAAGGCACATGGTTGCATTTGTGGTGGGAGTGCCCTGTGATAGCACCCTTCTGGAAGGACAGCAAAGCTCAGATACAAGATATTCTTGGTCTAGACATTCCCTTATCCCCAGTACATTTTCTCTTCCATGTCCCTCCTCTGCCAATTAGTCAGTATA
>BLSH010243924.1:184764-207888 GCA_018402905.1 Glandirana rugosa
CGTGAAACCCTTTTCACGGGGATTGGGTGTCAATAGTACAACCAATCGACACGAAAGGTATCTGAATATACTACAGGGTACAAACACCACGTCAAAGTCTTTCGTATGGTTTTTACGTCGAAAGACTTTACCGTGGTGTTGGTGTCCTGTAGTATATTCAGATACCCTTTTGTGTCGATTGGGCGTACTTTTGACGTCCAATCGACGTTAAATCGTTTTAGTTTGAATATCGTTTTACTTGAATTTCGTATGGATTTGAGTTTTGGTTCGTAAATTATATAACACCGAATGTTCAGGAATCTATATTACGCACGTAATAAAAAGAAAAAGTCTGAAAACAAGATAAAAGTGTGGACCATTAGAACTCATATTGTGTGAAGGACGGGGACCCACCGATGAGAGTGAGTGAGGTGACACAGACACCTTCCTTGGTACGAACAATAGGTCCTCCCTGAAGTAACAAAAACAAACGTCACGTCGAGTCCTTCACTATTCCTACGACGATAAGACCTTTCTTTTCTTCGTAAAAAGACATGAACGACTTTTACAAGAATTGGACTTTTAAAATTTACTACGTCGATGGTGTAGATTGCTGATAATTTGGGGCATGTGTGTTAGTCTTATTTGTTTTGTGTTATTTGGGTGCGAATATTATTACCGTCGTTACGTTTTCGTCGACTGTGTTAAGTGACCACCGCTTATGATCGTATATTATATGTTTTTCACGTCGTGTGCTAGTCTTATAGTATGTTTTTTATGGTGAAAGATTAATTATCATACTATTAGACTAGCAATCATGTATCGACAGCGGACTTTAAAAGGCTTCCCTGTTTGTGGTTTTAAATTATTATTTTTAAAAACAAATTGGTCATGTCTAAAGTATACTTTCGTGTTATGTTTATGTAATGTTGTGTAATGTAGTGATGGCTTAAAAATAAGACACCATGCTCTTAAAAGCATGAAATCATTGGATATACAAAAACTAAACTTCTAATCGCAAACAAAAACAATGAAGTCCCTCCTGGATAACAAGCATGGTTCCTTCCACAGACACAGTGGAGTGAGTGAGAGTAGCCACCCAGGGGCAGGAAGTGTGTTATACTCAAGATTACCAGGTGTGAAAATAGAACAAAAGTCTGAAAAAGAAAAATAATGCACGCATTATATCTAAGGACTTGTAAGCCACAATATATTAAATGCTTGGTTTTGAGTTTAGGTATGCTTTAAGTTCATTTTGCTATAAGTTTGATTTTGCTAAATTGCAGCTAACCTGCAGTTTTCATGCGGGTTAGCTGTGTTTTCCCATAGACTTATATGATGTCCTGTGGTTGTGGTGCCATTTCAGAAAGCTGCATTTTTGGTATGCTTTCTGAAACTGCACCACAAACATGGGACATCATATAAGTCTATGGAAAGCACAGCTAACCAACATGATAACTGTGGGTTAGGGGCACTTTTCCCAAAGTGCTGCAGGACCACACTGCGCTAGTGTGAAGCCACCTTTAATATGACAGTTTCTAAAAAAGCTATTATCATTTAGATTTAACTAGTTGATGTTTTCAGTTTAAATGGCTTTCATGTAATTTGTAGCATATCTGTGTGTACTATAAGATTAGAATGAGTGATGCCATGCCTGTACATTTCAAATAGTTACAATCAGAAATGTCTTTTGGAGAAATAACTGTTCTTTTTAAATGGATTCCAAAGTTTTAGAGATGTATGTTTCATGGTTCACATATTAAATCTTTGGGTACAGCCTTTGTAGGATATTGCTAACAGAATCATTAAAATGATGACTGTGACTTCCTGAATAATGAATACGTCTTCACAGCTTTCATTTTATGCATGAAAATGTAATCCTGCAGTCTATCTTTTTCATGAACAGCTGCATAAGTTACACATTCACTTAACCCTAAGCCATGTATTGATTTTAGGGGCAATAATTACAGTCTTAATTTTATACGAAACTTGGTAATTGTGACACAGTACCTCATAACTGTAGATCATAATGTACTCATTTATGATCACATATAAATCAATTTGACTAAATAATTCACTGATCGTGTAAGCAAAGTGAACAGACATGACCATAATGTAAAGGGTAAATAAAGCTAATATATATATATATATATTTTCACTCAATTTCCACCTCCACAAACTGTCAAGGTCACAGGGTGGCATGCCAGATATCCATGAAGTTCTAGACTACATATGAAATTCCAATGGCTTTGTATTTCTTGCATGTTGATACAGATAAAAGACAATTCACATTCTTTATAAGAGCAAAAATACAGTTTCTAGAGCAGAAACAAGAATTTTCTTTGTGAACCAAGTGGTCCAGATCTTAGATCATTGTTGAATGTTCAGGAAAAGTCAAACTGCCAAACAATCACATTGATAGCAGATTAACCAATATGTTACAGCAATCAGAGTTTGTATCCACCTATGTATTATTTTTTCCAAACGGGGGTATGAAAAATGATGGATGGTGCGCCTATAGCAAAATGTTACAGCAAAATACTGCCCCGTGCTAAACTGATACCAATCCGTATGCCCTTCAGCATCTGACTATTTTATTTTTAAGAAGATGGGGATAAAAAAAACATGGTTGTCCTGAATGCATTTGTCTTGTATTTTTCCACACCTTTCATGCACCATAAAGTGATATAGGAAACTGTAGGTTTGTTTATGCAGCTTACCTGTAATCTAAGTGGAAATGGCTGTGCCAGGAATCTCACAATCCATATATATATATGTATATATAGTAAGGTAGAAAAATTAAGAGGGGGAACTCATTATTTCTCCAAAAAATATATAATTTATTTAGTTTTTCAGTTACTGTTTATTATAAAGGTAAGGTATTGAAAAAGGGTGTTCTACCTATGCAGCCCCAAGGGCATGACATTTGCAAATAAATCTGCCAAATTCCCATAACTACTTACATAGTTACATAGTTGGTAAGGTTGAATAAAGACAACAGTCCATCCAGTTCAACCTGTGTAGGTGTGTGTGTGTAGAAAAATCATTTCCTATATCCCTGTATATTATTTACGCTAAGATGCACGTCCAAGAGTTTTTTAAAACTATCCATGCTTCCTGCTGACACCACCAATTGTGGAAGAGAGTCCCACATCCCAACCGCCCTGACAGTGAAAAACCTCCTATGCAGCTTATGGTTAAACTGCTTCTCTTCCAGTCTCATCATGTGGTCCGTGTCCTCTTACACTCCCTGGGACTGAAAAGTTTCACACTTACGCTGGGATCACCATTGAGATATGTGTATATTGCTATCATATCTCCTCTCAAGCCTCTCTTCTCCATGGAGAATAAATTTATCTTTGGAGTAAATTCCTTTTTTAATGCATGCTAATATTCTGCTGGCTCTGATCCTGTTGTAAAGTTTCTATATCCCGCTGTGTTATTGCCCTGCATATTTTTGTGTCGTCAGCAAATACTTAGATTGAGCTATTTATCCCATCCTCTATATCATTTATAAATAAATTAAACAGAATTGGTCCCAGGACGGAGCCTAGAGGTACCCCACTAACCACTCAAGACCATTCTGAGTATACGTTACTTATCACAACTCTTTGGACATACCCCCATAGCCAGTTTTATATCCAAGAACAAACCATATGGTCCATGCCTACAGACCTCAGCTTGTGTTTCTGGGGGACTATATCAAATTCTTTTGCAAAATCCAGATACACCACATCCACTGGCCTACCATTATCCAGATGGCAGCTCACTTCCTTGTAGAATGTTAATAGGTTGGTTTGGCAAGAGCCATGCTGATTACTGCTAATGATATTGTTTACATCAGGAAATTCTTGGATATGATCCCTATCATCCCCTCAAATAGTTTACCAACTACCAATGTTAGACTGACAGGCCTATAGTGTCCAGGAATAGATCCCTGCACTTTTTTGAATACTGGTACCACGTGGGCTTTTCACCAATCGGCTGGTATCAATCCTGTCAGTAGGCTGTCCTTGAAGATTAGGAATAGCAGTCTGGCTATAACCTGACTGAGTTCTTTAAGGACTCTCAGGTGTAAGTCATCTGGTCCTGGTGATTTATTTATGTTTAGTTTTTGTAATCCTTTCCGGACTACTTGTAAGGAGTATTACACTACTGTGGGAATGTGAGACCATTTGTTTGCTGAGACTAGTTAGCAACTCTCATGAGAGAGGGCACGCAATTGTTAATTACTGTGATTAATTCAACTGAAAAGGGGAAAAGTATACAGTGGACATGGTTCATCAGACCACATAATATGCATAGACACCTGTTATTTAAGATTCAACCCAGTTTGGGTTGGATCTTGGTTTGCATGGCTGTGCTCTCATCTTTGTTCTTCCATTTTTTTGATAGTCAAGCAAAGGTTATGGTGTGCCCTATAGTCCACCAAATCTACAAACTTTTTTTTAATTGTTGTCATTTGTTTACAGAAAACCGAAACATTAGAGAGCAGTATTCCCTTAAAGCTACTAAAACAGAACAAAAGATTGTCTCCACTCTAGGCATTAGACCACCTCAGGCTCCTGAAGCCACTTGCCCAAATCCTGCACTCAATATAGATTCTCCTTGGAACTATACAGTCTCTGGTCATGGTGAAAGAAGTAGACAAAGGCGGCTGAACTGTCACACAATGGGGTTTATTTACTAAAGCTGGCGAGTGCAAATTCAGGCTCACTTCTCCACAGAAACCAATCCAGGTTTTATTGTCAAAAAGCTTATAGAGTTACTCCACTTTTGTTGAGAAATAAACATTCCCCTCTGGGTGATCTATGAATATTGCAAGGATTTTAACAACCTTTGTTGCAGATTCCTACCTTTTGTTATTCTGAAGAAATCACTGCTTGTTCCTCTGTGCCTCTCTGCTAAGTGGGTCTAATGGGAGTGGTTTCATAATTACCAGTCAGCTGTGGCAGCTGCAAAGCACTAATAAGGGAAGCTGCTGGGCCTGAATCCCTTTAGACGTGTTCCTGTTGGAAGTACCTTACCAAAAATTACAATTTTGTTGCGGGGATGCCTGAAATCTGACTTGTATCTTAGGCAGACTTCTGGGAAAATTGGTGAGCCAATCACACAAGCATAAAATGATGTTTCTGGGAGTGGTCAGTACACATTCTGTGTATAGAACAACTCCAGGTAGCCATATTGCATTGCATTTATAGAAAATTACAGTGGCTGCAGATTGAAAAGGAAAGGTCATTTTTAATAACATTCAATTACAATATGACTTGTATCGCAATTGTACACACTATATTATTTTTTCTTTATTTGCTATTTTTTTCCCCACCAAAGTGGAGTTAGCCTTTAATTGAACACGCTGTTATTAGAAGCTGATTGGTTACTATGCAGAAGTGAGACTTATTTTGCACTCTCCAACTTTAGTAAATCAACCCCAATGTTCCACTATGATCAGTTTGCCAGAAAGACTGTTTTAACCCTCATTGATTTGCAGTCTAACTAAGAGAGTCCAAGTATCAGTCCTTAAAAGCTCAAATGTGTTCTCTAATTTCACTTTAATTTCCACCTCTACTGGGTGAGATCCTTTTAGTAATGCTTTTCTTATTAATGTATAATTACAGGGAGATAACCTAAAATCAATTAGCATTGAGAGTAATTTTAGGTTCATGCTGGTCAGAAAAATGGGTATGGATTAATGGGTATAGCTAATCTGGAATATTCTGAAAAATGTAAGGTGCACTACCTCAAACCATAAATGTGTACATTCTTCACTGTAATGACTAATACCATCAATATTGGAAAGCTGCTGCTATAAATGTTTTTACCACAAACAGGAAATCTAACAGTGAAAATAGCTGCACTGTCCCCTAAACCAATATTTATTCCAATTGTCAAAATGCAACAGTGCAAAAATATATAAAGTGCTGACAGTTCTTCAAAGTGCAGATATTGCTAAAAATAAAATGCTTCACTTTCTTAACCAAAGTAAAGTGCTGTGCTTTGTGCTAAAAGTAACTCTTTGTGTCCAGTCACTACTCCAGTGCCCTCTTAGGACTGAACTCACCAAAGATTGTTGACCCCCTGAGTTTATACTGAGGTAGGTCAAAACACACTTAATATCTCTGGTAAATCTCTCATAATGGGTCACCATCCGCAGCACCCTAGTATTCTCTCAAAGGTTACTCGATTTTTGATTATTTACTTGTACATTTTCTTTGTCAAATCAGAAGTGTTGGGATGCATTTCCCACGGCAAGGCTTTTCTGTCTCCTGCCAGAGCTCAGTGTTGATACCAGACTCTCACCAAAACACCATCTCCGACTGCTTGCTGCTGACCGAACTTGGCTTTGTGGTCCTGCTGCGAGTGCAAGAAACAGGTCTGCTTGGGAGCCTTCTGGGGTAGCTTCACCCACTCCTCTTCCAACTAGTTAAACTTGTGCTTACACTTCTGGTCAGCAGAAAATTTAACTCATTGTCATCTCCCACATCGATTCCCCTTTCTCTGTTTCAGTGCTAAAGTGGTGAGCATGGTGCACTCTTCTCCCTTTGCCTACAAGACCCTAGATTGACAATATTAGCTCTTCCTCTCTGTTGTCTTTCCCTTTCTTCTGTTCAAAGATAGATCTCTGTCCACACACTCAATGACAATAGAGACCAAACAGGGGAGAACTGTATTCACTTTGGTTTTCTCAGTGTGCTTTCATGTTATGCTTAATTGCTTGTAACTCATCTGCAACTCACAAAACCCTGCTCTTCATGATCTTTGCTAAAAGGAAGCAGGAAGTGTAGCACACCATGTGACCAGGATTCAGCAAAGATCATGAAGCCTTGGTGTACATCAAGTATTCGCAATACACATGTATAGACACCCCTGTATTTTTATATTCTCTATGAACACTGAACATGATGTTCTTATTCATGTCTGGATATTCTGTTTTTTAATCTTGTGTATAAATAAAATTACATTTTTTATTCAAATATGTATTTTGTCCTATTGGTACTGAGATAGTCCATTCCCTTGCTCTCTGGAGACCAGTTTGGGGAACTGTCTCCACCCCTGAATTAAAGATCATGAAGAGAAGAGTAATTTGTACAAGAGTTACAAGCAATGAAGGACAACATGAAAGGAAACTGAGAAAACCAAAGTGAACAAAGCTCTCCCCTGTTTGGTCTCCTTTGTCATTGAGTGTGTGGACAGAGGTCTCTCTTTGAACAGAAAAAAAGTGAAAGACAAGGGAGAGGAAGAGCTAATATTGTCCATGTAGGGTTGTATTGTGAAAGGGAGAGGATACAGAATGGGACAGTGCACCATGCTCACCACTTTAGCACCGAAACAGAGAAAGGGAAATTAACATGGGGGTGACAGGGAGTGGATGAAACTTCCTGCTGACCAGAAGTGTGAGCACACATTTAAAGAGTTGGAGGAGGAGTGGATGAAGCTACCTTAGTAGGCTCCCAAGCAGACCAGTTTCTTGCGCTCGCAGCAGGACCCCAAAGTAGATTTTGAGCAGCAGCAAGCAGCTGGAGATGACATTTTATGAGGGTCTGCTATCAACACTGAGCTCTGGCAGGAGACAGGAAAGCCTTGCTGTGGGAAACTCATCCTGACACTTCTGATTTGACAAGGAAAATGTACAAGTAAATAATAAAACATCAAGTGACCTTTGAGAGAATACAATGGTGCTATGGATGGTGACCCATTATGAGAGATTGACCAGATATATTAAGTGTGTTTTGACCTACCTCAGTATAAACACAGGGTTCAACAACCTTTGGTGAGTTCGGCCCTATGAGGGCACTGGAATAGTGACTGGACACAAAGAGTGCTACTTTTAGCACAAAGCACAACACTTTACTTTGGTTAAGTAGTGCACTTTATTTTCAGCACTATCTGCACTTTGAAGAACTGTCAGCACTTTATATATTGTTGCACTGTTGCACTTTGACAATTGGAATAAATATTGGTTTAGGGCAGGGGTTTTCAAACTTTCTAAACAAAGAGTCACTTTACTGTCCTTCAGACTTAAGGGGGGGGGATTGTGGCCATTGGAAGTAAAATTGTCCTAGCGTCAGTGGGAATAAACAGGGCATTGATGGTATCAGTGAGAGGAATAGATCCCCATCGTTGGTGTCAGTTGGAGGAATAGTGCCCCATCATTGGTGTTGATGGGGGAAATAGTGTCCCGTTGTTGAGGTCAGTGGGAGGAAAAGCATCCCAAGGGCTGGATAAAGGCATGCAAAGGGCCAAATCCAGCCCCCGAGCCATAGGTTGGAGACCACTGGTTTAGGGAATAGAGAAGCTGTTTGTCTGTATAACCAGAGCTACCGTGGACTTCACTATGAGAATGCAGTTTATGAGGATAATCCCTGTTTGTGTCCTGAACTGTTTAACTGAAGTAATGATTCTCAGTTAGACTCTCTGTTGATATAGATTTTATAGAGACTATGATAAGCAGCCTTGTTACCCTGACTGAGCCAACATGGCATTGCTGTAAAGTGTCCATATGTATGTGTTGTATTATTGTGCAGTGTATGCTTGCTCTATGCCATCCTGAACCTGTATAGCATTATTGCATTTAATTTTGTTCCTCCTTGTAAAGACCTGCGTCCTGTGCTACGGCTCACGTATGCGCAGTATGATACTGTGAAATCTTGCAGTCTAGGAATAAAATGTCCCGAAATTGGTAGCATTGTCTTCCCAGAAGTCATCTGTATGACCAGGGCTATGTCACCGGTGCCTTAGAGGAAATAGGAACTGGGAAAACAAATAGGCAATTTAAAACAAAACATCTTTGTTTAGGATAGCACTGTTCAGTGACTGCAGAGCTGCATGCTGATGGGAAGTTTGAACAAAGGGGGAAAGGCCCACTTTAAGTTACTTTCTGTGGGATCAATTTGTTGATTACCTATTCTGTTAAAATAGCATGGAGGTATTTGCTGCTATTGTAATTTTATATAGGATCATAAACTAAGCAGTAGGGTAGATTGTTAATTGGTCCCCACTGGACGGCTACCAGGGGCCCTGAAAAAATATAAAAGTACCACGTCCCCTTTAATAGAGAGTGAAAGCAGAGCAATTTGGAAAGTTGGGAGTTTAACGGTACTATACAGAAATAATGGTACTCCACACAATATCTAAAAAAATATACAATTTATTGATTCCATATTAAAAAACATAACTTGGTAAAATCTATTCGAATCCCAAGAACTATTGCAGGGAAGTGGACCACCAACCCCTGGGTAGGCTAATAAACCCTAATAACCCATAGTAGCTGTGACCTCTCTTGACAAAGACGGAATATATGGTCGACCTAATATCAAATAATACAAACGAGAGGTATAGGGGTATATGTGGTGCATCAACATCAACCACGTCCGTGCAATTGGGTTCTTGACTTTACATGTTTCGCGTTTCAATTAAACGCTTCTTCAGAAGTTTACGGGATTCAATTATAAATGTTCTTCCTGTGAATGATAAACACATATATAAATGTGTGCATATATAACAGTAGAGTAATCTATAGCATTTTAAGTGAAGGTTAAAAATTAGAGTCTGGTACCTGTGAACCTGAAATACAGCCTATGTGTCCACAGGTGGTAAATGGTGGTCTACGCCAGTGCCTCGTGGTCCGCCACTTGGACAGATGTGGGGACACACCTGATAGAAAGAATTTCCTACAGTAAAGTATAAATTATAATAGATAACCCAGTAACCCATAAAACTTATCATATTAGAAAATGCTGGTGATTTGGCCCCATAAAATTATTAGTATCATGTACCTTGATAAACAGGATCTGTGCTTGTCAGGTATTGAACAATTTTGCTTATAAGTACAAGCACAGACCCTGTTTAGGAAATTCTTTCTATCAGGTGTGTCCCCACATCTGTCCAAGTGGCGGACCACGAGGCACTGGCGTAGACCACCATTTACCACCTGTGGACACATAGGCTGTATTTCGGGTTCACAGGTACCAGACTCTTGTGTCATATGATCTAAATTGATCAAATTTTTAACCTTCACTTAAAATGCTATAGATTACTCTACTGTTATATATGCACACATTTATATACGTGTTTATCATTCACAGGAACAACATTTATAATTGAATCACGTAAACTTCTGAAGAAGCGTTTAATTGAAACGTGAAACATGTAAAGTCAAGAACCCAATTGCACAGACGTGGTTGATGTTGATGCACCACATATACCCCTATACCTCTTGTTTGTATTATTTGATATTAGGTCGACCATATATTCCATCTTTGTCAAGAGAGGTCACAGCTACTATGGGTTATTAGGGTTTATTATCCTACCCAGGGGTTGGTGGTCCACTTCCCTGCAATAGTTCTTGGAATTCGAATAGATTTTATCAACTTATGTTTTTTAATATGGAATCAATAAATTGTATATTTTTTTAGATATTGTGTGGAGTACCATTATTTCTGTATAGTACCGTTAAAGTCCCAACTTTCCAAATTGCTCTGCTTTCACTCTCTAAGCAGTAGGGTAACCAGATTTCCTTGATTACAAGGGAAAATACCAGATTTTAGGGGGTTGTCCCTGGGAAAAAGTGTCCCCAATCTTGATCCCCATTAAAAGAATGTGTCCCAAATTTTCCAGTGTGGGCACAGCAAGGGATGATTGTACATTTTTCCAGGGTTGGGCCTGAATAATGGCATCTCCAGTCTGGGTGGCTGCAGGGTAATCCGTCCTTGCAACATTTCTGTGATTGGCCCAGGGGGAGGGGGGTGGGATGTGTTTACTCCTGGCTATGTTAGGGGTTATTGAGATTGTCACGTCAATATCATGTGGTGTACCAGGTCCCTCTCCTCCTGGTTTGAGCTTGTGTGATTTTGTTGTGTGAAGTAAGGATATAGATTATTTGCCGCCTTGCCCTTACTTGTGATGGTAGCCTGCAATGCACACCTGGGCCCAGGAGATATTTATTTTAGAGCCAGTAAGTTAACACTACACTGTTGTATATAGCTAGGTCTGCCAAATGGGGTGGGTGGGCATCCAGGAGAAGCAGTTGCCCCAGGCACAATGTTTTAATTGGCTAAGCTAATCAGTAGCAGTAGACTACAATGGTACTTTGTCTCATTATTTTACACAACTGGATTGTGACTAGAGCGCCCTCTACTAGCAATAACCTCTAAATGTAGCCTGGAACATTACCTGTCATATGAACATGCTGGTGATTTCCTGTGCAGAGTGAGGCAGTGGGTGCTGGAAAGGTAACATGCTGCACCAAATGCCACAGTCTCCTCCCTGTCCTGTTAGTATATGGTTCCTTTTGCAGCTGTAAAGGTGCTGCTGCGGTGGATGAGGGGGGTCAGCCGCCAGGTGCCTGATTGGTACATACTACCAATCCCTGCTTGCTCCTGAATCTATTACTTACTACTGACCTCTGAACTCTGCATTTCTTACTACTGACAACTGAACGATGGGTTACTTACTACTGATCCTGACTACTACATTAATTACTATTGACTCCTGCACTCTGCAATACTCACTACTGACTCCTGCCTTGCTTACTGCTGAACTCTGTGTTACTACTGTCCCCTGAAGTCTGGGTTATTTACAACTGACCCTTGCACTCTGCATCACTTACTACTGACCCCTGAACTCTGCATTACTTAATTCACCCCCCTGAACTCTTCCTTACTTACTAATGATGCCTGCACTCTGTGTTACTGCTGATCCTGTGCTCTGCATTGCTTACTACTGACCCCTGAATGCTGCATTTTTTACTACTGACCCCTGAACTCCACATTTACGATTTACTACTAATCCCTAAACTCTGCATTACTTAGTACTGACTCCTGAACTCTGTGTTACTTATTACTGACCCCTGTGCTCTGCGTTACTTACTACTAACTCTTGAACTTTATGTTACTTATTACTAGTACTGTATGTATGCATGTGAGACAAGAACTTTAGCTCCTTGAGGGCAGGAACTAATGTGAGAGTGCAGTATGTAATGTGCTGCATGAATTGTTGGTACTATATAAATACCTATAATTTATAAATAATATCCAAAACTAAAAAAAAAAGTTTTTTTGCTATATATACATTTTAATGACTGTGCCCACAGACACGTCTAATGAGTGCTTATTGATTTAACCCCTTCGCGCTCCCGCTATAGCTGAAAGATGGCTACAGCGTGGACCTAAATTGCCAGGAGGGCATCCATGGACATCTTCCTGAGCATGCGCCCTGCGTCCTGCAGGGACGCGCACCGCACGCTCTGTGATTACCAAGCCTATGAGACTCGGCTGAACACAGATCGGAGTAAGGGGCCAATCCCAGCCCCTTACCACGTGATCAGCTGCCAGCCAATGACAGCTGATCACGGGATGTAAACAGGAGATCAGTAATCATTTTTTTTTTCTTTCACACTGTCATCAGGAAGGAAAAAAAATGCCGATCACCAACTTCTGTCAGAAGGACATCAGTCCCTCACACAGCCGCGGCTGCCTTATCTGTTCCCACCAATGCCACCTGCCATTGCCACATATCAGTACCCACCAGTGCCACCTACCAGTGCCCACAGTGCCGCCCACCTTTGCCTACCAGTGCCACCTATCAATGCCCACTAGTGCTGCCAATCAATGCCCATCAGTGGCTCATCATCAGTGCCACCGATCAGTGCCGCCTATCAGTGTCACCTTCCAGTGCCCATCAGAGCCACCTATCAGTGCTCTTCAGTGCTGCCCATCAGTACCCACTGTCAGTGCCCATCAGTGCCGCCTCATCATTACCCATCAGTGCAGCCTATCAGTGCCCATCAGTGCAGCCTCATCAGCGCACATCAATGATGGAGAAAAATTACCTGTTTTCAAAATTTTTAAACAAACTATGAAACTATTTTTGGGAGGTTTTTAAGAAAAATGTTGGTCTTTTTGTTTTTTTAGCAGAAAAAAAAAAAACCCAACAGTGATTAAATACCACCAAAAGAAAGCTATATTTGTGGGGAAAAAATGATAAAAAATGAATTTGGGTACACTTTTGCATGACTTTCATTCAAAGTGCAACAGCGCTGAAAGCTCAAAATTGGTCTGGGTAGGAAGGGGGTTTAAGTGCCCAGTAAGTGGTTAATTGATCTATAATCAGGTACTCAAAATGTTTAAATAATCCTTCTTACTAACCAAAACCCATGATGACAGAAATATGTAGACCCGTGTCTGAAATTTCCAGTTGTCTCTATTTCTGGCTCCAATATTTTGAGTCACTGACGAACAAACATGCAGTGAGTGATTTCCTAGTATCTGATTTTCATTCCTGTCCTGCGTTGGTTATTTTTCAAACCTATGATTTGCTATGATACCTGGCAACCAGCATTTTCAGGAGTGTTCCACAATGACAACCTACATACTCTCAGTACAGGTTTTCCAGGGTAAGGTGCAACACATATCTAGTATAGTGCAATAACCCATCTTAACCAATCAGAAATCATCGCTTAACTTATCTGACTGCAGTAACCTAAAATTGAATAGTCTGCTAAGGGCAACTGCACTAGTGTATTCAATAGCCGTGTACAACTCTACAGTGTATGTTTTTTTTTCATTATTATCATTCTTACTAGACATAACATAAATCAATCCAAACCTTTATTGTGCCTGAAAGAAAAGAAAAAAAATACACAGAAAAAAAGCAATCTCCTTTCAGATGCACAGTTCATTTGCATGCAATTTATTCATGTCCAGCGTGCATTACAAAAACATTCTTTTCTTGCTTTTTTGGCGCTAACGCTAAACTTTCAATTAATACAGCAAGTGCAGAAGCCTTATGGAGAGGAAGGAGGGGGATCGTTTGATTACAAGTGCCATTCTTGAAAACGGTGCATTGCTTCAAATTTTTGGAAAAGAACATGAGGGAAAATGCTGTTTTTAATAGCAAGCAAATTTAGCAGCCAAAAGGGCAGTATGATGATGCAGACTGCATGGATAAAAACAGTTAGGTCTGGAGGGGAAAAGCCAAGTCATTGCTTGTTATCTTTCAATAGGTTTTCGGTATAATGCGTATACATGCTTAATATCATACAGTGTCCCTTGGTAGACTGTATAAGACACTAACAGGCAAGCAGGGGGACATGATATGAAGCGCATTATGTTCCCCATGTCATTCTTGACACAGGCCGGGGAATGTACAGCACGAGATAGGGACACGAACAGTATAAAAAAAAAAAAGGGAGGGTAAAAAAACGAACATAACATGGATCCATAGTGCACAAACCTTCCGGCTCTGTGTTTTCTTTGAGGTGCACTTGCTTCAGAGGGCAGCAGAAGATTTCGTGACATTTAGCACGAAAGGGGGACTCTTTTTTCTTTAAATCCGCTGACTGGATGGAATCTTGCCGTAACATAATGTACTCCTGTGTGCCAGGGGGGGCGTCATCCAGAACTGTGGTTACCACATAACAAAATGAACTGGAGTTAGAGCTCAATATGACAATCTAGTCACGTCTTAGAAAAAAAAATGTGCTAAGTTATTTCCAGTGAAAACATCAACCTTGACAAGTGATAAAGAGAAGAGGGGTGCAAGGGCCTTGAAAAATTACCACTTTATGTAACGGAACTATAAGAGGATTTTTGCGCTGTCTCTGAGTGCCTTATTGTAAAGTGCTCATGTTACACATTTGTTACACATTAACAAAGAGCTGAAATCTGATTGGATACTATGGACGGCAAATACTTTTTCATCTTTTTGACTACATAGGAAGCAACAGTGAGGCTTATTAATCAAAGTGTTTGAAATAAAAACTGCCTGTTGTCCAAAGTAACCATCAAGTTTTGTCCTTTTATTCTCCCAAAGAAGGTTAGAAAATAAAGAGGAGATTCTGGCTGGTTGTTGTGGGCAATGCAGTTCTTATTTTAGACCCTTTGGTAAGGCTTGATTCGCACCTATACATTTTTAGAACATGTTTCATAGGAAACCATGTTAAATGAACTGTAGTGCAAATCTGTGAAATGCAAAAAGCACTAAAACTGCATAGGTGTGAATCAGGCCTAAATGAGGCCTACTGATAATAGAACCCAATATGTTTCACTTCAGCGACTTATTTATGTAATCCTCAAAATAGTTCATCAGTTTATACTGTGTGTATATGTAGAGCATACCTGTCACCTACAACAGCACATAGGCCTGCCATTTTGTGGCCCTAACAATTATTCAAATTACTTTTTAACAGCAAGTTTGGAAGTGTACTTGGCAATTTTGGAATTTTTTCAACACCTATTAATTGGAAACAAATTACGAGGAGTTTATTGGTCTATAAAATGCTTAAAACTGTTGAAGATTTGAAATAATTGGTGACAGATTACTATAGCCAAAAGCTAATGGAAAGCTTACAAATGGCCACAAACCTTCCTCTTGTATAGGCTATGATAAAAGGGACTGGCTGTCGATAAAAAACCTTCTGTGTGTAGCAGTCTCTCCAGCAGTGATGTCCAAGAGTGCCATGGCTGTCCCAGACACTCCTCCTGATTGGCTGAGACACAGCAGCGGCGCCATTGGCTCCTGTGTCTGTCAATCAAAATCAGTCAGCCAATCAGGGGGGAGAGGGGGCAGGGCTAGGCCGGGGCTCCATGTCAGAATGGATACACGGAGCTCTGACTCAGCTCAGGTGCCCCCTGTAGCAAGTTGTTGGCTGAGGGGGCACTCACCAGAGGGAGGGGCCAGGAGAGCAGAAGAGGAGGATCCGGGCTGCTCTGTGCAAATCCAACTGCACAGAGGAGGCAAGTATAACATGTTTGTTATTTTTAAAAAAGCGGAAAAAAATAAAATGAGCCTTTACAATTACTTTAAATACTTACCTCTGTCTTGGGGATAGGCCCCCTAGCCGCTACCTTACAAAAAGACCAGGCTTGTGTGGCGTGAAGACTTAAGCTGGCTACTGCTGCCTGAACAGCCAATTATTGCCTCTGACTCACACAAAACCAATCCTTTGCAATGGCTAAAGTCTAGTACACACGTGATGAATGTTGGGCACGTGTGTACCAGACAGAAGCCGGTCGTCGAAGGGGCATGACCGAAAAAGGTTTACCAATCGGCTCCCGATCGGCGCTCTTAGCCAATGGCTGAGAGCACTGACCAGAGTGTTCTGCCAGGGGGCCATCCCCCTGGCAGAACACAATAGAACAGCAGGGGATATCACTGTACTAACGTCCAATAGTTAGTACAGTAGCTCCTCCTGAGCTGTCAGTTTTTATTTTTTTGTTCAGCCCTGCTGGGTTGAATGAAAAAGAAACTACTAGTGTATACTAGGCTTAAGAGAGAAACTGGAAAATAGGTAGTGACCACTGGTCCCATTCCATGACAGAGATAAGTATCTGCAATGATTGGAGGGACCCTTTTATGACTCTCATCTCCATAAATGATTATTAATTGTATTTTCCTAGCAGATGGCTGGCCTAGTTTTGAAACAGGTGACAGGTATCTTAGAAGGCTTTATTATGTAAGTTAGTTAAATGTATTGTATCTAAAGTATACAGATATAATATATCTATCATTAAAATATTTTGCCTTGCAAAAGTGGGAATTTCCCAGCCCAGAAAGAAAATGTGATTCATTAAATTTGGTGGTTATCACACTACCTGTCCGTTTTAAAATATGACAGTTATTTCTCTCAGGGACATGAGTAAAATATTTTTTAGAACTATTAATAACTGCATCAGGAGAGAAAGTAAACAACATAAATAATTTGAATAAAATATAATAACCATGCACTTAAAACAGAAACATTAAAATTAAATTAACTTAATAAATTAAATTAACTTAATATGGCGTGAACAACAACAAGTAAATAAATTAGCCAACTCTAATATAAACATGCAAAATGGTAACAGTGTTCAGACAGGTATCTGAGTGCTGCTATTAAATAACTGGAGGAAACCAAGAATTTATTTAATAAAACCCTGCCTTTGTTCATCCAAAAGCAGAGATAATAAATACAGCTGGAGAATAATAGTACAGCAAGAAGAAGTCATCACAGCAAAATGCTTGAAGTATATTTTGATCACATTTAGTAGTAATGGTAGATTATAACACATTATTAATAATAATAATAATAATAATAATCAGGTGTGGCAGATTAACTTACAATTCAGGACCAAGTTAATTCTATTTCAGAATCAACAGGGAATATTACACCTTTTGGTCCTAAAATCTAGCTATGGTGTTAATATTACTGTAGTTCATGATCCTTGGATGCTTCTCAAAGCAATTTCTGTGCTGCTGAACATCCTTGGGTTACAGACAAGGACTACATTCTAGGCTTTTTCTCTCCAAGTTAACATTAGGCCCCCCCTTCCCTGGTCCTGAACCCCAAACTCACAGTCCAGTCCCAGAACTCAGCAGAGGTTCTGGCATTGAATGGTTAACGTGGAACTAAACCCTCCTATCCATTACAGCCAAGGAAGCAACCATCGTAGCCTCTGTTTGATGTGCAGTTGCCATGGTGCTGTACACATGATCAGCTCTGACACCAGCCATTTGATGACAGTTCAGTACAGAGCTGACATAAGCACACTGGCAAACTGTGACAGTTATCATTCACAGCATGGCTTGAATGTAACAGTGTTGGGAAACAGTTAAATTGGTGGGTTTAGTTCCACAGTGGCAAGGTATGGTTAAGTATAGAGAGGTGGAGTGGTTTTATGCCATTTGGACAGAGAACAAAAAGCAATATACAGTACAACATAACATTTCAACAGAATTATTAGCTTATCTAGTTTTAGGATCTGACCCAATAGCATATTTTTATTGTCATTTCTATTTTTACTGCCAACATCAAAGAACGCTCATGAAAATCTAATAGCAACTGTACAATGCACATTTGTTAAAAGGATCATTTTTGTCATTACACTAGTGTTACATTTCCATAATCACTCCATCCATAAACTTTTCTGCTGCCTGTACAGCTCTATTCCAAACATATTTTAAAATAAGCACAAAGTTGCTCAAAATACGTCATCCGTCCTATTCCCAGTAACAATGGCCAATGCTTTCATCGGAATACTGCAATGTACATATTCTGTGAAATATTCAATATACAATGAGTCATAATCTGCCAAAGCCAACCACAAATCTTATTTATAAAAATAACCAGATTTGGCAGCTGGAGAGAGCAGACACGAGGACAGTTTGCAGCCAAAGTCTGTAGGTGCTATTATGTCTAGCAGAGAGAGAATAAATTAATGAAACAACCACGCTGCAGAAGGCAAGCTGGGAACTGCGCACTGCTATCTGCAGACATGGCCAATGCTTTCATGCTCAGATTCTCTTCTGATTTTTTTTTAAACTAACATTTTATTTTATGGTACACAAATATTTTTATTGTTTCATAGTTAACTATCACTTATGGAAACATTACATACAAGTACTATCAGTTTTATTATCTTTTTTGCACTATTTGTTTCTTATCTAACAAGAAACCTCTAAAGATCAGCTTCAAGCTAAATATGTAAAACACAACGTTTCATTCACTTAAATTGAACCTAAGCTCAGTTTGCAACTTTTCCTCTCACCCCATTACTGATCGCTATTTAAAAATGCAGTGCACATATAGTGGTGATATATGTAATATACAGAGGCATATAGAGCAGTTGAAGAAATTACAGTATCTCACAAAAGTGAGTACACCCCTCACATTTTTGTAAATATTTTATTATATCTTTTCATGTGACAACACTGAAGAAATGACACTTTGCTACAATGTAAAGTAGTGAGTGTACAGCTTGTATAACAGTGCAAATTTGCTGTCCCCTCAAAACACACAGCCAGTAATGTCTAAACCACTGGCAACAAAAGTGAGTACACCTCTAAGTGAAAATGTCCAAATTGGGCCCAATTAGCCATTTTCCCTCCCCGGTGTCATGTGACTCATTAGTGTTACAAGGTGTCAGGTGTGAATAGGGAGCAGGTGTGTTAAATTTGGTGTTATCTCTCTCACTCTCTCATACTGGTCACTGAAAGTTCAACATGGCACCTCATAGCAAAGAACTCTTTGAGGATCTGAAAAAAAAAGAATTGTTGCTCTACATAAAGATGGCCTAGGCTATAAAAAGCTTGCCAAGACCATAAAACTGAGCTGCAGCATGGTGGCCAAGACCATACAGAGGTTATACTCAGAACAGGTATCGCCATGGTCGACCAAAGAAGTTGAGTGCATATGCTCAGTGTCATATCCAAAGGTTGTCTTTGGGAAATAGACGTATGAGTACCGCCAGCATTGATGCAGAGGTTGAAGGGGTGGGGGGGTCAGCATGTCAGTGCTCAGACCATACGCCACACACTGCATCATTGAAAATGTCCAAATTGGGACCAAAGTGTCAATATTTTGCATGGCCACCATTATTTTCCAGCACTGCCTGAACCCTCTTAGGTATGGCATTCACCAGAGCTTCACAGGTTGCCACTGGAATCCTTTTCCACTCCTCCATGACGACATCACAGAGCTAGTGGATGTTAGAGACCTTTCGCTCCTCCACCTTCGATTTGAGGATGCTCCACAGATGCTCAATAGGGTTTAGATCTGGAGACATGCTTGGCCAGTCCATCACCTTTACCCTCAGCTTCTTTAGCAAGGCAGTGGTCATCTTGGAGGTGTGTTTGGTTCGTTATCATGTTGGAATACTGCCCGTGGCCCAGTCTCCGAAAGGAGGGGATCATGCTCTGCTTCAGTATGTCATATTACATGTTGGCATTCATGGTTCCCTCAATGAACTGTAACTCCCCAGTGCCAGCAGCACTCATGCAGCCCCAGACCATGACACTCCCACCACCATGCTTGACTGTAGGCAAGACACACTTGTCTTTGCACTCCTCATCTGGTTGCTGCCACACACGCTTGACACCATCTGAACCAAATAAGCTTATCTTGGTCTCATCAGACCACAGGACATGGTTCCAGTAATACATGTCCTTAGTCTGCTTGTCTTCAGCAAACTGCAGGCTTTCTTGTGCATCGTCTTTAAAAGAGGCTTCCTTCTGGGATGACAGCCATGTAGAGTACTTTGATGCAGTGTGCGGTGTATGGTCTGAACACAGACAGGTTGATCCCCCACTCCTTCAACCTCTGCAGCAATGCTGGCAGCACTCATATGTCTATTTCCCAAAGACAACCTCTGGATATGACGCTGAGCATGTGCACTCAACTCCTTTGGTCGACCATGGCAAGGCCTGTTCTGAGTGGAACCTGTCCTTTTAAACCACTGTATGGTCTTGGCCACTGTGCTGAAGCTGTTTCAGGGTCTTGGCAATCTTCTTATAGCCTAGGCCATCTTTATGTAGAGTGACAATTCTTTTTTTCAGATCCTCAGAGAGTTCTTTGCCATGAGGTGCCATGTTGTGCTTTCAGTGACCAGTATTAGAGAGTGAGAGCAATAACACCAAATTTAACACACCTGCTTCCCATTCACACCTGAGATCTTATAACACTAATGAGTCACATGACACCGAGGAGGGAAAATGGCTAATTGGGCCCAATTTGGACATTTTCACTTTGGGGTGCAATCACTTTTGTTGCCAGCGGTTTAGAAATTAATGGCTGTGTGTTGAGTTATTTTGAGGGGACAGCAAATTTACATTGTTATACAATCTGTACACTCACTACTTTACACTGTAGCAAAGTGTCATTTCTTCAATGTTGTCACATGAAAAGATATAATAAAATATTTACAAAAATATGAGGCATGTACTCACTTTTGTGAGATATTGTAGGTCCTGACAATTATTTTGGGATCCAAATTGATCACTTTATCAAGGAGGAGCTGTGTATAATGTTGAACTAGTGCATTTATAAATATAATCTACTGCATTATGGATGCTTTGGCTTATACCTGGTAATCATACAGTCTTATTTACTTACACACTGGCCGTGAACTGTTCAATGCAGAGCCAAATTATTCAGGAGAAAACCTGGGCAAGAGTCTATATCTGTACCTTCATGCTCTATAGAAGCCTTTCTCAACCTTTTCATCCCGGAGGAACTCCTTAAAATAAGTTTTGGGTCTCAGCGAACCCTTACTAAATCCAATTCATTGGGGGATCAATGGGAAAATGCCCCTTACACTGGTATTCAGGAGAAAGAATGATACCCCTACAGTGATGGTCACTCCTAAACAGGCCAAATTTTGATCCATGTATGGCAAGCTTTAACCCTTACCTGGGGTTACATTCTGTCTTTTTCTATCCATGGTTAAATGTGCACTATCACTTATATATTGTTTGTATGTGTGCACTTATAATGATAATATAAGCATAGTGGGTGCACTGATTAAATGAATAAATATTGCATTCTCATTCCGTTAAACTGCCCAGGACCACAAGTTGGAAATAAGAGGGTCAAAGTCTGACTGGCATGATTTATCTGGTTGGCTGCAAGTGCATTTTTAAAATAAACACAAATTGTAATTTAACAAAGAGTGACAATAATATTAAAATCATAACAGCCCAAAAAAGTATCTATGCAACTTCTAATTAAACTACTAGAAAGCAACCCTGAACTGTAAATATACTTTGTATAGCTTGCATATAAGATAGTGTTATGAGTACACCATATAATATAGAATTATTAGACGTCACAGCAAAATGCCTATTAAATGCCCATAATATTCACATATATTATACAGGGTTGTGTTATTCCTTGTAGTGCATAAACTACAGTGTAAAACACAGACCATCTATTTATTTTAGCGCAAGTTTAAAACAGATGTATTTACTTTTATTGACATCATAGTAGAGCACTTTGATCATGTTAAGCGAAAAGAGTAATTCATTTCATCATTTTCAAAATTTGATATATTTTACAGGTGTCACAAGCAATGACAGTCACTTGCCCACATGCAAATTGCAGAAGCATTTCTAGTATGCGCCATACACTGTTAAAAACAAATCTAATTTAATTTCAATTGAAGGATCAGAAACATTTTAGGCGGATGTTTGTGTATTGAGAATTGATGATAGTAAAGGTTAGTTATTTTGCACAACTTTTGAGTTTTATCAGGAAAAAATAAAACCTTAGAATACAAAACACAAATATTGGCTTTATAATGTCATATTTGGTGTTGCTTTGTTATCTTTCACACATAGAGGGCGCCAGCTGTTCATTTTTACCAACATGCTAACTAACGGAAAATACTCCAGAATCAGTATCTTATAAACTTCTGACACCAAATTCACCAAGAGTAAAAAAAAAAATTAGAACAGATGTAATTCAAACAGCTTTATAAAATATAATCACCCCTTCCTAGAGATTCCCATTTGGTCCCTAGATAAGCTTGGTCACATCTGCGGAAATATACTGTAAAGCCTACTGCATCATGGCTGTAAAATGTATTGGTGATATTACAGTCAGCATGTAGTTAAATAATAAATTCAGACAAAAAAAAAAAAATCAGCATAAGGGACATTACTTACTATTAATCCAATGTGTCCCTTGTTCTGCTGACACCTGCATTCCTTGATATCTTTATACTCCGACCCCTTCCCATCCCCCAATAATATTCTGGGGTGGCAGAGGTTAATAGAACTGAGGGAGCTGTGACAGGCACTTATCAAGTGTGCCCAACTATGCCGGCCCTTGCCCCCCAGTTCCTCCATTCATAAAACTTGTACTACATCTTCTATGAAAGAAACATCTATGAATCTATGAATGGAGGGCAGGTGGATGATTAAAAGGCCCGCCCCTTCCATTCATAGATCACATTTAATTCATGTACTGGTTTTATGAATGGAGGAGCTGGGCAGAAAGAGAAGGCATAGCCGGGCACTCTTTATTAGTGCCTGTCACAGCTCCCTCACTTAACCCCCGCCACACCTGTAGATTACAATGACGGCAGGGAACACGACGATCCAGGAACTTTAGACGTAGGAGACTGGAGGGGGATGGGCAGTAACATTAGATGTCCACACCGCCCCCAATTCACTCCCTCGACACTGTCCGTGATTATTTCTCACGGGCCGATACGGAAGAGAAAGACGGGTCGAGGAGGTAAGTATTTTGGTCATGTACTTAATTTACACTAGATACTTACCTTCCCCGCCCGGAAAATTAGTAGGTGGACGGGAGGTAAGTATCTAAGTATCTACAAAGAAAGTATCTTCTACATCATGTTCAAAATACTTACCTCCTTGACCCCCCGTTCC
>BLSH010243924.1:214923-232456 GCA_018402905.1 Glandirana rugosa
TAAGTGACTGACGGGACTTTAATTTTTATATTAAGAGAAACAACAAGCCAATGGGCAAAAGCAAATCAGGAGTGCGTGACCCAGGATAGGCAAGGCTCTCGTGGACATTGCTGGATCAAGAGGGGGCTCAGGTAAGTAATAGGGGGGTCTGCTCCTGCACACAGAAGGTTTTTTACCTTCATGCATTTTATGCATGAAGGTAAAAAAAAGACCTTGTGCCTTTGCAACCACTTTAAACTGTGGTTCTTTGCACCCTAGTTTGCATTTTTCAAATGCTACGTGATTTTAAGTTTCAGCTGTTGTGTAGGGGATAATGAAGGATCAGCACATTGAAGAATTACTAAATTATAAAATGTGTACCCAGATGAGGTTTGCACTAAATATGTATATAATAACATATGGACACGTTCTTTATTGATTCAATATTGAAAGTGCTGCACAAAATCAAATATATAATAGCATCAACAAGTCATTGATAATCACATAACAAAGAGAATTATATTTTTAATTTCAGGGCAGTCAGTGAATGTAAACCTGAGCTTTTTCTAGCTGTCTTTTTTTGTCTTTTACATTTTCAGCTACAGTAGTGTAGCAGCAGCTTTCTGTGCTGGTAAGGCTAAAAGATACTGCAATGCAGCACATGGAAAAACGGTTTATAATATTAGGGTTTGTTGTGCACATCATCAGAAAAATCTTAAGGCATTTTGAAGAACTCTTTAAGGTAACAAAAATCTTAAATAGATAAAGGGCATTACTGAAAATACCCGTATTAAGTACTGTTTGTTTTTCTATAACTGTTAACTCAAGATTAGTGAATAACCTAAAATACTCTAGGTCAGTAAACTACTCTGATACCATCTGCAAAGTTTGCATTCCCTGACTGATCAACATTTACCCTTTTTCCTAAAATTGTAATAAAGACGATCACAAAAGTTAAAGAGAAACATTAATTATATGTGGGGTTGAACCCTAAAACTGTTTATGGAAGTTGCAAATGGACTGTTTTTGGAAGTTGCATAATGGACTAGATAGAGGGGGTCAAGATGATGAAAGGTAGGTATCATGAGATTACAATTTTGAAAGGAATAACTGGTTAAAATCTAGATATGTTGTTTTAATCATTCAGATCATCTCCAACATTAATAAGCTGTGATAAGGGAGCTTTCAGAAACCCTGAAACACAGTGGGGGAGATTTACTAAAACTTGTGCACATGGAATCTGGTGCAGCTGTGCATAGTAACCAATCAGCTTTTAACTTCAGCTTGTTCAATTAAGCATTAACAATTAACCACTTAACAACCACCCTATAGCAGTTTTACTGCTACATGATGGCCACTGTGATCCCACACTTCCAGGGTAGCGAGCGTGAATGCGCACCACTGGCAGCTCCCTGCTACTGTGATTATGCGCAGTGGGAGCCGGTCAGCGGGTACCATGGACTCAATGTCTGCTGGCACCCACCAATCATTCATTACAGAGGCAGAACGGTAGTCTGCCTGTGTAAACAAGGCAGACTGCTGTTCTGTCAGTAGGGAAGGCATGGATCCTGTGTTCCTGCACAGCAGAGACATGGATCCATGCCTTCCCTTAGTAAAAGAACCTCCCACACAGTACCCAAACACTGGCTAGGCACACAGTTTACCCTTTGATCACCCCTGATGTAACCCTTTCTCAGCCAGTGTCATCAGTACAATGACAGTGCATATTTTTAGCACTGATCACTGTATCAGTGTAATTGGTTCCCAAAAAAGTGTCAGTTAGTGTCAGATTTGTCAGTCACAATATCACAGTCCCGCTACAAGTCACTAACTGCTGCCATTACTAGTAAAAATAAATAAATACAAAATCCAGAAATATATCCCCTATTTTGTAGACGCTATAACTTTTGCGCAAACCAATATACGCTTACTGAGATTTTGTTTACAAAAAATATGTAGCAGAATACATATTGGCCTAAACTGATGAAGAACCTGGATTTTTTACAATTTTTATTGGATATGTTTTATTGCACAAAGTAAATGATTATATATATTTTTTTTTTCAAAATTGTCTGCCTTTTTTTGTTTATATCACATAAAATAAAAATTGCAGAGGTGATCAAATACCACCAAAATAAATCTGTATTTGTGGGGAAAAGGAACATACAGTTTACTTGGATTATTACAATGTTGCACAGCTGCGCAATTGTCAGATAAAGTTATGCAGTGCCGTATTGCAAAAAATGGCCTGGTGAGGAAGGGGGATAAACCTAGAAGCTTATTGGTTTCTATACACAGCTTCACCGGATTCGTGTATCTTTAGAAGATCTCCCTAAATGGCTTTTTTCAAGTAGACTACATAAATTAACCATATCTGTACATTAATATTAGTTTGGGACTCTCTTTTCTACAATGGTGATTCAGGGCCGTTCACACTGGTGCAATGCTAGACATTGCATGTGATTCACACAGCACTGCTGTGCAGATCGCATACGATGTCTGTGCAATGAGAATCCAGCCATACAAACTGTATGGGTGAATTCACATCGCATTCGGACAAAACTTGTGCAGGACCCTTTTTTTGTTCGCACGGGAATCGTGTTCACACCCATGCAATCCGATTCCTCAAATCAGGCTGCGTTTTGCAAACTGATTTTGGGGTGTCGTAAACATAACATAGACTCCACAATCAGTTCACATGAACAGGTTGCGATTTTGATGTGGCGCAAATTTGCTGTGAATTCGCTATGAATTTGCACCGCATCTACTGTGAACCATTATCAATGTTAGATGTCATAAAATGTTTTCTATATCTTTGCCCCTAGTTCAAGGCAAGAGATAGCTGCTGTCCAAGAAATTAACATGAAAGCTGCTGGAGGTGGGCTGGCCAACCATCACAAGAAATACTGCTGGACATTCATTTTATCTCCTTTACACAATGCACTTTTCACCCCTTAGCGATTTAATTTACTCTCTTTAGTATTCTTTTGGAAGTGAGATGCCGATCACATAATTTATATTTGCATTTAACAAGGACAATGGATTGGGGTATTACATACTTGGCCTTTAACATTCAAGAAGTGTGCAAGGCTGCAATAACATTTTATAAAGCCAAGAAATATCTAGATGAAGGGTGTTTATATCATCTATATGGTGCTATTTATCCTCATTTCTAGTTGATGAAATAGGAATTTGTATTTCCACTGCAACAATCCTGCAAATCATGGCTTTGAATATATTTTATTCAACGAGAACACCCACTCTTTTCTTGCAGTACCGCTTAAAGGCAACACTTATTTTACTTTATGTATTTAGGAATTATGTAATATTAAACACGATATCTAATGTGTAACTGGAGGGGCATGATTCTTACAGCTTTTGTATTTTTATAAATAACAAGTCATACTCACTTAGGTAAGATTTTTCAGTCCTTAAGCATTTGAGTTGGACAGACCTGCTATAGTTCATACAATATTTATCTGCAGTTAGACAAAGAGTAGCTTTAATGTGGCTAGATCAATGTGATCAGTGAATCATTGCGTTGGTTACTGCATGCTACTGTCCTATGCCCCTTTGAGCCTGTCCAAGATCACCCAATATACCTAACATGGAGATACTAGGGAGACTACACTGCACACACATAAATGTCTAAAGCTGGCCACAGTCAGATCGAACCTGGCAGGTTCAGCAGGAACTGGCCAAGATTCGAATCATGTATGGGCAGGCTTAATGTACCCAAGTTAACGATCAATCAACATGGGTACAACCAGACTGTTTGATTTTACACGTGATTACTGCTAGTGGCTGCTATAGTTGCTAGCAATAAACATTGTGTTCTCCCGGTGGGGAGGTCTTCCTCCCCCTCTTTTCGGGAGAACACAATGGTTCCTCAGGAGGAAGGGGCGTAACGATAGGGGTTGCAGGAGTTGCAATTGCAACCGGGTCCCATGCTCCAGGCGGCCCGTGTGCCTCCCTTGTACACCTGAATAGGAGGGATGGCGGGAATGGTATTTAGAGGAACCAATCTCCTCCATTTTCATCCTAATGCAGGAGATTGGTTCCTCTATATGCTGCCCCTCCTATCCAGTTTACTTGTTCCCAGGGTCCCTGTGTGCTTCCCTGGTCCCCCCCACAGAGCTGCTGTTTTCCCCCCTCCTCTCTCCTCCCAGCTGCTGTACAAGATGTCATGATGGAGAGATGGGTACGGGTCGGTAAATTTGTCATTTACTGGCTCCTTCCTTTTCTGAATGAACAGAGTCGGTACCAGTTGGTTCATTCATAACTGAAGCATAGTAAATGGTTTTTACTATACTTCACTTTCTGAATGAATGGGAGGCTCGGTACTGTCCATTCATTCTGTGCAGCTGAGGCTACACAGATAGAGATTGAGGGCTGAGGTTTGTTTAGACCCCTGATATCTCATCAAAGCTCTCCAACAGGGCTCCTAAACAAATTGCAAAGAAATAAAATGAAATGGTAAAAAAATAATAAAATTAAAATTATAAACTAGCAATTGCAACCGTGCCCTGGCATTTCACCATCATGAGCAGGTCCGAAGATGGCAGAAAGAGGGCCCGCTGCAGAACTTGTGAAAGGGCCCCGCTGTGGGACTGTGATAAAGAGACCGCTCGATGGGAGTAAAGGGCCCCAGGACCAGTGGGGCCCTTTATAATTTCTTGCACCAGGGCCCTGAAGGTTCTAGTTACGCCTCTGTCAGGAGAGATTCTCCATTCTCCATTAACTCTGACTGTGTTAATGGGGGAATCAATCGATTTTCTTTCCTGCAAAATCACTCTATCTATGGCAGGCTTTAGTGAGAAAAAAGCTTTTATACTTAAGACATTATACTTGGTAGCACTATTAGGCTGGCCATACATGTTAGATTTTCTGTCCAATTTTCTTTAGATTTACCATAAACCATATAATATGAGGTCAAAACTAAACAACACTTTCAATTCTTTCCAATTAGGCAGGTCCTTGTACTACATAGTTAAAGGTAAATCTAAAGAAAATTGGACAGAAAATCTAACATGTATGGCCAGCCTTAGTGTCTTGCTCTGTAATAACATACTGCTGACCAGTAAAACATATTTAGGTTTGTTGGATTAGCCTTCATATGTGACTGCAAGGTTTCACTGTACCACAGTAGGGCCTCTGTACAAAGCAATGCATACTAGTGCTAAGATATCTACAGAACTTAAATAACTGAAGTTCCATCCTAATAGCTTTAGCAGTTTCAAATGGTGGACCAATTAGTCATAGGGCATAAGGTTATAGACTGTAGGGTGGATTTCCCAGCTTACTATAAGGTAGGATTATTGATATAGTTGTCTAATGAATGCAGACACATGGACATGCCGCAGTGTAGTTGCACATGCCTATGTATTCATTGGTATTAAAAAAAAAAAAACATGGTACCTTTGTCACCATGTATGAGCTTAATGCAGCCTCTACCACAAACATTGCAGCATGAGGGGGAGGCTGTACAGCATATATTTATAAGGCATAAGACTGCAATGTTACTCAGAAGTTTTGTGAAAAGCTTAATGGATTTGCAAGATGAATACCAGCAATTTTATAAAATCTGTTATAACAGTAAGCAGACTTTTTGAAATATCACAGTTGCAGTGTGCCCTGACTGATTTAAAGGCAGAAGGTTTTTTTTATCTTAAAATAAAAAGCCTTCAGTGTTCAGGAAACCCCGCTCAGCCCCCTAATACTTACCTGAGCCCCATCTCTAGCCAGCCATGGCCACGAGTGCCTCGGCTGTCTGGGACTCTCCCTCCTGATTGGCTTAGACACAGCAGTGGCACCATTGGCTCCTGCTGCTGCCAATCAGGAGAGAGAGGGGGTGGGGCCGAACCAGGGCTCTATGTCTGAATGGACACACAGAGCTTTAGGTCGGCTCGGGTTCTCCCATAACAAGCTGCTTGCTGAGGGTGGGGGCTATCAACAGGAGGGAGGGGCCAGGAGCACCAAAGAGGGACCTGAGAAGAGGAGGATCTGGGCTGCTCTGTGCAAAACCACTACACAGGGCATGTAACTCTAACATGTTTATTATTTTTATAGAAAAAAACAGAGACTTTACAATCACTTTAACTTACCCTTGCCTTGTAAAAATGATATAATTATCAGCAGAGTGCTGCTATTTATTAAAGACTGGGTTATGCTTTCTTGTTTGGAACTAGCAACATGTGTGCTTAGGTCACAAAGGTTAACAAGGGAACTTTAACCAGAATAATCACAAAATCAGGGTACACATGGACAAAAGGGGCTGAATTGGTACCCAGGCATCGGTCCAACAATAGAATTATGGACTGTGCAAGGAGCCACCTTTGAGAGCTTGTTGGGGGTCACCAGTATTTAGCAGTACCTATGGAAATCCAATGTGTGCACCAGTATGAGCCACTCCAAAGTATTAAAAAACACACAATAAATCAGCTTGCTTTAAAATGGCATCATATTAAACATTTTTCAAAATGATTTCTTGAATCGTTAAATGACATTCTTTTCATAAAGCTAAATCATGTGGGATTCTTATTCCTACATAACAATTGTTTACATAAAAGATAAATCAACCAATTATAACTGAAAAAAAGCTGTGGTAGCATGTATTTTCTTGCAAAAAAGTTGTATTCCTGTAAGTTATTCAATTGAAGAACACTGTAGGCAGCCATGGTAAAGCATCCTTTAGCCAACAAAAATAAAATTCTCTATATTTATTTAATGGATATTAAAGTTTTTGAAAATACATGAGTTGTAAAAGGAGTAATTTTTTACCCAGACATACATAGGTGTACTAATATTTTAACAAAAGATAATACAAAAACTGTATATATCTTCATTTCAGGCTACAAAGCAACAAAATGTGATTATTTTAACCACTTGCCGACCGCCGATCGGCATCTGACGGCGGCAAAGTGGCTCATTCCCGCAAAACGCCGTCATATGACAGCGGCTGCGGGAACGAGTTTAGTGAGCGCGCGCGCGCTCCGCCGGAGTGTTCGGGGAGGGCCAGGGAGCGGGTGCGGCGGCTTCGATTGCCGCCGGCTACCCGCGATGGCCCCCCCGGAGCAAAGGAGCGGAGGTCCGTGTATGTAAACACGGACCTCCGCTCTGTGTGAGGGGGAAGGGCTGTGATCACAGCCTTCTTGTACGTGAAGGCTGTGACCACGTCCCTTCCCCAGATAGTGCAGTCCCCCTACAGTTAGAACACGCCCAGGGAACATAGTTAACCCTTAGAGCGCCCCCTGCAGGTTAACCCCTTCACTGCCAATGGCATTTACACAGTAATCAGTGCATTTTTATAGCACTGATCACTGTATAAATGCCAATGGTCCCAAAAAAGTGTCAAAATGGTCCGACATGTCCGCTGAAATATCGCAGTACCGCAAAAAATCGCAGATCGCCGCCATTACTAATAAAAAATAAAAAAAAAATAAAAACCCCAAAAATGAATTCTCATCATCGTGACCACTTTTGCGCAAACCAATCAATAAACGCCGATTGCGATTTTTTTTATCGCAAATATGAGGAAGAATATAAATCATTTGGATTTGTATTCTAGGAAAAAGTAAGAAATTTGGGTTTTTTTGCAAAATTGTCGCTCTTCTTTTGTTTATAGCGGCGATCAGAAATGACGCAGAGGGGATCAAATACCACCAAAAGAAAGCTCTATTTGTGGGGAAAAAAAGGACGCAAATTTCGTTTGGGTACAACGTCGCACGACCGCGCAATTGTCAGTTAAAGCGATGCAGCGCCGAATCGCAAAAAAGGCTCCGGTCCTAAAGCTGGAAATCCTTCCGGGGCTGAAGTGGTTAAAGGGGGGGTTCTTTTCTATACCCACTATATATTAATTTATATTGTATATTGAAAAAAAAAACATTAAAGCAAGTCCATGGGAATCTATCTAAGAATTGGTCCCTTAGATCCTTAGGGCCTTAAAAAGGAATTCTTTATTTACCCCAACCTAAAACCAGCATTTGATGCCCTAATGGCTTCCTCTGTTGTGGCCATTTGTCTTTATTGCAAGTACCACCTAATGATACACACACCTCTTTTTTCTATATATGGTTCTTCTTTCAGGATTCCTGCAGTCTACTGCAATTATTAGCTTGTGGTCTTGGAAGTTTCTACAAAGGCATGCAGTTGATGTTGGGTCACAATGTAAAAGGTTTTCTGAAAATCTCTTGCAGAGAACAGAACAGCCTAATGGCATGTGGCGTTCAATAGGTAAGGCAGTCAATGGGCTTTGGCCTCCATTTTTGTGCAAGTTCATAAGGGATGCCCAAAGGAGACCCAGTGGCCCTTCTCTGGTTGACCTTGGTGAAGGACATGGACAAAAGACTGCAGCTGCCCTGAGGGAAAACTCTCAGAGACAATGGGACAGTGAAGCGGAATTTGGCATGTGGTGTGGTATTACCCTGTAACATGTTTGGAGTACACAAAGGAGTGGAAATATTTTTTGTAATCTTCTTCAGCAGGTGTGTGACAGAGGTTAATGCAACCCTGGCCACAGAGAATGTTCAAGTGTTACTAAACCCAGTAATATGAAAATAGTTCATCTGTGCCCCCCCCCCCCCCCACAGTGCCCACAGCTTATAAATCTTCCTTTTATATTAAAACACTGCCACTCTATACCTTTTTGGCTGATCTGTATACCACGATTGCATGATAAGCTGCATGGTTTCTTCAGTGCTGAGAGTTCAGGTAGGAGGAGATTTCCACTACAGCCTGTGTATACGCCCACATGTGTGATGTCAATAGCATGTGACCTGGCTATCTCTGAGAACATGTAAATGTTCTCTCCAGAATAAAAAACACAACTGAGCATGTGCAGGTCGGCTACCCTGCCTGTGTTTATCTGGGGAAGGCCAGGTTGATAGTGCAGGAGGGAAGGATCTATGCATACAGGATAAAACAGCCTTTTTACACAATGCAGAGGATTAACCCGTTAGGTTCCACAGTGACTATAACAAGCATGCTATGCTGCATATACAGACTGATTTTACTATTGTAGGTTTAGTAACACTGATGAACCCCTCTGTAAGTTATATACTGCAATGTTAAGACTATTTTTGGACTCCAAGTTAGAAAATAATTGTAAAGAGACAAGCAAAGAGAACTTGCCATTATAATGATGGTATTATATGACCCTGTATTAGTAATTGAACTATCCCTCAGCTTGAACGTAATTGTGTGAAGGACTTTTTGATCCTACATAATGGAAATGTTTCTACTTTTTATTCACTTAACTGTACTGATCCACTAGAAAATATACTTTATTCAGTGATTTAGTGTATTTCTCTCTGTTAACAATATTTCTTTTACTAGCACTGAGAGATCACTCAGGTCCCACATGCTCTAGGCAAATCTGTATTGGAATATATAAAGTAGCTTGGTAAATTTTGCAGCTTGGCTAAAAAGTCTACCTTACCACTGCTATGAATGGTATGGTAATCTCCTGGGTCTGAGACCACAATAAAGAATGGGGGGAGGGGTGCTGGACCCTTTCCCACTTTACTCATAACAGGGAGCTGGAGTTCCCCTATAAGATGAACATTTTGTGCAAGCAATATGCTAATGCTGTTAAATATGCTTATAATGACAATAATTCTGCTCAGTAGAGGCTGCCGATTGACCGTGCTATTGTGTTTTGTTAACAACCAAATCAGATGACTTTCCACAGGCTGGTAAACACAGGAAAAGGTAAAACTGCACCATCTGGATAACTTTTCAGAAACCTTTTCTTAGCATGCTGGAATAAAGCAGCGGAAGGAGCTAAATCAGCAGAGCACTTCTGAGGTCCGACAGCAGACTGTCGTCATGCTATGCACTATTTCTCTGTCCTGGCCTCTCCATACAGCAAGCTGCTTGAAATTGCTTTATGGCTTGGGGGAATTATTATGAGAAGGATAATGAGTGGTGCATTTTTACAGGAAACTCTCTTGAAAAATATATCCTGTGGCAACTTAGATGGAAATATCCACAAGCACAATTCAGCTAGTATAATCCAATATTTAATTTTCGCAGTAGTTTCAGAATGAAGTAGGTAATAAATTCAGCTTTTCATTTTAGAAACGAAATAGTGCCTGTTATGGGAACGGGACTGTTTGGAATGGGTACTTAACTTCCACATGCTGCTCTCATGTTCTCCATATTATATTTTATCCCTATTTCTTATACACCCATAGAGAGCTTGCTTGTAGTTCATATACGGTATGCCTACTTTCTCCTGATGTCTACACCGTATATTGTACACACATACATCTAATTATTTATTCTTAAAAGAGAGCTTTCTCTTGATGGTATTTAATCTACATACTGCTTTTATAGGTATACAGTATAATGTACATTTTTAAAGGCTTCATTCACCTTTATAGAAAAAAACAAAAACAATAAATGCACATATTTTTGCAGAAAAAATGTGCATTTTTTAATGTTCTGCTGCAGAAGCCTGGAAAGCTTTGCATCTGCAATCAGTCATGGGTGCAATGTGGGCTCCTGCAAACATTTCCTCTGGCTTTTAGCCTGCACCTATGTACAGGCCTTCAGTTTGAAAGCCGGAGAGCATGTTAAAGAACCACCAGAGCGTGCTCTTGAAGGGGGTGGGGAGGGGGGGATCAGGGGGAGAGGGAGCAGGAGCTGGAACATGTTACATGTTCCACCCTAAATATGAGTGGAACCTTTACCATATTCCAAAGGTGAACTTATCCTTTAATGAACCTCACCTACTGTAGGTGTTCCAATGATCCAGTGTCATTCACTGCTTTCATATCTGCCATATACTCCACCCAAATGTTTTCAAGTACTCAATTAACCCTACCCGTCTATGCCACATGCAGTGTGTCCCAGTATTTTGCTTCATACACAGTATCTCTATATGTTAACATCCTGTGTTTCTGTATACTCACAAAGAATCAGTACTCTACAACATGGAAAACAGATGATACACCAGTCATACAATAGTGATGTCAAGGGCTTAAAGCTTGCATACAACTTCAACCATCACTTGGGTTCTGTACCTTTGTTGGTTCTGCAACCAAGCAAATTACTTCAAGTAGATCCTTTGCATTGCTTAGGCCCCATTTACACGGCCATTCCAATCAGGTCCATCTGTAATTTTTTCATGTGGACCTGATTGGAAGGTCCATTCATTCCTATGGACATGCAGGTGTAGAAGTACTTGTGTTTGTTTACACCCATCTATCTCCAGGTTCAATGAGGTCCACTAACATAACAGAAAGGGATCTGACCTCTTCCAATTAGCTGGAGATGATCAGAGGGTAATCGGGTGTAAACGGAGAGTGAAGTCTGTTTACAACCAGCTGACCTTAGAGCAGAGAGGGCTCTGTCCGTGTCCACTTTGCAGAAACGGAGGTGTCATCTGCCTGTTCTGCTCTGATAAGCATGGTATCTGTGAGCTGATCCCCTGGTGATCAGAATAGAATACGGTCTGCAAAAAGATGGTGTTGCCAGAAATTGATTAAAAGAATGCTACGCAATGAAAAGTTAGTAACTCCAGTAAGAAATTCATAATGGACAAATATAAGAATTTGGTGGGACTTTTGGTCTGTCCAAACAAAATAGTAATATACAATTTTGCATTTACAAAGCTATTACAAATATATAATGTATTAAGTATTTCCACATAGTCTCATTTCTATATGAATGTGATTGGAAGCTTATCAAGTTTAATTGGTAGCTTGCCAAGTTTTAGAAGGATGAGGAGTTTCTCTAGGATCTCTGCTACGTTGTTCCAAATACTATAAGGGAACACTAAGTCTTTTTAATGTTGTTGCTATTCTATGTAATATAATAACACAGTCCTTCCAATATATCAAAACTCACAAGTGTATTTCAGCAAATGTGCTCCCCAGTGATTACAACAAATATTCAATCCACCAAATTCTTCTGATTGTCACCATATCCTATAAATGAGATCCTATCAGTCTATGAAATATCCCCAAAACACATTCTTAGGCCATAAATATGAAACAGAATGTACTTTTGGGTCTCTGTAATTCAACCAGCAATCAATCTTCATGGTCCTACCTTTCACCCTCTGCCTCACTTTTAATCCAGTGCTGCGATGGACAGCTTCACTAGCCAGTAGTAAGGTGGAAGAGGCAGAAGGAGGTACACTGTCTTACTGTCTTACTATCGTACTGTCCTAAAATACAAATTACAGTCAAGATAAAAGTCAGCAGAAAAATTGCTAAGCACATGTGCTTAACTTCTTTTTCTTTTTAATCAGGAAAAGCAAAAGTAACCACATTAAACACTGAAAATACATTTACAGCAGTTGAAAGCAAGCTCCTTTAATTAAGTGAAAATAGAATGAGGATGGGCCCCTACTAGGTCTTGCTACATCATGTGTTAAAGATAGCCTTTTGGTTGGGACACAGGGAAAAAAAAAGCTCCCCTTTATTTTTTCTAAATGGAACATTCAAGAAAAAAATCACAGACGCAGGAACATTCGTTCACTTTAAATATGCATCCCTGGTTTGTGTGTTTTACCCAACAATAGCTTTTAAATTGGAAGTAAAACAAACAGAATATTTTAGACAATGTAAGCAATAACTATTTTGGAAGCAACATGCTTCACCTCTTGGGTGACAGAGATATAAGTACAGCTCCACTCATCACACATCAAAGTAATCATTACAGCCAGGGATAAGCAAATTACCGCTGCATTCTCCCACCCATCATTGTATCTGTGGCTGTTTTTCCATCTTTTATGGAGCTTCAGCTGAATATCAGCACAGGATACAGTAAATAAACTCATTATTTTTTTTATCTGTCTGTTGACACATTGAATATATTAGTGTCTCTATCTACTGTTGGGTACCAGGATGAAAGGGTGAAAGCGATGATCTAAAAGGTGGTATAATTTGTAATAAGCTCTGATGACATTTAATAAAACATGAATGAAAAATAAATCAATTTCTTTGACATTTGAATGCCTTGCTTTTTTTTCAGTATATTTTAGTTTTTGGACCATTGTTATTATATAAAACGTCTAAGAAAATCATTGCAGGAAAATAGTTTTCTTATAAAGACGTATACATTAATACATTTTCACGTTTTATTTAAATAGTTACATAAGATTTCTACTACAAATTGCAAAGGATTATCATATTCTCAAGTTAAATAATAAAAAGAGTGAACATTGTCAGTGTTTACTGTTTAGAAAGTAATGAAGGTCAATATGACTTGCAGGCAACTAGCATCTTCAGATGAAGTGGTCACCAATGGCAGCCATTATATGAATAAATAAGAACATTTAGTGTCAGATAATACATATTTTTTCTTTTTTAAACAAAAATATCTATGACCAATGGGGTGTTTCTTAAATATGTTGGCAGTAGAATGTGTTCTGTTAGCCTTTTCCTGCTGTAGAGGAATATATTTCTCCTGGGGAGTGGGACCAATCAAGAACAGAAGACAAGAGTGTACTAGCATCATCTGTTGTAGAAGGATGGGAGGGGTGAGGAGATGATTGTTTTGTACCTGCATCATCTATTTAAAGCATGGAGTGATCTTAATTTGTCTGAAGGTTTATTCTGTCGGGTAAGAGTTTACACTAGTAACAGTTGTGGGGTTGATGTCATGGGAGGAGATCCTAATTGGAATTAGTGGAGGTTTTTTTTTATCACAAAGTTAACTTCCTTCATGTGTCATTTGCACTGGATTATTTTAATTATTAAACTGCGTATACAGAACTATGTACATTATGTATTGTATTTGTTTGCATTTGTATGGTATTTTGCACGACATATGTGGGTTTTTACCCATAAGTATGAATTATATGGCTTAAAGGGATAGTGCAGCATTTTTTATAAGTTATATATATCTTGCATCAGGGTATTTGATGCAAGTGCAGAATTTTGTGTGTTTTTAAATGCTAGAATATACCTAAGATCTGTACATTAGGGCTCCCCAATCCCTAAAATTCAGATAGATAAAAGCAAGGCCTTAAATGTAAGCCAGTCAGGCTCAAATGCACAACATATCACTGTCTAACACTGGGAGTTAACTATAGAAGAGAGAACAGGGATGACCTCTGCAATATGTTGCTTCTTCATTACCCAATCAACAGGCCAGGTTTGCAGGATAACTGAAATACATCACAGGTGATCTCATTTGCTGCTCAGTGATTGCAGTATTCTAGTCTGCATCTCCCCAAGGTAATACTTAAAATCTGGCCTGTTGGTGGGTCCCGAGGACAGGAGTTGAGAACCACTGATGTAGAGTGAAATTTGCATACAGTATAAGTATTTTTCTTGCGCATTTACAGTAACTGTTTTGTCAGAGTTGAGTTTTAACTGCGTTTAAACACACTACAGAAATCTTTCCATGCTACCTAAAGTACTCTGCATGCAAGATGAATGTACAGCCTTAGTTGTTAAATACATGTATATCATCTCTCTAATGGAATGACTTTTGTCAAGATTTGAAAGATACGGAAGAAGTATTAACTCTAATGCTAGAACTCCACAAAATTATGATTACTAACTGCCAAAGATCATTAGCTGGAAAATTATTGGGACTATGCTTTGGAGTTTAAAAAAAAAGTGTGCCGAGAAAAAAAGTTATACACATATTTTAAAATCAGTTCTCTCTAATTACTGTCAAGTAGAGTCTCCAGAAATTCTAACATTTGTGTAATACTTGTTCATTCTTAATTGGGTCTTCTTCGGTCATGGCTATAGAATGTGGCTGTTCAGCCTTTATCTACAGAGCTATCTGTCATTGCGGTGAAGACAGTTTAGCACTAAGCTTTCTAGTTTATGTACTACAGACCCATCACCGTTGACCTTTTAGCATTCTGTATCACAGCTGCACCCTCAGCCTTCACTTCCCCTTACGGGCAATGCATAACAATTTAAAGACCAGTTCACTTCTGCAGCAAGATCATGTCTGCTCTTCTCACATATGAATACAAAGCAAAACATCTTAATTAAAACGGACCTACCAGCAGAAATATTTTTGATGTAAAGTCATGGGTATCGAATAGGTGTGACACTTGCAGGTATTTTTACCTCTCATAGAGGTCACAGTACTTCTCCATTACAAGCTAACTTCGAATTTTGAGCAAATTTAGTAAACTGTTTGTGAACCAAACCTAGACAAATTCACACACGGATAGAATTTGGTTTTCAATAACTTCTTCCTGGATAATATGCTAGGGTGAATTTAATAGAAGTAATTGCTCACTTTATCATAGATTTTATTTGTCTGTTCCCAGAATATGGATGCATTGGATGTATTGTAGTGGAGTAGGCTTGTGTATTTACACAATACCCAGGCCAAAATTTAAAGCCGTCAAGCCGACGAAACGCAGCATCGGGTGATCGGAATGCCATTTCTGCTCTTTGAAACGCAGGTGGACCGCATTCACGGCGTCCCCTGCACACATCATCGCTTTGTAAGCTTTTAATGCCTTTTTTAAAATAAACAAACGTACTTCACCATACTAGCCCTCCCTTTTCCTTCTCTCCATCTAACCCTCCACATTGCGAGGCTGGCTGTTTGGTTGCCACTCATCTTTGCCCCTGCTGGAGGAGAATACTGGTAGATAAGACAACTGACCACGATGAGAGCTTTGGATTTCGGTAATGGGAATAATTTATGTCTGGTGAGTAGGGTGTGCCACTGGATGCCTGGTGAAGGAATTTGTATTGCTGGAACCGTTTACATCAAAGTGATGCAGCAGAATTAACCTTTGGACTTATTGAACTTACACCATTTTTATTTTTTTCTGTTTCAACACTCAAGTCACAATGGCTGAATGATAATGCACTTTGGACTCATATTTGCATGTTTTGCACCATTTTTTATCACCACTGTGAAATATTATTTAAGATTGGAATAAGCTATTGAATAACACACTTATTTATGACACTTCCTGCACTTTATGTACATATGAAATTTAGCACTTTATTCATTTTTAATAAATAAATACAGTCAGGTCCATAAATATTGGGACATCAACACAATTCTAATCTTTTTGGCTCTATACAGCACCACAATGGATGTGAAATGAAACGAACAAGATGTGCTTTAACTGCAGACTTTCAGCTTTAATTTGAGGGTATTTACATCCAAATCAGGTGCACGGTGTAGGAATTACAACAGTTTGTATATGTGCCTCCCACTTTTTAAGGAACCAAAAGTAATGGGACAATTGGCTGCTCAGCTGTTCTATGGCCAGGTGTGTGTTATTCCCTCATTATCCCATTTACAAGGAGCAGATAAAAGGTCCAGAGTTAATTTCAAGTGTGCTATTTGCATTTGGAATCTGTTGCTGTCAACTCTCAATATGAGATCCAATGAGCTGTCACAATCAGTGAAACAAGCCATCATTAGGCTGAAAAAACAAAACAAACCCATAAGAAAGATAGCAAAAACATTAGGTGTGGCCAAATCAACTGTTTGGAACATCCTAATGGACAGATTAACAATCATAAATCAAACTTTCACTTTTTACTACTTGGTTGCAAACCCTTTGCAGTCAATTACAGCCTGAAGTCTGGAATGCATAGACATCACCAGACGCTGGGTTTCATCCCTGGTGATTCTCTGCCAGGCCTCTACTGCAACTGTCTTCAGTTCCTGCTTGTTCTTGGGGCATTTTCCCTTCACTTTTGTCTTCAGCAGGTGAAATGCATGCTCAATCGGATTCAGGTCAGGTGATTGACTTGCCAATTTCATAACATTCCACTTCTTTCCCTTAAAAAACTCTTAGGTTGCTTTCGCAGTATGCTTCGGGTCATTGTCCATCTGCACTGTGAAGCTCCGTCCAATGAGTTCTGAAGTATTTGGCTGAATATGGGCAGATAATATTGCTCGAAACACTTCAGAATTCATCCTGCTGCTTTTTTCAGCAGTCACATCATCAATAAATACAAGAGAATCAGCTCCATTGGCAGCCATAAATGCCCACGCCATGACACTACCACCACTAAGCTTCGCTGATGAGGTGGTATGCTTTGGATCATGAGAAGTTCCTTTCCTTATCCATACTCTTCTCTTCCCCTCACTCTGCTACAAGTTGATCTTGGTCTCGTCTGTCCATAGGATGTTGTTCCAGAACTGTGAAGGCTTTTTTAGATGTTGTTTGGCAAACTCTAATCTGGCCTTCCTGTTTTTGAGGCTCACCAATGGTTTACATCTTGTGGTGAACCCTCTGTATTCACTCTGGTGAAGTCTTCTCTTGATTGTTGACCTTGACACACATACACCTACCTCCTGGAGAGTGTTCTTGATCTGACCAACTGTTGTGAAGGGTGTTTTCTTTACCAGGGAAAGAATTCTTTGGTCATCCACCACAGTTGTTTTCCTTGTTAGTTCTCTTCTGAAGTGGTCTCACTTATGTCTCCCAAGTGGTGTTCTACATTTGGTAACCACTCGGAGTTTTTGTCCTTCCGGTCTAATCTCAAACGGTTTGTTGTAGATTTTTTCGGAAGTGTCAAGACCTTGTTGTAGGATACCTGTCTGCTCTGGTTCTAGTTGAACATCGTCTCACTCCCCTTCTCTTCTCATACCTATT
>BLSH010243924.1:259739-277259 GCA_018402905.1 Glandirana rugosa
ATAGGGGTGTACTCACTTTTGTTGGGAGCGGTTTAGACATTAATGGCTGTGTGTTGTTATTTTGAAGGGACAGCAAATTTACACTGTTATACAAGCTGTACACTCATTACTTTACATTGCAGCAAAGTGTCATTTCTTCAGTGTCCTCACATTAAGAGATATAATAAAATATTTACAAAAATGTGAGGGGTGTACTCACTTTTGTGAGATACTGTATATACACAACATACTGAACTTGCTAATGTACCACGAGCCATGGATTTCATATTTTTTTGCAGTTCTCTGTTACTTGAAAGTAATTTCAAGTGTTTTTCTAGGGTAAAAAGGTTGTTAAAAGGTTGAAGCTCTCTGGGTAAAACTGTCACCTCTTGCCAGTCACTAAGCTTTGGGTAAGTTTCCTCCTAGCTATCACTATCACCGCTCAGAATGTCAAATTTTGTGGTTTGGGGAAGATAACCATCCAACAACACAATCATTGAGGGGAATTGGGTTCAAAGACATAAATGGTTACTTCTTCCAAAGCTAGTGAAAACTGTATCAATATTATAGGGGTTTTCATGCAAAGCAACCACCTTCCTACCATAGAATATCAGATTTTGCCTACAGTTGGCAGAAGAAATTTGTATTCACAGCTCCTGCACCAAGTAAAACCCAGAAACTTGCAGAGAAGAAATCCAAGACCCTATCTTTTTTTCCTGCAAAATCCTCTTTAATATACTTCAAAAAATATCCTTTAAAAAACTCAAAGAAATGTATCCCAAAATCTGAAAAATAAAGGCCCTGCTTATTTAGTATATTGAATGGCTGATGCCATGGCTGGAAACGCTCCTATACAGCCTTGAAATACATTTGTTTTCCTGTCAGAAGTGATAGCAAGCAATGCTTATAATTACAATATACAGATATGCTTTTCCTTAACTTAAGCTCTCCCAAAGACTCTATCCATTCAAGCATTTGGCAGACTCCCACTTAGTTTAATCCCCCCAGGCACCTTGTGCTCAGTCAGATATCTAGGCTGAACTCCTACAAATGTTTATCAAAAGCAAACCATATTTTAAAATAGAATTTTCATTACACATACTCAACCAAAATAGCATGGAAATAAAAAAAGGCTTGTGTAAGCCCGACAGGGCATCACAAAGAAACTGCTTGGTCTTCTGCAACAAATTACTAGCGCACAGAATACACAATGTATAATATTTGTTTATTTGCTTACTCCATCTATTTCAAGTACAAACTAATTTTAAAGGAGTTCTAAAGGCAGAAGGTTTTTTTTTTTTATCTTAATGCATTCTATGTATTAAGATAAAAACCCTTCTGTGTGTAGCAGCCCCCCCCCCCCAGCACCCCCAATAACTTACCTGAGCTCCTTCTCTCTGCAGCAATGTCCACGAGTGTCTAAGCTGTCCCAGACACTCCTCCTGATTGGCTGAGACACAGCAGTGGTGCCACTGGCTCCCGTGGCTGTCAATGAAAATCAGCCAGCCAATCAGGGGAGAGAGGGAGGCCAGGTCAGGGCTTCATGTGTGAATGGATACACGGAGCTCTGACTCAGCTCGAGTGCCCCCTGTAGCAAGCTGCTGTCTGAGGGGGCACTCACCAGAGGGAGGGGCCAGGAGAGCAGAAGAGGGACCCGAGAAGAGGGTGAATTTTTTGGTGAATGTGTAGGAGTACGATGTACCCGATATCCATTCACATAGGGGGAGTAGGCCCCCTTGTTAAAGCCCCTCACCGCAGACCCTGACAACCACAGCCCAGGGTTGTCGGGAAGAGGCCCTTGTCCCCATTAACATGGGGACAAGGTGCTTTGGGGTGGGGGGGCAGAGCTTGTCCCCTCCCCTTTCCTGACCTGCTGGGCTGCATGCTCGGATAAGGGTCTGGTATGGATTTTGGGGGGGACCCCACATTGTTTTTTTTTTTTTAGAAATTGGCTTGGGTATGGACAGGGGGGGGACCCTACGCTTTTTTTTTTCTTTATTTCTTTTTTACCTGACCTTTTTTTTTTATTATTCAGCTGTCAGCAGGGAAACCCATTGATAGCTGATGACTCATCGGTTGTTAAAGTGGATGTAACCCCTCCATATACCCAGTGAAGTGAACAGCCTCAGATAATACACAGAGATGACACAAACCTCCCTATACAAGTCTTACATGTATATCGTCGGTCTTCACTTTGATATACTATTTAGAAAATGCATATTCCCACTTCCTCGTTGCTATCTAGGAGGAGTTGAACGCTAGACAATGTGAGAGACTATGAGAAAGCTGATTGGAGGAAAGGCATACACCCCCTCCCCACACATGCAGAGCTGTGCCTGTGTTTTGTTAAGCAGTGTGCTAATCTATTTTTAGCAACTTCCTTCGACTCTAAATTATCTGAATTCTCTGTCCAAAACAGAACAAGTGAGAACGGATCAGGCTGATAACAGAGCTACTGAGGAAGAGACAGCTACGGGACATAGCTCTTTGAAGAGAGATAACAAAGCACTGCAGACAGATATGCCCAGCTCAAATTTCATGAATCGGGTTTACATACACTTAAAGGACCCTGCAGCCTGGTTCCCGGCCCCACTCCTTAACAACCAGCTTACACTGCGCCCTGATTGGGCAAGGCTTTGCCCAACCAGGGAGCAGAATGCACTGTGCAGAGCTCAGTGCATTGCAGGGTGTTCTTCAGGGGGGAAACCCCAGCGAACACCCTGCGAAATTGGGAGTTCGGCGAATGGCCATACAGGCAAATGTGCTGTCTGAACTCATGCTTGGGCCGAACTGTTTGCCCATTCCTAATGGCAGGCATACAGACCTAGAACTCAAGCTTATACTACGTGAGATGTTAGAAACTTTCAAGTAGTTAACTCTCCAGGGATTGACATATCAGTTTTAGGTGTACCAATCCTTTAAAACTACAGTATATAGAAACAGCAATATTAAAAAAATAATATTATGTAGGTAATTGTTACTCATCATGAATTACTTTATTAACTGGAAAGCATTCAGTCAAAGCTCTTGGAGATTTGTTAACTTTATTTTATTGCAGTAATTTTGAAAAAAGATGAATAGAAAAACAGATGTCTGCTAACAAACATAATTCTCCCTTTTAATTTACAGCATAAAAAACAAATAAAAAAATGGTTTCCTTGGCCTATATGGGCCCTAATATTGTGAGCAACGACACAATAGCACCCCACACCGGGTCTTAAACGGCTTTACCTAGAATTATTTATTGGCTGGATACTGTGCCTTGCATTAATAGTTAATAAAAATAATGTTAATCATTGCATAGTATAACATAAGAAACTGTGGCTGGTATTTTTGTTTTTTATTAGGATGGCAAACATATACTGCACATGTGCTCATCAGTAGCTGCGACAACTGCCTGGGTTGAAAAAGCATTTTATATAGCAACTATGTTTATTACACAAATAGTTCCTCACATATCCTGCAGTGTCAGAGCATGTCATTTTATTTTAGCACTTCCATTTTCTTGATTATTTCTGGCCTGCTGAAGGCAAACACTGAGTGAGGAGAAGAGGAGGAGTGGCACAGTTGGTAAATACACTGACTCATGCAGAGCATTCTGGCTCAGTTCCATCGGGAGCTTCATGTGACATTAGGCACATCATTTCAGTATTCAAAGCAACATAAATACGAATGTAGTATTGACAGAATAGAGAGTTCTCATACAAGTACTCAAATATGAGTTGTACAGAGATAAAGGATACGTTTAATTTTTATTAAAAATAATAATACTAATAATTATAATAATAAATGCTAATCTTTTTTGCCAGTAAAAAAAGTGCATTTAACATTTTTTTGCGTGTAAGGCATTGCACCCGTGATCAGCAAATCGCAGCTGCAATGCCAGGCTCCTGCACACTGAACAGGCAGACAGCTAATGAACGGTGGGAAGAATCAATGAACTACTAGAGCACTCACCAGTGCCAGAAAATGAAGTTTCTATTTTTGTAATTAATGTGTTTTTGATCTCTGCGTGTATTTATCTTTCAAAAAGCCCACATTTTTTTTCTGTAAGTTTTTGATATAAGATTAAAAACAACAAACCTTCTGGGAGGGAAGGTTAATTAGTTATGCTTATTTCAGAGTTTAATGTGACAGTAAACAATATCCTTATTCTCCAAAAAATATTCCTACACATCCACTACTTAGTGGCCATGTAATCTGAATTTGTAACCTGAAATTGTTTCTTACTGTGTTTTTCAGCCTCTATGTAATGTCCTCCTGCACTCAGAAGGTTTCTTACCTTAAAGAATACATTAAGGTAAAAAAATAAAAATAAAAGCCTTCAGCCTTTAGAACCACTTTACAGCCTGAAGCTGTACCTAGTGGTACTCACATACAGAGATGTATGAGTTCAGGGACATACGCCCCAATGCAGAATCCCTGCATACATCTCTGAACACAATGTGGCCCTAAATGCATACATTGATACATTGTTTCAAAGTTGCTGTTTATGTGTAACAATGTTATGGAATCATAATATCCTGCTTGATGACAACTGAGTTTAGTGTCCAGGAGGAGGAGAATTATTGTCGGTTTAAATATTTTGGCATCGCAGAATATTGGTCTATGATCAAGCACAAGCACAGGCGAGTTTCCATCTGCTTGCTGTACCCTGAACTTCATGGAATAAAGATATTTGCTTGGAGTTCCGTCAATGTAACATTTGTTTGGTCTATCTTACTGGATGTAACCAATGTTCAGCCAAAAATATTCCGGCGGCCACCTTCGACTAAAGTCAATCGATCAACATTTGTCAATTTGAGCAGGGCCACCCACTGAGCGAATTTCAGCTAGTTTATCAAGAGCCAGCCAGAATTCACTCACAGTGTAAGGCCAGCTTTAGATATATATTTAAGAAGGACTTACTAATGAAAAGCGACGCATAAGTGAAGCCGCTAGCCATAGGTTTTCATTGTGCCTCTGAAACAAGTAATCCGATTGCTGTGTGCAGAAATTCCTCCTTGCTTCCTGCTTTCATTCTTCCAATATTCATAAAGTGCCCAAACCATTGCCCAAAAGACAATATGTTTATACCAACAAGAAAAACATATGCATGACATACAACTTAACACATTCTTGTTTTTAACCTAGTGCAGTTAAAGTGATTGTAAACGATCACCTTATAAAACAACCCATTCACTTTAAAACTGAAATGAACAGCAAAACATTTGTGTATAGATATAAAAAAACATTATAAATACCTTTTTCCCTTTTTTTTTGTAAGTGATCACATTCCCTCTGTTCCCTCTGTTCTCAGCTGCATAAGAGCTGGGGAAGGAGAAACAACAGAACACTGAGCTTCTCAGTGAGAGGCTATGCAGAAGAGGTGTGTCAGGACAAGGCTGATCAATGAAGGAGAGCAGGCTGAGTTCCCCGCAGAGCTAGAGAACTGACTACACTGCGTTCTCCTGCTTAGTATGGTCAGTTTTTAATGAAAAGCAAGGGGACTGGCAGGATAACCAGGGATTTCACACAAAGGAAGCAATACAAAGAGAACAGGATACATTTTCAGCGTGTACATAGTACAGAAGGCACAGATTAGGAATATGAAGTGCTGGGGTAACAAACACTGTAAATGAATAATAATAATACGGCTAATAATATTCAATACTAATAACAGACATCTAAATAGATTTTCTTGCATTTTTTTGAAGTGTATACTTCCTCCTCTGCATTGCTGAACAATGAAATCTTCATGTTCACATATTGAAAAACACTCCCAGGTAACATAATTCCCTAAAACTTTTATACCGAGAAGCCTCTTGACAAATGTTAGCTGGAATGAGGCTTGAAGGTGGGATGGGAGCGGTTGCTTTAGAACATGATGGGTGACTGAGAATAGAGGGCACTTCGGTGGAAGAGTGAGCTCAGGGCAAGTGCCACCAGCGCCTATAGACCAGCCTTTTTGAACAAGGGTTTCCAGCCATCCTGGGGTGCCTTCAGGTTTCTTCAGAGGTGCCTTGGCAAAATGCCTACAATTCCTCAAAACTTGTATAAGAGTCAGCGGGTGGGTGAAGCCTGCCTTTTAGTTACATAAAGCCATGGGTTTTCATTGTGCACCATTATGACCTTCTAACCCTCGGCGTCCTAATAACCAATGCTGTAATTGGCTGATAAGGAGTCCTGCACCTCACTGCCCTCCCCTGCCCCTCTCTGTCAGCACATCAGCTGAATGAGGGAGGGAAACTGAGGGAGAAGAGAAACACTGGAACACTAGTCAGTACCAGTGTGCAAAGGTGTCTTTGTTTTGGAAGAATAAAACATCTCTAAGGTTGGGTGTCCTATGTGTGTGACTGTTGCTCCATTATGGAAAACTTTCATTTTTTACATTTTAGAATGGGGTGTCCTAAGATTGATCATAATTTAAAAGGGTGCCTTGATCGAAAAAAGGTTGAGAAACAATGCTATAGACAGCAGAGCTCAGTGCTTTACACAATTATGTGCATTACATTTTTTTTAGCAGATTACACTGTTGCTATATGTGTGTTTCAGTTGTGTACAAATAGGCTTGGCAGGAGCTGCTATAACATACTTACATGTTTAAATTCTTATACATATCAGGCCAAAACACTGAAATACATTTAAAACGGTTTTCTGATCCTCTTCATTGACTTAGAATACCCAGCAGCTGTGACTCGACAATCACTTTAAACTACAGGTAAGCCTATAATAACGCTTACCTGATATCCTGGGAATATCTCCTAAACTTGCACCATTTAGGAGATATTCCCTGTATCTGCATGTGCCGTCATCGTCAGCACATGCGCACTGAAGAATCGGGCCCAGGGTGCCGTTTCTTCAGTTAATGTGCCGTAACCGAGTGACGTCAACGCGGCTCCGGCCAATCACAGCGCTAGTGCCTGTGCTGTGATTGGCCAGAGCCCGCAATCCCGGAAGAAGACAGAGACAACATGACGGCAGTCACAGCGGTGCTCGGGGACCGCTGCAACAGAGTCGATCTAAGATAAGTATTTCATAATGAGATGCATACTAGCTCAGCCTTTGTCTTGCATGTGGTTTTTTTGGCAACCTTGACAATCACTTTAACAAATCAGGATAGCACAGCACAGAAATGTGGACAATCTTCCCACACCGTGCCAATGTTTTCTCTGACAGGCTTAATAAAAAATGTTCATGCATTCCCAGCTGACTTATTTTCAAAGTAATTTATCATGTCTAGACTGTATGAATACATAAAAATATATACACACTGAGCATTGAGGTCATAAATTCTGGGGAGACAGTGCTTTGTGTGCATGCGTTAAGATGTGCATGCATGATGAAGACCGTAGGAGCCTTCCTGTCTAAATGTTATAATACCAATAATGTACTAATGTGTTATGCTAATATTATTAAATAAAAAAGTGATAGATTAATATATTTAAAAAAATATATATCAGGTATACCGAAAGCATGGTGGATATTATAAGACAGACAGATAATTGATCACCAGAAAGAATGATAGATAGATAGATAGATAGATAGATAGATAGATAGATAGATAGATAGATAGATAGATAGATAGATCGATCGATCGATCGATAGATAGATAGATAGATAAGAGTGCATCATGTCAAAGGCTGTGAATACTTATGTACATGTGATTTTTTTCATTTTTTATTTTTAATATATTTGCAAGGATTTCAAACAAACTTCTTTCATGTTGTTATTATGGGGTATTGTTTGTAGAATTTTAAGGAAAATAATTAATTTAATCCATTTTGGAATAAGGTTATAACATAACAAAATATTGAAAAAGTGAAGCGCTGTGAATTCTTTCCAGATGCACGGTAGTTCGATATTACAAGACAGACAAATAAATAATCAACAAATCGATAGATAGATAGATAGATAGATAGATAGATAGATAGATAGATAGATAGATAGATAGATAGACAGACAGACAGATAGATGGATATTGCAAGACAGGCAAACACATAATTAATAGATAAATAGATAGATAGATAGATAGATAGATAGATAGATTACAAGACAGAAAAATAAATAATTAACAAATCGATAGATAGATAGATAGATAGATAGATAGATAGATAGATAGATAGATAGATAGATAGATAGATAGATGGATATTGCAAAACAGGCAAATACATAATAGATAGATAGATAGATAGATAGATAGATAGATAGATAGATAGATAGATAGATAGATAGATAGATAGATAGATAGATAGATAGATAGACAGATAGATGGATATTGCAAGACAGCCAAATACATAATTAATAGATAGATAGATAGATAGATAGATAGATAGATAGATAGATAGATAGATAGATAGATAGATAGCAAGACAGACAAATAAATAATTAGTAAATTGATAGATAGATAGATAGATAGATAGATAGATAGATAGATAGATAGATAGATAGAATTACAAGACAGACAAATAAATAATTAGTAAATCAATAAACAGACAGATAGATAGATAAAAAGATAGAGTTTAGTGGTGCTTTGAGGATGACTCTACCTGCACACAATGATATCTTTAGCTGTCTTATAAAAAAAATAATAGATTTCATTGGATAATGGCTGATGTTACCAATCATTAAATCAAATCATTAATCAGGATTTGCTTTTTTTTTTAAATTAAAATTTGAAGTGATCTGGATAGCGGGTTAAAAAATATTAACTGCACCAGCTCTGAATGAAAAGAGCACGTTGGATCCTCAGCAGATTGTCGGCAGCCCTGTGTTAGTTTTCAGTGTCGATCTGAAAAACTCTAAAATATTCATAAGCAACGTCTGGTGGGAATTTTGCATTTGCAAACATTACAATAAATGCCAGCTTGCTCTTTATGCCATCAGTTGTATATTATTGCTCTCTGTGTCGGTGTAATAATGAGAAAAATATTTTTTATTGATTGCATCACTGAAAAAGGGTCATGAGAAAAATGCTTTCTTGGAATAATAAAAACACAAACAATCTATAAGATGTGTTTGAGATAAGAAATAACATACCTACTGCATGATCTCTCTTCAGCTCCATAAGAAGAGTGGAGAGCCGGAAGACAGTACGTAGAGAAATACTTGTACTCCAAGGAAACAACGAGGGTAGTAAGCAAGGTTTCTGAATTATCAGAGCTGCTCTGCACAGCTGTTCAAAAGCTTCAACACGTTTTTTTTTGTTTGTAACTGGCTGCCAACTAAGTTTACTTTTCTCCATATTGTGCCTGCATATGACCCCAGGTTTAAAGTGAACATGACCTTATGAAATCACATATAACACTATGGGAAATCCCTAATGCCAGGGTAAACAACCTATATAAATACTGAGTGTCATTGTTGGAGTTTAGACATGCCTCGGTATTGCATGGATTAAAGACCATGACGCATTAGTGATCCTTTCATTGAGGATAATTTGCCAGTAACAGGATTGCTAAGAATGCAAAGATTAGTCCTGCATTTCTATCTTGCTGGTAGTACCAGCTACTTGTCAACTTTCCCTTCTACTTCTCATGGTTCTAGGACTGTTACACTTGCCGACTACAATACCTATATATACAAGTTGTGGTTGCAAGTGGTTTACCGGGGTTACAGCTTAAGATATGGGCAGCACAGTGGTGTAGTGGATAGCACGTTCGCCTAGCAGCAAAAGGGTCACTGGTTTGAATCCCAACCACGACACTACCTGCCTGGAGTTTGCATGTCCTCCCTGTGCCTGCGTGGGTTTCCTCCGGGTACTCCGGTTTCCTCCCACACTCCAAAGACATGCTGGTAGGTTAATTAGATCCTGTCTAAATTGGCCCTAGTATATGTATTCCATGAAAATTTTAAAGCTTGACATGTTAAGTATTTTTTTTTTTAATTCATTAAAGTGTAATTAAAAAAAAATCGTGTTTGCAAAACCACTGTGCATATATCATGTGACATAAAATATTTCAACGATCACCATTTTAATCCTTGGGGTGTCTGCCAAAAAAAATGTATAATTTTTGGGGGTTATAAGTAATTTTCTAGCAAAAAATAACAATTTAAACAAAAAGTAACAGAAAAAGCCTGGTCTTAAAGCAGTTGTCTACCCATTTAAAAAAAAAAATGACAGCCTGCAAGACAATAGCATAATGAGGTAGTATGCACCACATACTAGCTCATTATGAAATACTTACCTTGAAACGAAGATCCGACCGGGCTGCTCGGTCCGCTCTGTGGGAGCGGACATCTTCCCCCGGATCTTGCTTCCGGGTACGCGGCTCCGGCGCTGTGACTGTCCGGAGCCGCGAGACATCACCCGTCTCCCCGGCACTGTCCGCCTGTATTGCCGGGCCTTTGCCGAGACATACACGGCACACGCGCCGTGACTTAACTCCAAAGCATTTTGGAGAGGGAATATCTCTTAAACCGTACAGGTTTAGGGGATATTCATTTTACCTACAGGTAAGCCTTATTATTAAGCCTTATTAAGCCTTATTATATATGTATATACCCCACCTGTGATACTGACCCCTGTATACTGTTACTGGATGTATATACCCTACCTGTGATACTGACCTGTATACTGTTACTGGATGTATATACCCCACCTGTGATACTGACCTGTATACTGTTACTGGATGTATATACCCCTACCTGTGATAATGACCCCTGTATACTGTTACTGGATGTATATACCTTACCTGTGGTACTGACCCTGTATACTGTTACTGGATATATATACCCAACGTGTGATACTGACCCCTGTATACTGTTACTGGATGTATATACCCCACATGTGATACTGACCCCTATATACTGTTGCTGGATGTATATACCCCATCTATGATACTGACCCCTGTATACTGTTACTGGATGTATATACCCCACCTGTGATACTGACCCCTGTATACTGTTACTGGATGTATATACCTTACCTGTGGTACTGACCCCTGTATACTGTTACTGGATATATATACCCCACGTGTGATACTGACCCCTGTAGACTGTTGCTGGATGTATATATGCCACCTGTAATACTGACCCCTGTATACTGTTACTGGATGTATATATGCCACCTGTAATACTGACCCCTGTATACTGTTACTGGATGTGTATACCCCACCTGTGATACCTACCCCTGTATACTGTTACTGGATGTATATACCCCACCTGTGATACTGACCCATGTATACTGTTACTGGATGTATATAGCCCACCTGTGATACTGAACCCTGTATAGTGTTACTGGGTGTATATACCCTACCTGTGATACTGAGCCCTGTATACTGTTACTGGATATATATAGCCCACCTGTGATACTGACCCCTGTATACTGTTACTGGATGTATATAGCCCACCTGTGATACTGACCCCTGTATACTGTTACTGGATGTATATACCCCACCTGCGACACTGACCACTGTATACTGTTACTGGATGTATATACCCCACCTGTGATACTGACCCCATGTATACTGATACTGGATGTATATACCCCACCTGTGATACTGACCCCTGTATACTGTTACTGGATGTATACACCTCACCTGTGACACTGACCCCTGTATACTGTTACTGGATGTATATACCCTACCTGTGATTCTGTCCCCTGTATACTGTTACTGGATGTATAAACCCTACCTGTCATACTGACCTGTATACTGTTACAGGATGTATATACCCCCACCTGTGATACTGAGCTGTGTATACTGTTACTGGATGTATATACCCCCACCTGTGATACTGAGCTGTGTATACTGTTACTGGATGTATATACACCACCTGTGATACTGACCCCTGTATACTGTTACTGGATGTATATACCCCACCTGTGATACTGAGCTGTGTATACTGTTACTGGATGTATGTACCCCTACCTGTGATGCCGAACTGTATACTCCTAACACAATATATGGAATACAGGGGGCAGAGTGGGTGGATTATATAAGGGGTGGGGCTTATTAGAAGTGGGAGGGGTCAAGGAAGGGCGGGGCCTGGCGCCAACCATCCTAAATATTCACCAGCCGCCACTGCTGCAGAGAGCCGCAAATAGTTGCTGCCGCCTTCGCACTTATAGTGATCGGGGCCAGCGTCCACACACAGTCACTCACAGCAGCAGCAAAATTCTTTTGATTCCTGCCACTGTAATATACATACGGTGTGAATGTAGCCTTATGCTGCCCATATATTAGACAATTCTCTTGTACAATTTTCCTTTATATTTACCAAAACAATATAATATGATGTCAAACCTAAATACTTTCAATTTGTATGCAATTAGGCAGGCTATTGCACTCCATAGTTGAAGGAAAATTCCATAGTTAAAGGAAATTGAATTAGAAAATTGTATAATGTATGGCCAGCTTAAAGAGGAAGTAAAAAAACAATTCTCCCTCTTCCCTGTAAATTAAAAACATAATGTGTTAGTATGCGCCGCATACTAGCTATTATGTGACACTTACCTGCAAACAAAGCCCACGCCCACGGCCCCTCTTCCTTCTGGGGCCGTGGGAGTTTAGGAGATATTTACAGTACCTATAGGTAAGCCTTATTCTAGGCTTACCTATAGGTACAAATCACACAGAGAGGTTTACAACCACTTTAATGCAGCTATGTGCTCTGAAAGACAGTGGGACACACACAATTGGTTTCACCAGATTGCCATGTGGCACTGCTCTGCATTTCAGTGCACTGCAGTGAATAAACATAGAATCAAAATAGAATGCCATTGTGTGACTAGAAAATTGTATAATGTATGGCCAGCTTAAAGAGGAAGTAAAAAAACAATTCTCCCTCTTCCCTGTAAATTAAAAACATAATGTGTTAGTATGCGCCGCATACTAGCTATTATGTGACACTTACCTGCAAACAAAGCCCACGCCCACGGCCCCTCTTCCTTCTGGGGCCGTGGGAGTTTAGGAGATATTTACAGTACCTATAGGTAAGCCTTATTCTAGGCTTACCTATAGGTACAAATCACACAGAGAGGTTTACAACCACTTTAATGCAGCTATGTGCTCTGAAAGACAGTGGGACACACACAATTGGTTTCACCAGATTGCCATGTGGCACTGCTCTGCATTTCAGTGCACTGCAGTGAATAAACATAGAATCAAAATAGAATGCCATTGTGTGACTTTCCAATAAAGTTAAAAAAAAGAAAACAGTGCAATGTACTGTAATTAGTAATTTGGCACTGTATACTTTACAATGCATAGTAGCGGCCCCGCTACAACGCGGCTGCTGGTATGAGCAAGCCCTGAAGATTAGATTAACTGTTGAGATTTCAGTGCTGGGTTTTAGAGCTCATTGCAAATGATAGGTTCAGGGTTAGGGAATGTAAATACAGAAACAAAAATGTATTATGTTGCAGTTTTCCAGTCCTTAAATGTGGTGGCTGTATTAAAGGGTTACTAAATCCACAACAGTAAAATCAATCTGCATTGTGTAAAAAGGCTGTTTGAACCGGTCTTCTCTATTCCTCCCCTTCTTTTCCTGATAGAACAGAGGCTAGGAGACAAGCTGCACATGCTCAGTTTGGTGTGTATTGCTAGAGAGTTTTTATTTTCTTGGGAGAGTGCATGTGATCAGCACAGGGCCAATCAGCGCAGTCCAGACAGAGGGTCAGGGGTCCTGCAGCCTGATAGGACAGTCAGAGCAGAATGAAAACTTCTCCTATAAGCTCATAGTTGCCAACATTGTCAAAAAAATTTTAGGGACACTTTTTTTGTCTGTAGGCAGGGCTTATTATAATTAGGGGGTAGGGCATTGGTGGAGTTGAATGAGGAATGGAGGAAAAAAGAAAGAAAGAGATAGGGAGGGAAGGAGAGAGAAGGAAAGAAAGAGGGATGGAAGGACAGCAGGTCCAGATCCTACCTCACAATAGCAATATGTGTATTCCAGAAAGTTTAACAATCAGCAGATGAAGATACTCCAAACACCTGGTGATAGCGCTTCAATCGTCCTGGCATCATGGTTGGTATGGTGTCAGGATGATTGAAGATTGAAGTACATTGTAATATAAAATGAAATAGTTCAACTCACCATAAAGCAGAATCAGTGGGAGCTGCCACGTTGCCTGCCACCAGATGCCATCAGGTATCCCCAGCGGAGTCCCTCCTTCCATCAGGTATCCTCAGAGCGGAGTTTCTCCTTCCATCAGGTGTCCCCAGCGGATTCCCCTTCTTCCATCAGGTGTCCCCAGTGGAGTCCCTCCTTACATTAGGTGTCCCCAGCGAAGTCCCTCCTTAAGCCGGGTGTCCCCAGAAAAGTCCCTCCTTCCATCAGGTGTCCCCAGCAGAGTCCCTCCTTACATTAGGTGTCCTTAGCGGAGTACCTCCTTCCATCAGGTGTCCCCAGCAGAGTCCCTCCTTACATTAGGTGTCCCCAGTGGAGTCCCTCCTTATACCAGGTATCCCCAGCAGAGTCCCTTCTTCCATCAGGTGTCCCCAGCGGAGTCCCTCCTTACATTAGGTGTCCCCAGCGGAGTCCCTCCTTATATCAGGTGTCCCCAGCGAAGTCCCTCCTTACATTTGGTGTCCCCAGCGCAGTTCCTCTGCTCATTAGGTGTGCACAGCGGAGTCCCTCCTTACATCAGTTGCGGTCTGCCCCACGCCTGGATTTGATCTCTGCGCCATTTAAAGAAGACCACCAGCTCGTGGAGGCCGAAGGAAGGGAAGTACCAAGAGGCGGAGGCTTGGTGACAATGAAAAGCGGCTGCCAATAGAATGGAGCTCCATTTCTATTGGCAGCTGCTTTCATTGTCACCCAGGCTCCGCCTCTTGTTTCTTCCGCACAAGCTGGTTTTCTGTAAAATGGTGGCACAAACAGCATCAGTTCCGGCCGCGGACCTCTAGCAGTGGCGGAAGATCGAGAAAACGCAAATTTCTCTGGACAAAAGTCTAAATCTTGGGAATTTCCCAGGAAATTTGTGACTATTGGTAAGTTTTGCAAGCTTTAACCAGACACTGCTAGAAGTGCTGAATATACTGCTGATAAGAAAATGTATTAGCAGTTTATATTTACAAAAATAATTGCATTTCCATGCTCTGTGTACTGTGGGAGACCAGATATAGTGAATGTGGGGTGGGGTCCTGGGGTTAGTAACACTGTGATTTTCTTTTTCCTTTAATTTACCTGGTGGTCCTGTTGCTCTTTCTTCCTAGAGTGACAAATGTTCTATATTTATGGAGGAGTAGCACTGTCACTCTCTAGGACAAGAAGTGTGTTAGGAATGCAGAAATCTCTAAAATATAGCTGGAGGTGTTCTATAGTCCAAAGGAACTTATTACCCACTACCTGAGACAGCATTCTGCAGTCTACAGGGACTTACAAACACACAGGGATTTCTGGCAGGATCAACACACAACAAGTGAGATAATGAAAAAAAGTTTATTGCTAGGGTTGACATAAAGTTTAAAGGGGTTGTAGAAGGTAGAATGCATTTAGGTGAAAAATCTCTTGTAATGCACCGGCCCCCAGAGCCCCCTTTTTACTTACCTGAGCCCAATCGTTCCTGCACCGGGGATGAGCACACCCGCTCCAGCCAGTGTCTCGGGCCCTGATTGGATAGATTGATAGCAGCACAGCCATTGGCTCCTGCTGCTGTCAATCAAATCCAATGACATGGGAGCCAGGAGGCGGAGCCGAGTCCTGCTGTCTGTGTCAATGGACGCAGCAGCGGGACACGGGAGTACGCCCGCATGGGTGCCCCGAGGGAGAGCGCTTCTCTGTCGGGGCACTTGAGAAGAGGAGGAGCCAGGAGCACCGCTGGGGGACCCCAAAAGGAGGATCGGGGCCACTCTGTGCAAAACCGCTGCACAGAGTAGGTAAGTATAACATGTTTGAATAAAAAAAAAAAAAAAGTTTACATATCTTTCAAGCGTTTAGAGCTTGGTTTAGGGAGATTAACTCTCTCCTGTTTATCATTATCACTGACAGTAAAAATGACTTTTGACTATGGGACAAGAAGTGAAGGGAAATCTCCCCAATTGGACGCTGATGGCAAAAAACAAAAAACAAATAAAAGAAAAAAAAACTGATGATAATTATTAGGGATGACATGGATGTTTATTCCTAACATCATATTTGTTTACTGTGCTGAAAGTATCACAATGTCATGTCCTGAGTTGGGTCCCACTGATGAAAGCTAACCTACTGCCCAACCCATTAAATAAAACATTGCAAGAAAACTATTGCAAGATGCCAGAGTTGCATTGTGGGAGTGCTTTCTATTCCATGGTGATATTAGTTTCCACATGATTTCATAGTAGTAGGTTCAATCTTGTACAAACAAAACATTCATGCCATAACTAAATGCAGATAAATGAAGCTCATAAACCAGACATGCAGAATCATTATTTGTCTATGTCTGTATGTGGAGTCTTTGGAAGTCATGTTGTTTAAGGATCCTTTCACACAGGCGTTCCAATCAGGTCCGCCTGTTTGGTTTTTCAGGCAAACCTGATTGGACGCTCCATTCAACCCTATGAAGCGGCAGATGTCAGCAGCGACATGTCTGCTGACATCTACAGATACCCAATCCGATCCTGTCCCTGAAATCTAGACAAATGGAAACCCTATTTTCTCATGGACTCCCCTTTCTCAGCGGGGATCGATCCGTTGATCCCCGCTGAGCCAGCGGATGACAGGTCCATCTCTGCTCACTGTGCGGAGACAAATCTATCAGAGCCCCGCTCTCCTCTATGGGGGATCGGATGAAAATGGATCCGCCTGTCCGTTTTCATCTGATCCGCCAATTGGATGGAAAATAGGGTTTCCGTCTGGATTTAGCAGAGCGGATATCAGCGGACATGTCACCGCTGACATCTGTCGCTCCATAGAGGTACATGGAGCGTCCATTCAGGTCCGCCTGAAAAACTGACAGACGGACCTAAACAGTCCGCATGTGTGAAAGAGCCCTAAGTGTTCTCCTCCATCCTTCCTTCACTATCGCTAGGGATGAGCTGAATGTACCCGAGTTCAGTTCAAGGCAGGCTCGGTAAACATTTCAGAAGTTTGAGTCCCGAATCCAAACCCCCATAAATAGAGATGAGCGAACTTCTAGAAGTCCGGGTTCTGCTGGGTCGGCCGAACTTCGGAACAAAGTCCGGGTTCGGGTCCGGACAGAACCCGAACTTTGTCCCGGACCCCGAACCCCATTGAAATCAATGGGGACACGGACTTTTAGGCACAAAAAAGGCCAAATGGCTCGGACGGAACTTGACTTGAGCCCATGTAAGTCGAGTAGGGATCGCTATCACTTCCTTCCTACCTCCTCTTGTGAATCCCGAGAAAGTGTGTACGCCTGACAAATCCAGGCAGACAGTCAAAAAGTCCGCCTGGACTTACCTGCGAGGTACATGGAGATACCTCGCTGTCTACAGTCGCCACTGTACAGGCGACTATAGGCGAGACGATTTAGGTCTGCCTTTGGGATAAAAGGTAGGTTAACCGCCTAGTCTACTTTTGCCTGTCCGCCTAGGTAAAAGTAGGCTAGGGGGTATCTCCTCTCGCCCCGAGACTATCTAAACAGAGGCGTGTCACTCGTCTCTACCTGGACAGTAGGCG
>BLSH010243924.1:278564-298242 GCA_018402905.1 Glandirana rugosa
TTTTGCAGACCTCTAGGACTTTCCTGGACTTTTTTTACAGCATTTTTAAGAATTTTCATTAAAATTACCAGAACCCCAAACCCGAACCGGACTTTTTTTAAAAAGTCCAGGTCCGGGTCCCGGACACCCCAAAGTTCGGTACGGTCCGGGTTCGCTCAACTCTACCCATAAAGTCAATGGAAGACCAATGTTAAAAATCAGTTCTGTCATTTTCTAGGCTAAGTAGTAAGGGATTGTCAAACAAATGATATTGGGGGCCCTAAAAAAAAAAAGCTTTTTTTTTTAATTTTGGATGCAATAAGGGAGGATTATAACCCCTGTCAGATGTTTTTTTACCATGTGTGTCCCATTGTTGAGATTTACCTTCACTTCCTGTCCCATAGCCAAACAGGAAGTGAGAGGAAATCCCTGTGAAACAAGGGAATCTATTGGGGTCCCCCAAGCCCCAGAACTAGTTTCCCCATAGGAAGTTTTCCCCTCTATTACATTTCAGGGGACAACCCACAATTTGGGATTTTCTTTGACTTTCGTTTTCAATGATAATGGTAAGCAGGACAGATAGAAAAGGAGAATCCCCTTAATAAGGGGCAGACAGCAATAAAAACATGACAGGTTTTCTAATCCATCTCTAGTCTATCCAAAACTAAACAAAGTTTTTTTCTTTAGTTATACTTTAACCTGCCCGTGAAGTTGTATACAACCTACTAAAGAAAAGACAGACATTTACCAAGAAAACAACAAACGGCCAAAGATTCTCTGTGTCTATACCAGACTCTTATCCTAGATCAGGGGTCTCCAAAATTTATAAACAAAGGGCCAGTTTACTGTCCTTCAGACTTTACGGGGGCCAGACTGTGGCCATTGGGAGTAAAAAAGGTCCCGATGTCAGTGGGCAAAAATAATTCCCCATTGTTTGTTTCAGTGGGAGTAATTGTGCCTCATTGTTGGTGTCACTGGGAGGAATTGTGCCCCATTGTTGATGTCATTGGGGGGAATTACATCCCTTTGTTGGTATCAGTGAATGAAACAGTGCCTCAAGGGCCAGGTAATAACCTCTGCCCTAGTTAAATCCCTATGGTCATGTCCATATGGTCATGTCAATGATGTCACTCAGGAGACCCAGCCCCTGTTTATATTACCTGTCATCCACTGGAGCTGTAATTTGCAAGAAAGCAGATTGCAGGATCAAATCATTCCGCCCGTTGGTGTTTTCTTTTCTTTAGCAGATGTTTTTTAAAGGATCTTTTCAAAATTGTAGGGCTAATTTACTAAAACTGGAGAGCGCAAAATCTGGCGCAGCTCTGCATAGAAACCAATCAGTTTCTGGGTTTTTTTGATTAAAGCTTAATTGAACAAGCTGACGTTAGAATGTGATTGGCTACCATGCGTAGCTGCACCAAATTTTGTACCTATCAGTTTAAGTAAATCAACCCCTGTGTGTGTTTTTATATCCTTTTCAAATTTTCTGTGAATGAATATGGGTACTATGTACCCCTTACTACTTCACATGGGGAGGGCAGTATCTGGTTGCCCACCTATTGTTAAAGGGGGCTTCCAGATTCTGATAAGCCCCCGCCTTGCAGACCCCACCACCAACTGGGCCAGAGTTGTGGTGAAGAGACCCTTGTGCTCTTCAAAATGGGGACAAGGTGCTCTGCCAGGGTGATCCCCCCTGGCAGGATACCCCATCCTAACGTTGAGCACATGTGGCCTGGTATGGCTTAGGAGGGTTAATCCCCCCCTTTCCTGGCCTACCAAGCTACATGCTTGGATAAGGGATGATATGGATATTTGGGGGGAGGACCCCATGTCATATTGTTTTTGTTTATTTTGCATAGGGTCACCCTTAAAATTCATACCAGACATGAGGAGCATTGTATGAATTATGGGGGAACCCCACACCATTTTTATTTATTTTTTAACTACCTATTGTCCAACCACTTTGTTTATATGGCAGGGGATTCCTGGCCAGTAAATAAATGGGACTACTTCCTTAACAACCATTGGCTGCTGAAGAAGGAAGCTATCATATACAGTAATTACAGAAAATACCACTACTATATATTATGTTCAGCTGCTGCAGAACAGGCTGAAAGACCCTGCTAGGCCTCTCTACCTAATGCAACAAAGTTTGTTATAACGCAATGTTTTTTTCTCAACAAAAGTGTAGTGACACTTTAAGTGATTTCCAGCTCCCAGGGCCATTGGCCAGGTATGGTATATATATGCATATGTACCCAAGCTGACCAATGTAACTATGTATAAAATATACCATACCTGGAATTATTCTTTAACCACTTACCGAATAATGGCTACAGCGTGACGGGCTAGTTCTGGGAGGACACTGCCGATCACAGATTTAGGTAAAGAATCAGGGGCTCTTTACCACATGATCAGCTTTGTCCAATCACAGCTGATTACAGATGTAAATAGAATCTAGACAATGGCACTCCTTTCCTCATGCTGACAGCATGAGGAGAGGGTTAAAGAGCCGATAACCAGCTTCTCTAAAAGGGACATGTACACTTATAATCAGGACACTGATTATCAGTGTCCTGATTATCAGCGCAGTCCAAACAGTACCCACCAGCGCTGGCAATCAGTTCCCATCAGTGTTGCCAATCAGTGCGTCCTTATCAGTGCTGCCTAACAGTGCCAATCAGTGCCGCCTATCAGTGCCACCTATGAGTGCGCATCAGTACTGCCTACCAGTGCTCACCAGCGCCCACTCATTAGTTCTCATCAGTGCAGCCTATCAATGCCCATCAGTGCCGCCTCATCAATGCCCATCAGTGCAGCCTCCACAGCGCACATCAGCGAAGGAGAAAATTACCTGTTTCCAAAATTTTATAACAAACTATGAAAACGTTTTTGTTTTTTTTCAAAATGTTTGGCCTTTATTTGATTATTTAGTAAAAAATAAAAAAACAGTGGTGATTAAATACCACCAAAAGTAAGCTCTATTTGTGTGAAAAAAAAATATACAAATTTTGTTTGGGTACAGATGTGCATGACCACACAATTGTCATTCAAAGTGCCACAGCGCTGAAAGCTGAAAATTGACCTGGTCAGCAAGGGGGTAAAAGTGCCCAGTAGGCAAGTGGTTAACAACATAAGACTAGGGAAAAAGGATTGGTTGAGTTACTACCCTTTCTGCCCATTGTTTGTTGATTTTATAAAATCAAACAGGTAGTATAATAGATTGTATTTAGAGAAGTGCAGTATCCACATTTAGGGCTGAAACACACTTTTGTGATGCGTTGCATTAAACGCGTTGGTGTATTGCGGTGCCATTTATTCTGAGTGGTACCCCAATGCACTAAGGTGACGCTGCTCTGATGCACATGTTCCAGTGCACCTCAATGCAGAGCTACTGTGTGTGGTGCACCGCATCAGAAAAAAATGAACATGTACATGCCTTTGACCATTATTGTGTGTTGGCAGCCCATTTAAAATTAAATTGTACAGGAAAAGAAAATTGTGAATTGGCCTTGATTGTTATTTTAAGACTACTTAACTGTTTTCACAGAAAGACAGGCACAAGGGCTAATGCTTCCGTAAAATTGCTTTAAAAAAGCTGCTTTTTAGAAAAAAAATATGATGAAAGCTTGCTTCTTAGCTAGAACAGAAAAACAATCTATTGAAACATGTTGCACACCATGGTGTGGTTCATCAAGCCCCACTTAATAAAAGCTGCAGAACAATGTTTCAGCTTTCAGCATAGGCTACAAGTTCAAAGACTTTACAATGTACTGAAGATTGATATTACGGACATTAATTATTTTAGCATATTCTACAATAAAATGCTTTTCATGTAGAAGATGTTAGAACTGTATAATTAGGGGTGCCTATGGTTTAATTGCTCTTTAGCATTACATTTAATGGGTAAGGGAAAGCTTAGAAATGTGTCAGCTTACTTTTGATACATTATTCAATTAATTCCATCAATGCTATTACAAAAGAGGAACCTGTCAAGACATTTGGGGACTGTAGATCCTTTATTTTCTTACAAATCACAGGAAATTGGGGAACAAGGAATGTTCTTGCTATATATAATAACCAGCAGGCCAGTTCAATTTACTAGGTTAATGTAACATACATTTTTTAGAAGCTTGCCTTAATAGGTAATATATTGAAACATTATACGGGGTGATTCATAAAGTATACAGTTTCCAGATGCTGTAAAAAAGTAACAGTTGAAGACACGGACAGCAACTGCGAACTGTTAGATGTACTCATAAAGTTTGTGTCCCGCTACTGAGGGAAGTGACGTAGGCGACAGCGTGTAGGTGCACGTGTCATGTGACTAGTCAGTCAAAATGGCAGTCTGCAGTGGAGAAGGCATTTTGTGTTCTTGACTTGAGCAAAACGGAATCTGTAACTGTTGTGCAACTGCATTTTCGATTAGGATTCGGAAAAGAACCTCCAACCAGAAAATCTATATGTTAAGTCTTTGGTTGATGCCATAGTTGCAGAACGACAGTGACAACTTTATTCTCCAACTGGATGGTGCACCACCACACTGGTCAGGTGACCTGGGAGATTACTTCAATGAACATCTTCCTCACTGATGGATTGGATGAGCCATGGACTACATGCCATTGACCCAATGCCCACCCAGAAGTCCTGACTTAACACCTTGTGACTTTTTCCTGTGGGGGTATGTAAAGAACACGGTATACGCCCAACCTGGGCGACCTGGGAGATTTCCTCACTGATGGATTGGGCAAGCCATGGACTACAACATGCCATTGACCCAATGGCCACCCAGAAGTCCTGACTTAACACCTTGTGAATTTTTCCTGTGGGGGTATGTAAAGAACATGGTATACGCCCGACCTGGGCGACCTGGGAGATTACCTCAATGAACATCTTCCTCAATGATGGATTGGATGAGCCACAGACTACAACATGCCATTGACCCAATGGCCACCCAGAAGTCCTGACTTAACACCTTGTGACTTTTTCCTGTGAGGGTATGTAAAGAACACGGTATATGCCCCTCCCCTTCCTTTTGATCTAGCGGAGATATCAGATATCTTAACTCACGTTTGGGCAAAAATGGTATAACCGGCTCGATGTGTAGCGTGTGACGTGACGTGTGAAGGGTGTACACATAGAACAGCTGTGACTGTCTCTAAAAAACTTTAAATATTCCCCTACAATTCTGTTACAGGTAACATAAAATACATACATTGTTCTTGTTTTATAGGGCATGGAAACTGTGTACTTCTTTATGAATCACCCTGTGTATACATGCAGCATATTGCTTTAAGCCCCGATTCACATTGCTGCGACTTTGAATCCGACATGCCGGCGTGACTTCATCGCGGCTTGCATACAATTTTTTTAACAGAGGTCAATACAAATCGTATTGCAGTTGCACCAAAAGTAGTCCAGGATCCTTTTTCTAAAAGCAACTCAAGGTTCCATTGCCAGTAATGGGGCGTGACTTGTCATGTGACTTTGAATTCTCAAGTCGCATGACAGGTTCGCGGCAGTGTGAACCAGGGCTACATTTATGCAATGTGATAATAAAGGATCCAGGATTCATTTGTGGATCATTCTTGGCCTTGAAGTAAAAGAATCAGTAATGAGCTGAACTAACAATTTGCAATTCTGGAGTACACCCATAAAATATGTAAGCATATACCTATCAATGAATTCAGAGAATGCCCATCAGAATTTACTTGTAACATAGAGAATATTAGAGTGCCAGAATTGCCTTATTCTAGGCTTACCTGTAGGTTAAAGTGGTTGCCACAGGTTGACAACCACTTTAAAGTGTTACTAAACCCAGGATCCCGCATTCACTATACCTTGTCTCCCACAGTACACAGAACATGGAAATGCAATTATTTTAGTAAATTGCTACATACCTTTTCTCATCAGCAGTTATAGCAGTCTTGTGACTTCTATAAGTGTCTGGTTAAGGCTGGTAGGAAGAGTTTTCATTCTCCCCTGATTGTCCTATGAGGCTGCAGGACCCCTGACCCTCTGTCTGGACAGTGCTGATTGGCCCAGTGCTGATCACATGCACTCTCCACACACCAAACTGAACATGTGCAGCTTATGCCCAAGCAGATAGATTGGGGACAGTTGAAGAAAGGGAGGATCAGAAAAGATGGGATCAAACAACCTTTTTACACAATGCAGAGGATTAACCCCTTAGGTTCCACAGTGAGTATAACAAGCATTCTTTACCGCATTTTTAGACTGATTTTACTGTTTTGGGTTTAGTAACACTATTAATTATTTTATCTTAAGAGTATCAATTCCAGTTTCACTTCCAGGTGGCACTCCATTTTTGGATGTACCACAGTCTTCAAGGTACTACACTATGTGGTCTCATATCTTAACAGAAACATCTTTCTATCTTCCTGGAATTCTTTTACTGTCTTCCTTGGTCTTCTGCATAGGGGACCTCAAAAACATCAAGTGCCCAAGATCCCTCCTGCTATACTCTTTTACATTAGCCACCCTCAGATCTGTTTGAATGCAGAACACACATTGCTCCCCTTAGCTAACAACAATAGAATTCCAGTCTAATGCACATCACAGCAGTATCATTTCTCACAGAACAAAGAGAAAGCCTTTTTTCATGCCTCTGTGAACAACGGCACCAATATAAAAATATCCACCACTTTCTAGGAAACCACAACAAAGAATAACACATTTCATGATCTAAATGCCAATTCAGCTTGTGTTGAAGCTCCGAGAAAAGTGTAATTTCATTTAAAGCAATCTTCAAGTCAGACCCTATGGTGAATATGTGAAATGTAGGACAAATGTAACACATTATATGGAGATCAAATTAAAATATCTACATATTTACGATAGGATTTACGACAAATATTAAACGTCATCTGTTTGACATGACAATATCAACCTCTAATTACCAACTGTATTCCTTTTGCCACCTATAATATTTATTATGGCATCCTTACACTGGAAGGGATTGATGCATGACTGCGAGGACTGAAAGTATCTCAATGGTTGTGGAACAAAACCAAACACAGTGGGAATCTGGCATCTGAAAGGCAATGATTGAATGGGTTGGAAAAGCTTTGACTCTGGACATATCTGCTGATAAAGCAGAAAAGAACCCTTCCTAAATGCTTTTTATTACAAATGTGATATGAGCGATTCTGGTTAGAAGGAAAGGACACAATGTGAAGGGTCATCTCTTTCTGCCCTTTGACTGCAAAAAGATAGACAGCTGGGTTATTTTTAATAATGAACAAATTCAAAAACTACCCTTGTAGTGGGTCTCTGTTCTAAATGCAAGGTAAATGCCCAAAATCTGGTGCAGCTCTGCATAGAAACCAATCAGCTTCCAGTTCCAATTGAACAAGCTGAAGTTAGAAGGTGATTGGTTACCATGCACAGCTGCACCAGAGTTTGCACTCTCCAAGTTTTAGTAAACTAACCCTTATGACTTCAGGCTAATAGACTGAGTGCCAAAAAGAAGGGACTTAAAGGGGTCCATTGCACAAGAGGATGAATGAGGGATAAAGGAAGTAAAACTTTTTTTTCTAGCAGTACAATAGGCAAAACAAGCATTTTACCCTTGCAGTTCAGGAGGGATCCCCACTGCCATGAAGGTTCTCATGTATCCAGGTCATCATATATCTAGTATTAGTTAGTCACATTCAGCTGGACTTGTTCTGTTATATTGATGACCTTTCAAACCTTTTCCAAGCCGTTATTCAGTTCTAATGGGTATATTTACATCCAAACAGGTAGCACTGGCTTCTTACTCCAAGTACCATGAAATGGCAAATAACATGGATAATAACGCAGAAACAATGGCAATAAAAATCCCTTTTATTAGTAGTGGATGGGAGAGTTATTACTTGTTTTAGTTTTTTTTTTTTGCTTCCGTTATTTTTTTTAGTTTTTAGCAGTTCTGGCCCCTTTCACATGGCCGTGTCCATTTGCGGGGTCCGTTTTTGCTCAGCGGTGATCGTTCCGCTGATCCCCGCTGAGCCGGCGGATGACAGATTCGTCTCTGCTCACTGTGCTGAGACGGATCTGTCAGAGCGCCGCTCTCCTCTGTCCGTTGTCACCCGATCCACTCCCCAGACGGATGGAAAAATAGGGTTTCTATCCGTCTGACTTTACGGAGCGGATCGGAGAGCGGCGGGTGTCAGCGGACATGTCACCCCTGACATGCGTCACTCTATAGAGGAGAAAGGAGCATCCGTTCAGGTCTGCCTGAAAAATGCACAGACGGACCTGAACGGAATGCCCGTGTGAAAGGGGCCTAAGGCTCTGAGCCTCTATCAGGCATTTATGGCTGTTTTATTGCTGTTTGTGTCACCATAGGAAAGATTTACCCTCTCTTTTTTTCCTAGTGACCACTGTCATTGAAGCAGAAAGTTATGGAAAATCCAAAATTCTACAGTTGGACTCCAGCCCCAAAACCCATGGCCTCTTTCTTTATCAGCTGATGAAGCAACTCATTTAAACTTCATGAAAACTCCTCTGATTACTCTCACAGGTTCCAGCGCTCCCACAAAAGGCAAATCAAGCACATTAATAGTGTACACATTCTAACCAATACTTCTTTTTCTTCTTAATTTTTTATACTAAAAATAAAAAAGCTAAGTTGCCTTCTAACTCATATGTCTGAGATGATGTTTCATCTTGAAAATTAACAGCATCTTGGCAGTTGAGAGAAACTGGAAACAAAAACATTCTAACCAGTGGCGGCTGCTGCTCAAATTTCCCAGCCAGCCAGCCAGCCAGGTACCACCCCCCACCCGCCAGCCAGCCAGACACCCCCACCATCTGGTGCGCACTCGATCGATCTCCCCCCATCGCTCAATTGGCACATTGCTTGCCCATCATCCACTAGGCCCCCCGCCAGCCCTGCCCATCCAGGTTGTGGCTTCAGTGGCTCCCCCCTCTCCTCCCGGTTAATCAGGACTTAGGACTCGCGGCCAATTGGGTCTTATGACTCCCGGTTAATTGGGTTTCAGGACTCTCTTCCTGTTTGGCTGGGAGGAGAAACAGGAAGACATAAGCAAATATTAATTTGCTAATGGCACACAACTGGGTGGGCTCCGGGCACTCCGAGTCCACCCTTTTTTAAAGACAATTAGAGCCTCAGGCTCTAATCATGTGCTTCAAAGAAAAAAACACTCATGGAAATCCATGCATCCGGGACCCTGAATGTAGATTAGGGGCCGGGGCGCATGGATTAAGGGGGTGGCGCCCCTGCGGCATGCATGAGCACTCGTCACTGATTCTAACCCACATCATTTTCAGTATTAAGCACCTGATTTCATAAGTCTCTTACCTTCAAAGGTGTCACCAACTTGGCTTTAACTTTTAAAGGGCATTGCATTAAATCAAGCAACCAAAATATATATGACTTGTTGCCCAATAATCTAGGAACCTGTGACATCCTTGATTTACACAGTAGAGGCAGTAAGGTAATCATTTTATAATATGATGCTATATTTGTAATATCAAATATATTTTGTGAAAGACAGTTATACAGACACTACAGCTTGCCTTCCTAAAAATAAACAGTGTTTTCATTGCCATCAAAAAGGAAGCAATTTAAGTGACAGTTGCAGCTGCTCAAAGGCAACACTAATTTATACAATTCTTGTATTATAAAAAGTCTATATATTTTTCGTTTAGCAATGTTCAATACTTGGCCACTACAGGTAATGGTGCTGTTGTAACTTGGTTGACTTATGTTGCCAACTCTCCAAACCACTGTCACATGGACCTAATTCATAGTATACTACAGTCACAGTGAAGCTGAAATATGCACTGACATTTACTGCTTGGCTCCACTGCATCATAAGAATGCTAACACTTGACCTTACTGCAAACGAATCCTTGTCTATTTAACGGCATTTTAGCTGGCCACACGTTACAATCTGATTGTCCAACCTTCTTTAACTCTAGCAACAATTTTCTAGTGCAAATCCTTGTCTGATTTGATATGAACAATGGGCTGTTTAGGTAAACCCTTATATGACATCGTTTTGGTAAAGCTTAGTGAGATTGCACAGAGAATTTACAGTCAGATTGTAACGTTGTGCCAGTTTAAGGCAGCATGAGAGCAAACCCACAGACCCCTTTTTTCTTCCTCTTGGGTTTTCACATAAAGTTCATGTTACAGAGCAGAAGAGATGTACACATCCTATACTGTATGTCTAACCAGCTATTTAAAACTTTACCTCCTAATCATTAACCAACTTCTAATACATCTGTATCTCAGGTGGACTGACGCAAAGCCTACACTTTAAAGTATCCAGGTGAAGGCTAAAGCCTCATACACACAGTTTGATGGTGGTACAACCGAACGGACCAAATCGTATGTTGGCTGTTGTATCTAGCATACTGACATGCACTACATGATCGTACGACCAAGCTGAACGTAGTGTCTTGTTATGAACGTATAAAGAGAAAGTTCAGGTGCATGTAATTTGTGTCTGGCCGTTCCTGACTTCTGAGCATGCGTGTTTTGCACAATGCAACTTGTTGGACCAACTTCTCTGTACACACGTTACAACAATCGTAAGACCGCTTGTTGCTACTACCAAGTTTTCTAGTCTGCTCATACAACTCCTGTTGTACGATCGTCGTACATCGGCAGTTCTAATCGCACGTACTAACGATCGATTTTGCATACAAAGGTCGTTCGTACGACCTGTTGTATACGACCATCAAGCTGTGTGTATGAGGGATTAGTAAATGCTCTTTACATATTTTGGAAGACTTCCTGCACTTATATTATTTTTACATATTTTGGAAGACTTCCTGCACTTATACTCTTTTGGCACAGTTTGGAAGACCTCCTGCACTTATACTCTTTTGGCATAGTTTGGAAGACCTCCTGCACTTATACTCTTTTTATATATTTTGGAAGACCTCCTGCACTTATACCCTTTTATATATTTAGGAAGACCTGCTGAATGTATACTTTTTACATGTTTTGAGCACCTTCTGCACTTATACTTCTTTTACGTATTTGGGGACCTTCTGCTCTTAAACTCTTTATACATATTTTGGACGATCTCCTCCACTTATACACTTTTTATATATTTTGGAACACCTACTGCACAAACCCTTTTTAAAATTTGGATTTTACTGCAGGAGTTCTCAGCATCAGATCTAAAACATTATGAATTACAAAGGGGAAATTGGCATGTGAAAAAGCAGTAGGTGATTTTTAACGAGGGATAACATATGACCCTATTTGCTGCATTCACATCCACTTCAATATTTTACAGCGGGAAGAAAGCTTTTTACACATAGGCTTAAAATGTCCATTAGCTTAAACTGATTCTATTTTGTTTCTGATTGAAATCTACAAAATGCTCTGTATAAATGAGCACAAATTACAGGTTGTTCTGGCAGAATTTCTTTATGCTGGATACAATATAATACGTACAAACAGGTTCATAAAAGGAATTCATTTTGGTGAATAATATGAATAAACTATGACATAATATGCTATTAAAGAAAATTAAACAAATAGATTGATCACACCTATAGTATAATTCTACCTAATGTTGCTTAATATGAGTGTACAGGTAGGAATGAAAAGAAAGGAAGGGGGGGGGGTTCATGGATTTGATTCTAATGGGTCTCCAGCTTTAAAAAGAATCTCGCTCCATTGTCTAAAGTCTAAAACATACTTCTTAAAAAGTGCATGTTGGAGAGAGAATGAGAATACACAGTTGCTAATATGCTTAAGGTCTCGTTCACACATAGTGACGCCAGTGTGGCAACTGGTGTTTTTTCTGCACTAGATAAATGCCAATCACTGCTAGAAAACAACTGCCCCACTTGCACTGCAACACAGCCTGGGGGTATGGTGCAGTGAGCTGTGGTGAAATACAGGGCACAGGAAGGCACAGCATGTCACTAAAAAGCGGTGCAACATACTGCACTGCTGTGTGGGGACATGAATAAAGTGTCACTTCATGCACTTTCAAACCATGTTTAGCTTGCAGGCAGTTTGAATGAGCCCTTAAAGTCCAACTGAAGCTACAACTTTTTTTTTTTTTCGATAAAGTGGAGAAAGGTTATACCTTGTGTTGGGTTTTTATTCCTGTGTCCCCATTTTACTTCTGTCCCAGTCATCACACAAGAAGGGATAATCTCACCAATTTTCAATTGAGTAAGGGTGAATTATGACCCTTCTCAGTTTTTTTGTTTTTTTCCTATTTGTGTCTTATTGGGGAGATTTCCCTTTGCTTCCTGTACCATAGTCAAAGTAGCAGGTGAGACCAAATCCCTTAAAATAGTCACCAGCACAAATGTTCCCACTGGAAGATTTTCCTTTTAATTCCTGCTCTGGTGTAACTAAGTGGGACACAAACAGCAATAAAAACCTGTTCCAATCCCTCTGTATTCTATCAAAAATTAAAAAGTTGCCTTCAGTTACACTTTAAGTTGGGTAATTTTCTGTGTCCATGTTGAAAATTGCAGATGCATTGGATCGTGAGCAATCACCAAGAGAATAATGAAATATGAGATCCTCCATGTATTGACAACAGATCTGCTCATATACTGTATGGTCTGCATACTGGTTGAGATTGGTAGACAATGATAAATGTTCGCATAAAACACTGCCAGCAAACACACTGGTAATAAGTGTGACTCTAATGGCTGAGTGCCAGGCGTATAGTAAATAATATTGTTCCGTTAGGGAAGACTCATGGCTAACTGTGGTGTTTGTTATGAATGGATTATTCAGAGAAAGTACTTTTCTGGAGATGAATTAGTTATGTAATTGTAGAATTAATTTTCAAATAAAGAAGCTAATATATTTGCAAGAGATTTGTGTTCAAACAAGAAACATTTAGGTTTTCATTTGGTCTGACTGCGCCTGACAACTCACTCAGAGTTGTTTGCACTCCTTGGAACAATAACATGGCTATTATTCAGAACCAGACAAATGCATTTATAACTAATGAAAGAAACATCATTATTATACAAAGCACGAGTGCTGGAATCCTTAAACAATTTTCAGCTTGTTACTAAACTTGGATGTTGGAGGCAAAAGAAAACCTACCATACCACACCATACCTGCCTTTGAAAGTATCAACATACAATACCCTCTGGATTTACAGAAACAATGTAGCCTTTGGATCCAACTAGATATAGGTTAAAGTGGTACTAAACTGGGGGAGAGGTCTTATATTAGAGATTTACTGTCATTTGGTGAGTTTGGATTCACAAGAAAAGTTATCAAATGCACAAATTGGAATTTGATTGTAACCTATCTTGATCCCCCGATGATCCCCCAGGAATATTGTATAGTAAAGCTTTGTAAATACACAAGATCACTTACAGTTCATGAAACTGCTATAAATGTTTTACTTGATGGTATTTTACACCCACCAAACTGCATACCATCTTTCCATCAGTCTACCCTGTTTGTTTAAGAGGATGCCCTTCTCAAGGCTCCTTTCCCCATATTTTTTGGGAATGTGAGAAAATATCCCACATTTGCTGTTAAATAGAAAACTTTGCTACAACTATAGCTGGCAATCCTATCCACCATACCCTAGCCAACTGTTTACTATTCACTCCTATTCCAGAGATCTCTACCTCATATGAGACTCATCCATACCATTTGTGTTGCCATACACTGGCTTATAGCTAATAATTGGAAATGTTCCTCAGTCCCTATTACCCAATTGAAGGCAAGAGTGAACTCTATTTGGAAGTGTAGAGAAAGGTGGTGCCGCGCTATGGACTTAATATTAAGATAGAAAATAATAATATTTATACTAAGCTGCTGCCCCCCATCAAAAATACCTGCAAACAACAGATGCCAATATTAAATGAATGGATAACAGGAATGGGTATGGCGCTGCTAATAAAGTGCAAAAAATATATATGTGCAAAAATGCAATAAGGTATCAGACAAAAAATAAATATGCAAAAAATTATATGAATACGTATGCCAATTACTAAACATTACACCGAAGCATGAAACTGTGCAAATGAGCAAAATAAAGTGGTTGCACTAATGAAAAAAAGCTGTGCAAATAAGTAATATAAAATGCAAGTAGATATGATACAAATCACTCCTCTTTAACCACTTCCCTACCACCATATACAGAATGACGGCCGGAAAGTGGTTCAGTTATCCTGACTGGGCGTCATATGATGTCTCCGATCTAGGTAATAGGCTACTGTCAGAAACTTATTACCATGTGATCAGCCATGACGAATCACGGCTGATCACAGTGTAAACAGGTAGAGCCGGATATCGGCTTTTCCTTTAGTCGCGTCTGCAGATGCGAGAAGTGGAGAGCCGATTGGCGGCTCTCCTGACGGGGGGGTCTGTACTGATTGTTTATCAGTGCAGCCCCCCCTCAGATTGCCACCCTAGACCACCAAGGAGCCGACCAGGACCACCAGAGAGCCCACACAGTGATGCCACCCAGGGACCACCAGGGATGCCATCCTAGACCACCAGGTAAGAGGCACACAATGTCCACTGTGCCCATCTGTGATGCCATCCCTATAGCTGCTGCGATACCAGTGCTGCCTATCAGTGCCCACCAGTGCTCATCTGTGCCACATAGTGCCCATCAGTGCCACCTATCAGTGCCACCCACCAGTGCCACCTATCAGTGCCACCTTTGATTGCCCAGTGCCACTTATCAATGCCACCTATCAGTGCCTGTCAATGTTGCTTATCAGTGCCGCCTATCAGTGCTGCATATAAGTGCCACCTCATCAGTACCACCTCATCAATGCCGACTCATCAGTGCCAATTAGTACTGCTTCATCAGTGAAGGAGAAAATGTAATTATTTACAAAGTTTTGTGACGAAAAAAGGGAAAAAAAAATTTTCAAACTTTTTGGTCTTTTTTTTTATTTTTCGCGCAAAAAATAAAAACCCCAGAGCTAAACAATTACCACCAAAGGAAAGCTCTATTTGTGGGGAAAAAAATGATAACAATTTTGTTTGGGTACAGCATCGCATGACTTCACAATTGTCATTCAAAATGCAACAGTGCTGAAAGCTGAAAATTGGTCTGGTAGGGGAGTGTTCTAAGTGCCTGGTATTGAAGTGGTTAAGAGACGGTCTCCAATAATTCATATGTAAATTGGTTACTCAATGTTCATATCTATACAGGATCATCACAGAGTATAAAAAATTATATAAAACATTCTGTGTATGTATAAAGTCCAATGGTGCCAGTGAACGTCAACAAAATATCATAAATGGTGAATAAAAAAGTCTCTAAAAATGAGGTGAAGTGCAGTGCTGCAAAATCCACACAGACGAGCAGCGTACATGTATAACTCGTGCTCCCCCTTATGTGATTGCACTCACTAGCTGTAAGTCCCCATTCAAGGGGTAGCGCGCTCTCACAGTCGTTATACAGGTCTCTCTGCGGATGTCTCACGCCCCTTGTCCGTGGAATCATATAGATTTCATGTAAAGACAATAAAAGCCTCCATAGGGTAATATAGTAGGTTGCTTATTGAATAATAAAGTATATCTGCAATTACATCCAAGTAAAATAACACGCATGGAAAAAACAGGAAGTCCGGTCACTAACCGACATTAGTCTCATGAAAAAATATTCCACACGCTATATAATTCTATGCATTTCTACAACAATAAGTAGGATCCTTGGTTTGAACATTCTGATGTCCTTCAAATTACGGATCATTTGTTTTATTCTTACTTATAACTATTACCTGACCAACCATTCATGATTTAGTCCAACCTTGTTACTACATTTGTATAATGATTATATTTTTGCTCATGTCACAGCATTGTATGGTAGCCGATTACTTCTATGAACCCATTCTGTATCCTACTATTACCTCTAATTACACATTATTTTTTTGTACCTTGAACACTCCTTTTTAGTGTATCCATTACAATGTGCTGTATTTACTTGTACCACCAGGTTATATTTAATAAAAGTTTGCGAACAAAAAAGTGGTACTTAACTATAAACATTTTTTTACATTAATGTGGAACTAAACCCCCCAGTACACTCACCTATACCTTCCAGTGTTTACATACCTCGCCGGCCGCTGTCATTTTCGCCCAAGTGCTGTTTTTTGGCCTCTACATTAGCTACCAGTGGATGAAGCCATCCTGCACATGCGCACATGAGTCAGTCATTTCAGCACAGCCGAAGCGTGCTAAGAATAGATGCTGAGCTGCACAAGTGCAGCCCAGTGTGCATTCACTAGGTAACTGCAAGCAGCAGGTAAGTTTGTATTATTGCTGATATGCTGCTACATATCATGTATTTTCTGCAATAAAAAGCTGCTTGCTCGCAGTTTTAAAAATTTAGATTTATTTTCACTTTAATGCATTACCTGCATTAAGGAAAAATGCCCCACTAGTAAGTCCCTAAACACTTACCTTGCTCTATGTCATCATTTCAGTGCTGTCCTGGTTGCAGTAGTGCTCCCCTTACTTTCTGCTTTCACAGAAGAAACTGAAGGCAGTAGAGTCCTAGGCTCCCACTGCCATCAGTCAAGCTGCTGTGGAAAGGGAGCAAGGGTAAGTATTATGAGTGCTGTGAGTGTCTATGGATGCACACAGTCTTGCTCAGGGCTGTGCATGCATGGGTGCCTTCTTAGCACTCAAGGGGGCACCCGAAGAAAGGAGAAGCTGACAGTGCCTGCGGTGGGAATTGCCATAAAATAAGGGAAGCAACTATCCTGTGCAATATTGTTGCATATAGCAGGGAAGCATAACCTCTTTTTTATTAAAAATGAATAAATAAACTTGCCTTTGGTATCACTTCAAATGGATTAATAAGGTAGATCTCAACACTAGCTGGATAACATTAAATTTGTTAAGACACTCTGTATCAAAGACAATTTCCATTTGCCAGAAAGGTAGATTAAAAGGTAGATTAAGTACATTTAACCACAGGAAGATTGTACCCCTCCCACCGACCAGGCCATTTTTTGCTTTTCAGCACTGTGCTACTATTGCCTAACCGGCAATTGCTCAGTCATGCAACACTGTACGCAAATTACATTTACTTTTTTTTTTCGCAAAAATATAGTTCTCTTTTGGTGGTATTTGATCACCATTACGTTTTCTATATAAACGAAAAAACACCCCTCAAATTTAGAATAAAAAAAAATTTCTACTTTCTGTTTTAAAACATAAATAACATCAGATTTCTTTATCAATTTAGGCCAAAATATATTCTGATACATGTTGAAAGTTCTGGCAGTGATCGGGGGCTGATCCTGTTAGCACTGGATTTTTGGGGTCACTATACTATTCGGGACACCAGTATAGTTCTGATCGTGATCAAGATACTGATCCGTACAGACACTATACTGGTAATGGCAGTGATCAGCAACTTATAGTAGTGTGGTGGTCAATCTGGCACTATCTGACACTGGCTGGGAGGGACACTAACTGACACTGATGTCTCTAATGACACCTATACATTGATCAGTGATAATACTGTATACTGACACTGTACTAATGGCACGGCTGGGTGACAGGGGTGGTCAATCAAGGGGTTAACTGTGTACCTAGCAAGTGTATGTGTGCTGCTTGTGCTCACTGATCTGGCTAGGTTTCTCTCCTTGCTTTTATTTCTGATTGGCAGGGAGAAATCCAGCTGAAGATCTGTGTTGTTATTGGCCATAGCTGATCAGCAGGTATACAGCCTAAATGATTGACTGTAACCTGCTGACAAACTTGTCCTATAACAGCACAGGTCAGCAGGGGGCACACGCACGTTTGCCCAAAAACCAGTTAATGCACTACCATGTGCCAGTATGTCATGGCGCTTGGCTGTGCCACCCACTTGCAGTAAAATTGCTGTGGGTGGCAAGTGGTTAAACATACTTCTAATTTTTCTTGCAATGAACATATAACTCTAATAATTGGTGCATTGTATATCTGCCCGGAATTCAGCGTTAAGTTCTGTAGCTGTGTATATTATGGATATAGTACATTATCCAACTCATTATTGAGCCATTCACTGTGCAACCAAAGAACCAGAAGGTCAGCACGGTAGACCAGTGGCCAGTAATTCAAAGTATCAGCTGAAACCCAGTGGGATGCTAACCTAAAATGTATGCTGACTTTATTTCATTTCCAGCACTATATTTATAACTACAAAACCTTTTATTCAAGATTCAGCACTTCTCTTCCTAGCATGGAAATTCTTTTGAAAATAAATAGACCTATTAACCTGGGTTAGATTATTTATAAAATGATTATAATATACATATAAAGCCCCAAAGTGACCTGTAGCCAATAAATCGTCTGTGAGCTAGATTTACATTAGGGCAGGCATCATACAGTGCTATGGCATACCTTCAGCATCACTCTGCATACTTCGTTTTAAGAATGGGACAGATAGTTTTAATATTAGAAAGATAATATAATATCCTCCATAAGATCAACTTACAAGTCAGGGATCATTGCTGCTATGATCATCTATAAAAGGGGGTGTAGAGGTGAATGCTGGGAAACACAAAAAATGGGTATTTGAAGGCTAAAACCATCATATGTATAGCTGAGAACACATAAAGAATGTGTGCAACTAGCTTGAAGGATCATGCACAGCGGCCTTTCTATAAGAATTTCAATAAAATACAGAGGGCTCTTGTCTTAAAGTGATTGTAAAGTTATTTTGTAATTAGCAAACATGCTATACTTACTTAATGGTTTTGCACAGAGCAGACCCGATCCTCCTCTTCTGCAGTTCCTCGCCAGTGCTCCTGGCCCCTCCCCTTCTCCATGTACCACAATAGGAAGTTACATCCTAAGGTGGAACGCATACAGGCTCAATTGCCCCCACCAACTCCTTCATCACTAGATTTGATTGACAGCAGCAGGTGCCAATGTCTCCCTCTGCTCTGAGTCCAGTAAGAAGGGAGAGAGAGAGAGAAGCACTGCTGCTTTCAGGCACAGTGCTGGATCGAGATTGAGCTCAGCTAAGTATTTAGGGAGGGGCTGGAGGAGGGGGGGGGGTCTGGCAATAGAAGGTTTTCTTTATCTCAGTGCAGAAAATGCATTAAGGTAAAAAAATCTTCAGTCTTTACAACCACTTTAAATTGTATTAAAGTACACTAATTTGACATGCCATATGCCAAATCAGCCATGCTGTTCAAATTGCTTAAAATAGCTTTACTAACACGAGTAAGGATACAATTGAGAATGCTAGGGTATAATATGTTGATCAATAAGGTGTGCATCCTACTCATATACAGAACAGCGCTCTGTTCATAAAGATTCACTTTGATTTGCTATTCTGCAGAGATCCATTGAGATCTGACCTATGGTTTAGACCTCTTCTGGCATATTACAGGAGTTCTCCAGTACAGGAGTTTGACCTGGGATTTGACCTGACCATTGTGTATGGCAGGTTCCATTATTCATTTCTATAAGGTTCTATGAGGTAATCTAAAGGTCATTACATGCCTATAACAGTGTTCATTTTTTAATGTGAAAAATGGGTTTTAATCATGTGAAATTTAAACTATATGTGTCATTCTGGAAGGCTGACATGATGTAAAACGAAAACCCCATGTAACTGATAAAATCAATGATTCACTATGTACTAATGGAAAATGTTTAAGACAGATCATGCCCAGGGTCTTGCATAGCCTATTGAAGAACAAGAAATTCAGATATGCAGTATATAGAATATAATACAGCAAATGTGCAGGAGA
>BLSH010243924.1:301383-319295 GCA_018402905.1 Glandirana rugosa
CCGGCGGCGCGCGCGCGCTCACTAGGCTCGTGAGCGCGGCCGCCGTCATATGACGGCGATTTGCACTCACGAGCCACCTTGCCGCCGTCAATTGCCGATCGGCAGTCGGCAAGGGGTTAAACCCTCAAAGTCGCATGCAAATCTCACCTGAATAATATAGATATGCGATTTCTGTACTACTTCTGGACGACTTTGTAATATGTTTTCATTGAGTCAAAGTTGCAACAAAGTCAGACCAAAGTCGTACTGATCCCAAATCGCGTCACAATTGCGGTAAAATCGTGGTAAAATTGCGGCAACAAAATTGCGGTGAAATTGGGACACACAAGTGTGAAATGGGCCTTAGACTGTCTTCTATATTAATAGATAATCTGGAAATAAGTATCTTGTTCAAATCACCTTGCTAACTATACAAGAATTTCTGTCTTGTTGAGGCCAGAAAAGAGATGCAGAGAAACCCAGCTTAAATATCGTATGTCCCCTTTGTATTTTTATACCTAATCTTACTAGCTTTGTTTTGCTGGCATGCCTTCTGAAATAATTCTCGTCGTACTTATGTTATAAGCCTTCTGGGACAGGGACTACTTCATCACAAAGTCTGTTAGTAGCACAAAGCTTAGCATTAACGCTGAGCACAGCATCAAAGGAATGGCTCTGAGAGGCACCACCATTATTACAGGTACTAATAAGCCAATCATTGATCAGTCCATTTCAGTGAGCTAAGCAAAGTGGAAAATAAACAGCCCCATGAATCCAGCAAGAGACAATACAATGCTTGACATCTAAACTGTAGGAATAAATTACAATGTACTTGCTTTAATAAGAGCTGTGTAGCTCTTTTGTTTCTCTTTCTTTCAAATATCTTTATTTAAAGAGGTAGTGCAATGATATGATATTTTCAGCGCCATTTTATTAGTTGCGAGTCAATTAAATCAGTCAGTGAACGATAAATGTCATTCAGTAACTGCTGCAACTATATTAATTTTATAAATTCCACTAAGGCAGGTCATACATTATGCAATTACTTTCCTTCAACCAGTGGCGTGGGGCGGCTGATGTATTTTTTTGGGGGAACGCCAAACAACTACCCCCCACGTGGCTGGCAGCATCCCCCCCACTATCTGCTGGTTGGTACGACACTTACCCCATCTAGGTGGTGAGTGGCGGGCAGCGGCTCCTGTGTCCTCTCCCCTATCACGGTGGCTTCCACCATGCATCTCCTCCCTCTTCCTCCTAGGCGTCCAATAGGATCGCCTGTCCTTTCGGCCAATCAGGTAACGGGTCTCAAGACCCGCTTCCTGATCGGCCGGGAGGAGGAACAGTGTGGCAATAGCATATGTTCATTCACTATTATCACACAATTGGGTGGGCTCGGAGCTCTAATCACGTGCTTCAAAAAAAAAATGCACCCCCCATTGGAATCCATGGTCCAGCGCCCTGTATGTAGATCGGGGGGGCGGACGCATGGATAGGGGGGCAGTGCCCGTGTGCCCCTAATGGATGGGCCTCCACTGCCTTCAACCACAGGCTGAAGGAAAAAAATTGCTTGATTTCCCCATCAACACATTGGGTGTTCCGAAGCAGGCATTCAACTTTAACCTTTTAAGTAATGCCCACATGTGATGCTGAATCTTCAAGTGGAAGTAAACCATCCTATCGTTTTTCAGCCAAGGAAGCTGCCAATTTGGCAGTTATATTCCTGGCATGTGCCGGAAATGCAACTGTTTTTTGAAACTGTTAAATCTATGTAAAGTACATAGAGGAATAACCTCTGAAATGTGTAGACTTTGCAGGCACAACACGTGACTAATTCAAAATATTCATATAATAAAAAGTAACATTTACTAGAATACACATAAAATAGTTTTATAATCAAATATAAACACTTTTGGGGTGTCCAAAAAAAGGGGACTATCCCCCAAACAGTAAGACAGCCTACAAATAACAGCTATTGTACACAGAAATGATGATACACATACCAAAATTCCGTATACATATAGAACAAGTCGATTGCACAGTAGGTCGATGTGTTTCGCTATAAGCTTCGTATTGGTCTTTTTGTTTTGGGGATAGTCCCCTTTTTTTTGACACCCCAAAAGTGTTTATATTTGATTTTAAAACTATTTTATGTGTATCCTAATAAATGTTACTTTTTATTATAATAAGATTTTGAATCAGTCTCGTGTTGTGCCTGCAAAGTCCACAAATTTCAGAAGTTATTCCTCTATGTTCTTTCTATTGTCTTATTAGGACGGTGGCATGCTCTTGAAAGCAATTTTTCTTCTCCTGTTAAATCAATGTGTTAACTTCCGCTTTCATGACTGAAAGAACTAAAGTCCAATGAATAAAAGGAATGGACCAGGGACAGTCAGCCTGGGGAGGAAGACTTTGGCGAAAGGAGGACACAGCAGCATAAGGGACATATTTCACTAAAGGTAGCTAAAGCTGGCCATACAACGATAGTTCAGCATGGACCAGTCAAACGTAGATCAATGTGTGGCCGCTGTGCTTGAAAAGAAGTTGATCTACCAATCTACTTCTGTTCAACCACCTTGTTGGTATAATTCCACTCGACCAGTCCTGTAGGGAATAGGCTGCATTGCTGATTTGAGCATTCTGACAGTGAAGGAGTCTCACCAATGTTGCAATACAAAGATACAGCAGGGAGTATTCCCCCATCCACCTCAAATGTCTGGATGGGGGAATCGGGTCATTTTTTTTTTAGCCTGGCTGAATGAAAGAAACTCACCCATATATGGCTAGCTTAAAGTGGCTGTAAACCCTCTCATATACCCAGTGAATTAAATAGCCTCAGATGATACACAAAGATTAAACACATCATCCTACATATGTTTTACTTGTTTATCTGCAGTCTTCTCTTTTCTACATCCCTTCAAAGTGCGGAAAATCCTTCTTCATCTTTCAGTAGCACAGAGGAGGGGGCGGGGAGCTGCAGTTAGAGCTCTTGTACAGTGTGTGAGAGCTGATTGGAGGAAAGGAACACAACCCCTTCACACATACAGGAACAAAGGAACGACCCAGAGCTGTGTTCTGAATAGACAAGCTGTGTGCTGAGCTCTCCTCTCCATCACCATTTTATCTGTCAGGAGTGACACATGCTGATAATAGATGAACGAGGCACCAGAAAGAAATGGCACTCAGAGCTTTAGAGATAGACAAGTAAACACTACAGATATACTGTATGTGCTTTGTTCAGATTTCATAACTGAGGTTTACAACCACTTTAATGGCCACTGCTGATTTTTTTTTATCTATTTTGTTTGTATTTTGTTATATAAACATAAACTTTAAGTTATGCCCTATTAATTGGAGTGTGTAAAAAATATAAAATAGATGTCATCCCAGTTTGGCCCCTCCCTCATGTTCAGTGCCCCAACAACAAGCAGCTTACTATGTGGGCACCCGAGCCGAGTAACAGCTCCCTGTGTCCATTCAGACACGCAGCCAATGGCGCCACTGCTGTGTATCAGCCAATCAGAAGGGGGAATCTCAGACGGCTGACACACTCATGGACATTGCTGGGACCTCAGGTAAGTGTTAGGGGGGCTGAGATGGGCTGCTGCACACAGAGGGCTTTTTATCTTAATGCATAGAATGCATTAAGATAAAAAACCTTCTACCTTTACAACCACTTTAAAGTCTGATCAGCATCTAAGACTAACATGTGCAAGATTAGATGACACCCCTGTAATATTTTTTAGAGCTTAAAGCGATATTAAACCCAAAACCAATAAATGTATATATTTCAGCTTACCAATCCTTTAGATGCGGCGGCTGCAATTGTTTTGTTTTTTATGCCCTTTTTCTCTCTGCTTTCACCTGCTGATCTGGCCAGTAAAATATAGTGCATCCAGAAAGTATTCACAGCACTTCACTTTTTCCACATTTTGTTATGTTACAGCCTTATTCCAAAATGGATTAAATGCATTATTTTCCTCAAAATTCTACAAACAATACCCCATAATGACAACGTGATACATTTTCTAACCTCACTGATTAATGAGACCCCTCCAAAAGTAGCCATAAGATAACTATGATGCAAGCTGGAGTGTTTATAGATTTTTTTTTCTTGGAGGAAAATCCCTAAGTTCCTGTACCAGTGAAAGAAAGTAAGGAGTAATTTGCCCATGTGGAAGCCTGACAGTTTTGCATAATACTGACTGTGATCACAATTTCCTATTTACAGATACAGTACTTTCTGTACTGGTGTGTTTATACCCTGGAGCACAGGGGGCATCTGTGGGCAACAGCATTGTCAATCTGGTGGAGGGGCATGTTAGATGTACTAGCAGATTATAATACACTAACATATTGAAGCCAAACTCCAAATAATACTATATAAACAGGTACAGAAAACAGTGTAGCAAACAGTGTTTTCCTTTTGGCATAAAGGTTTGTAAGCACCCCTGTCAGTGTTAAATGGTTTGTCTCAACCCTATAACTGCTACATCTGCAGAACAGCTTTCTCTTTTGAAACACACGAGACACACTGGCAGGATTACCAGGTGAAAATAAAAAAAAAACACTAATGCAGCTACCACATCTAAGAATTGGTAAGCTCCAATATAATAAATGTTTGTTTTTGGGTTTAATACCACTTTAAAGATGATGGGTTCTCTTTAAAAATGTCAAAAAGGATGAATGATTGGGAGATATTCCCAACATTTGGCACTCTGCGTAGACAATTCAGACTCCATGATCTAGCAATGTGGAAACAGTTGGGACAAGACAACATGGGGTTGATTTACTAAAGCTTGAAAGTACAAAATTTGGTGTGGCTCCACACAGAAACCAATCAGCTTCAAGGTTTTATTGTCAAAGCTTGATTGAACAAGCTGAGGTTAGAAGTTGATTGGCTAGCATGCAAAGCTGCACCAGTTTTTGCACTCTTCTGCTTTAGTAAATCAACCCCCATGTCTCAATAATACATTTAAGGGTTCACTCAAGCAGGCATAAAAGAGGCTGCGTTTAGATGCATACAGCTTATAGTTTTGTAAACATATACAGTATCTCACAAAAGTGAGTACACCCCACACATTTTTCTAAATATTTTATTATATCTTTTTATGTGACAACACTGAAGAAATTACACTTTGCTACAATGTAAAGTAGTGAGTGTACAGCTTGCATAACAGTGTAAATTTGCTGTCCCCTCAAAATAACTCAACACACAGTCATTAATGTCTAAACCGCTTACAACAAAAATGTGAGAGGTGTAATCACTTTTGTGAGATACCGTAAATGCAGCACTACAAGAATCAATGGATTGATACACACAGTTGTGTTTACAAACGATGCTAGAAGGATACAAAAAAAGTATAGCACAACTGTGTCAGTGGCCATATAAAAGTACAGATTTAGCATGCGTACACATGTAAATGCGCAAAGTAGGCAGAATAATTGTATGCATCTAGACACATCTAAATGTAAGTACTTTAGATGAGTATTTCGTGCAGAGGCTCTGCCAGCAAGAACCTACATTCTGCAAAGAAAATATGCCTATGCCTGTGTGAGTGAACCCTAAAAATGAAGAAATTACAAAATCACCTTAGACAAACAAACACGTTTCTGCAATTAGTATAAAGTTCTTACTAATAATCACGTATTGATTATTTATTGATGATGATATTTGGATTTGTCCAGAACTTGCATGATGCGATTCAGAATGTTTACCAGAAAGAATGCAAATGAAGACTGCACAGCGAGCCCCTCATTAGCATCTTATTGATGGAAGCTGATCCCTGTAGTAAATGAGGTATGCACAGTTCTTCCATCTATTGATTTCTGCAGATCAGAAAATTACCTGACACTACCTCATCTCTAGGATTGCAGATGCGGCTGCTTGTATAGATGCACAAACAATCCTGAGCACCTCTCATAGTCAGCTTTAATGTGAGTCCCTGTAAAAGACTAGTGCTATAGATGTGGCACTAATGACAACACTGTGCAAGGATTAAAATTTGCACTTGCGTGTTACATAACAGTTAAAATTACCCTAGATTCACATTTTCAACCAAAATAAATCTCCAGCTTTTAATCTCCCTGAACTCTTTTCTAAGTGCTTATCATGTGGCCACTACTTTGATATAGGTATGATTTCTTTCTAATCACTTACAATACTTATACATAATTTTATGCATCTACATATGCATAGCCGTATTAGTTTCTAGTGGTCGACATTACCTTTCTGGTTCTGTTTCCGGTTACTTGACGTCATGACGCTGACACTGCCTCAAGGTTTCCTACACCGCCGAAGTCTGTACGAATTTCTTCAAAAAGTTTGATTGTTCCCGAATTGGTCATTGGTTCTCTGTTTGTCGTAGGTGACTGCTATCAAATCGCTCCGATCCTGATACATTCCTCGTTCACTGGGTTTCATTTCAGCATCGGTATGTTACGTTAAATCTATTTTTTTTTATTCGTTTTTTTTCCATTTTATCTATTCATACTTTCAACTAATCTACATGTACTGTTTAGCCTTACACGCAATCGTTCTCACTTGTTTTACTCTGCTCCGATGCTGGACGCGCAAAGCACCTACACATACAGCACTATGTGAGTATACCTATACCGTCAAAATATTGCTGCACTAGGATTTGCCTGGCGCTTCTTTTTTTTTCTGCCCAGTGCCAAAAAAAGGCCCGTCAAGGAGGGGGTAAAATCTTCCGGAAGTCAAGTGGTTGAATAAAAAAAAAAAGCTATGGTATTTTTGATATTTTAGAACGATTAATGTACAAAAAAAAAGTTTAGTGTCAACTCTAAATCTGAACTCCATGGAAATGACAAAACGAACCTTGCAGTGGGGCTCTCCCTGCATTGCAAAGGTAAGTGCTCATTTGTGTCCTGCCGGTCCTGCATTGTATGTAGTTTTGTAATTTCCATGGAATTCTACTTCACAGAGGTCCTCCAATTAAAAAATAATACATTAAATACATTGAACTGCAGCCCCTGAAAGCAGCAAAGGGCAGTACATAATATTCTGTATATGTAATAGTAAAAAGACTGTCAGAAACTGCAGATGTAATAAAGGAGATAGTCAGAAACTGCAGTCATGATTACAGGTGATGATGTTGGAGACTGAAAATCTGCTGCAGAAGAGTGTCACGGACTACCTGCTCTGACTGTATGGCCTTGCTAACATTTGCACTCAAAGAGCGGTAAAAACAGGTGGTTGGGCCACAGATGGAAGTGGAGGAGGTTGTACATGTACCATGGCCGTAATGCTTTGCAGCCGTGACAAAAAATTATACCCCCTGTTGCGTTCAGCGGGCAGTAACGCCACCAAATACACCCCATTCAGGTCAATGGGGCTGAACTGCAACTGCTCTGCAATCACATGCAATGTACACAGGGTTAAAACAGACTGAGAGGAGGCAACATATCACCTCCCAGTAGCCTGTCAAATGCCTTCTGAAAAATGATTCATCACAGATCATGTGAAGTGTAAACAGGCCTTAAAGTGATACTAAACCCTCATGTTTTTTCACCTATATCTGTTACTAAATAATAGCATTTCACATGAAGTCTAACCTTTTGTGTCATATTCTTTTCTAAGTTGTTTTATTCAGGCTCCATTTTTTCCCATTTCCGGTTGTCATGCTTGCTGGATGACCCATGCATTGCCAATCTCATAGTGTCAAAGCACATGGGAGGCAAAGCTACAGTGTCCTCCGTGCCCAGGTACACAGTGAGTGTGGGCGCAGCCAGCATTCCTAGACAGGGCTGTAGTCACATAGGTGTGAGTGCGCACGTACGGGTGACACTACGAGATCGGCAATACACGGGTCACCCAGCAAACAGGGTGAGGGTTTAGTATCACTTTAAATTGCTATAGCCATGGTCATTACATCCTCTTGACAAATTATTGCAACCACTCCTACTACTGGGCTCTTCAAAAAGCCACACAAGTACCAAAAGGCTGCGTGTGGCACCTGGGCCACAGGCTGGGCATCAGGGATTTAGAGAATCTCACAGGATGGCAGTAATAATATATCGAAAAACCTTGAGGTGCTGATATCTGGATAAGCCTCAGAGTAGCTGGATGAAATAGGAAGGTAGCAGGAGTTGCATACTCATTTCATTAATACAAAGTATATAATTCTACATTGTAATCTATACAAAGCTGTGTCCTAATGCTAAGAAAATACAGAAAAAGGCAGTTAAATCAAGTTTTATTAGCCCCTGCTTCATTTTCATGTATTATATTTCGATGCCCTAGGGAGTAATAAGAATTTTAGAGCCGCAAATAAGTCCCATTCGAGCAAATAACAGGATCTTGGGTATCGTTATACTGATTGTTAGGGATGTTGGTACTATTCACTTAACTTATTGATATTTGAGGCCGACGATGGACCGCTATAAATACATTCTTTCAATAGTAACTAAAATTAGACTGATGCAACAGCTATTGTATGCCTGCATTTTTATTTCTTCTTCTTTCACATGGTCTGGATCTTTTTTTTTCAGCAGGAGATCCGACCGCTGATCCCCTGCTGAGCTGTGCAGAGTGGCCAGATGAAAGGTTCATGTCTTCTTGCAGAGCTGACATGGACACAGTTCGCTCTGCTCTGGGAAGTCAGATGTAAATGACTGCCTTCTGATTCGATCTGGACAGATGGAGGGGAACGGATCCCCTTCTGTTGGTTTTGCCAGATCACATAAGACAGAGGTAGCCGGGTGTAAATGGACACAAGTCAGTTTACATCACGCTGCCCATAGAGGAGAATGGAGGGTCCAATTGGGATTGCCTCAAAAACGGACAGGTGGACCCAATCAGATCTCTCATGTGAGAGGGGCTTTAGTCCTTGAGGTGGTTTTAAGATGTAGAGATTGTTTACTTTGCAAAGTGGATATTTACTAAACTTAGTAAATAAGGTGATATTGTGGTTACTCTGAATACCCAATCATGTTTAAAGAAAATTTTAGAAAAAGTATTTTTTTTCACTTGCACATGATTAATTTATTGGAGTAAACAGATTCATCATATTTACCGGCTCAGTGAAAAGTCTCTTTGCTAAGTGCATAACAAATCACAACACCTATGTGCAGACACATAGGTGCAATGAGACTGTGGTGACTGCACGCATAAGTGTTACGGTAGGTAGCGTATGTCTCTACCCTTTTTTCCCTATGCTCTTTATACTAATTTAATCTTGACAAGCATACAAGTACCCCACTATGCATGACACCAGTTGGTTTGACAGTAGCCTGGCCCATGTCTCCATGAACAATATAGAGAGAGGGAGGCATCGATATGACTTGGCATGAGCCTCCCTCCCTTTCTCTTTACCATCTCGGAACTCTATGCAGCATGTTTCACCGGGCTGTAAGTGCACGACTTTCCGTCTGAAGTGATGGGGTTCCTGTTTCCCCATCAATTTAAATGAGTGAATGTCAGCTTGTCTCACCCAGACATTCCCTGGAGATGGACTACATGGATGTGGCACCCCCACACATGGCGTGGCCCACACCCATGCAGGTACCTTTGGCATAGAGATGAGCCCACCCCTGCCCCTCCAGATCTACTGGATCACTTCAGGCTCACTTCAGGTGACACGGATGGCCTCAGGGATTTCTCCTCCCTTTCCAATCCCCGGATTGGATTAGCTTCTCTATATATACTACAACCCGTATGGGGTGCAGTATGGCGGGACATCTTTATGTGGATATATATGTTTTCTGGACATCCACAATTATCTCTTACATCAGTATATCTGTAATTAAGGTAAGATTTCCCTGCAAGGACTCACTTGTTTGATCTAGTGGGATATATCCTGAACACTGAGTGTTTGAACGTTTTACTCTCATGCTCCTGTCTCCCCACTGTCCCTAGAGTAAATTTTTCAACTATTTGGTATTATCAATCCTTTTTCAGATCGCCTGGATGAACTTCCCAGCTCAAAGTATCTAACAGAGCTCTCCAGGGCGTATTTGTTTTTCTTTTTTTCGTGTTCATTTCCCCCTAAGCTGGGGTTTTTCCAATATACCCATTACATTTATATCTAGGCAAGTATCCCACATTCTTATACTTTCTGACTATCTTTGTGTGGTCAGTCCATCTCTCCCCCCCTTTTTTCCTTCCCCCCTCCCATTTCTCCCTCTTTCCCCACCACCTTGTTTCCTTCCCCTCCCATTAAAAAGATGAAGTGCCATCAGAAGTAAAATCATATTGTATAAAACCAATATGGTGTTAGACAGTCAGTCTTAGATATTATAAGCGTACAAAATCAACATGTTTCACTGTTAATAGCTTCTTCAGGATTCACGCTTAATGATGGACACCACATAGAGCAGACCGTTACTGACTTTCAGGAAGACCTGGCCATTGTTACTCTAGAGCCCATCTTTTTTTATCCATAGAGAGACATGCGATCCTAGAAATTAAACTTGGACTTCCCAGATATCAAGTAAAGGTAGTATAAATGTCACAAAAATATGAATCTTAGCTTGCCTGGATCAAAATTACAAGCTCTTGTAAATGGGTGGGGGGGGGGGGGTTATCCCAGTTTTGGATGCAGAGGAATAAGAGGGGTGTATATCTCCACAATATAAGGCCACTCCACACCTTCTACACTGTTCTTAATGTATCCACCAAACGCCACATTTGTCTCTAATGCCTCAGTAATCAAGCTCATTTCACTTTTTTTGCCCCCCAAACATGTTCTTAAATTTTCTAAACGACCACGAATTGTCTTGTTCCTGTGTTTGGATCTCTCTAGACCAAAACATGCTTTTGTACGGGGATTGTATCATTTTACATAACTTTAAAGTAAAAGTTTGGCTTCACAGCTGGCACCACAATATGTCCACTATTATCATTTTCCAAAAAAAGCCTTCTGAGTTTTTTTTTTTTGCCAGCAGGGGCTTGAATGTTCCCCTGATTTCTGGGTTCAGCTCTGCCCAACACTTGCATTGTATCATTGTATCCATTAAGAATTCCCTTAATGGCCAATATTGTGCTCTCATTAGATGTGTGTGTGCGTGTGCGTGGGGGGGGGGGGGGGGGCATAGTGGCTTGGCATGGATTCATTGAGAATTAAGGCCTCATGTAAAAAGTAAAACTAAATCAGAATGGATGTGCCCACCCACCATTAAGCTTTGACAAGCAGCACAACATTTGAGTTCAACACAGGTCTCTGACTGTTGGAGTCATAATCCCATAAAACTGTGACATTTTTACAAAAATTGTAGCTTGTTTAAAAATACATTGTGCATTTGCTATGTGATCACATATGTAATTTAGTTTAAAGTGATATCAAAGTCGTTTTTCATTGTTTAAAAATAACAAACATGTCATGCTTACGTGCTCTGTACAGTGGTTATACACAGAGCAGCCCCTATCGTCCATTTCTCAGGACCCTCCCTCCTGCCAAGTGCCCCCACAGCAAGAAGCTTGCTTTGGGGGTACCTGAGCCGCTGCTCTGTGTGTCCATTCAGACACAAAACCATGGCTCGGCCCACCCCCTCTCTCCTCATTGGCTCACTGGCTTTGATTGACAGCAGCAGAAGCCAATGCTGTCTCCAATGAGAAGGGAGAGTCCAGGACAGCCAAGGCTATCATGAACATCGCTGGATTGAGATGAGGTACAGGTAAGCATTAGGGGGACTGGCGGGGGGGCTGCTGCACACAGAAGATTTTTTAGCTTAATGCATAGAATTCTGCCTTTAGAACCACTTTAAAACTATTTTAGTGAAGTTGTTCCATAAATACATTTTATGCAGTAATCAATTAAGAATTGCCTGAATCTGCTGCACACTTTGGAATAACTATTGAAACTCGTGGCAGGGAATTCTGAATCTGATGCAGGACATTTAAAAGGCCATACTACCAGAAAATGGTCCTAATGATTTATTGAATTCCTCTGACTACTTTTGTGTTTGTCCTGGTTTCAGATCATTGGATACTAAGCTGTGTTTCTGCACATTTCTGTAATTGTGTCATCATGTTTGAAACCTACAAGCAAGAAGAAAGTTCCTAGAGGTTCATGGGAGCAAAAAAATGTTTTATTTTTAAATTAAGAGTTGCCCAGAGGAAGACAACTCAAAAATGTTTTTTATTTCACAGAAAAAAATATAAATAGCTGAAATTACCTTTTGGTTATGCTAGGCTACCAACACCTATGTGAATATGGCATATTGGAGTTCACTATTAATAAGTTTGCAACTAATTCTTAGACTGCTATTAGAGTGTGCCATATTGCATGAAAACAGCTCCAAATAAGAGTTAAACCTTCAAAGCATCTACAGTCAAGACTCTGTAATCTTTTGTGCAAGTTTAATTTACATCTAAATGCATATACTGCCTAGTAAGCAAATTATTAAATTTGAATTACACTATTTTAAGATAAGAAGCTGACAGTAGATTTAATTCCTCCGGGGCTTGCTTTAATACGATCATTAATAAAAATGTTACTCTTTAGGTCTTCAAAATTTTCAGATAAATTATATTATTTTCAGGGAAGAGAAAGTATCCAGGGTTTGCACAATCAATGGCATTAAAGGTAAATGCCTCCCTTTTTTATATGGAGTGAATTAGGACACAGCTTGATTGAGCAGTGGACACTTGAAGGGCTCTTGAAGGTCTCTGGTCCCCAGGCAAAGAGATCCACCACCACCAACAATGTCATGACTGTGAAAGTCTTTTGCTAAGTTAGCAATGTCACCCTAGCCTGCTTAGTTATTTATATATAACATTCAGTAGAGGATGTATAAAACCACTGCTGTATTAGAGTCCATTAATTGTAACCATACTGTTTTTGACGCCCATTATAATGTAATGGGAGGGTGCACAGCCAACACTACATATAAATGGAATACAATTGCCAGTTCAAGAAATATTACACAGTCCCGTCCCTTTCACTAAGGTTCACACTTGAGCTTCCTCAATGGTTTTTGGACTGTTTATATGCACCTTTGTACACATGTTTTTCAGGCGTTTTTAGGTTTGAGCTTTTTGCCAATGGAAGCTAGTTACTAGGAGAAGGAGGGGGCAACAGGACAAGAAATTGTGCAAAATCGCATATTGTGTGCATTTTCTGGCATTTTTCAGTATCTCTTTTTGAAGTCTATAGGGACAAAAAACGCGCAACTCTGCCCCACAGAAGCTGATGTAGCTTCAAGAGAAACCAGGTTTAGGTGTTAATGGTCACTATAGGATATAAGAATCCTTGCACTTCTAGAAAAAGTGTTTAAAATCGCCCAGGCGTGAACCAGGGCTAAGCTGTTGTAGTGGCTATAAAACATGAGCTTCCTCACTGGTTTTTGGACTGTTTTTTTGTGCACCTTTGTACACAAGTTTTTCAGGCATTTTAGGCTTGAGCGTTTTCCTTCAGCCAATGGAAACTAGTTACTAGAAGGAGAAGGCAAGAAACTGCAAAAACTCATATTGTGTGCATTTTCTGGAATTTTTCAGAATCTCCTTTTGAAGTCTATAGGGACAAAAAGCACACAATTCTGCTCCATATAAGCTGATGCAGTGTCAAAAAACACGAGGACCAGGTGTTAACGTGAACCATAGTATATAATAATCCTCACACTTCAAGAAAAGTGCTTCAAATCACTCAGATGTGAACCAGGGCTAAGCTGTTGTATTTACTGTAATAAACTGACTGCCATTAAATACATTGTAATATTATAGGGAAAAGATGTCACTTCCTTTGTCTCCACATATGCAGCATGGAGCGCAGAATCCGGACATTACATACAATATCCTTCATGTCTGCAAAGTTATATGATGTGTCTGTGTGACTCTAACATTAAACTGTTATTCCCAATGTTTCCAACACATCATTAGCAGTGAAGTATTCTAAATCACTATGTAATCGAATAAAATTTGCACTAAACCGCACCATTCAGAATTGGCTGTACATGGAATAGGAGCACTGTGCTAATAATTACAGCCAGTGGCAGCCCATCCATACGGAGTGCATAGGTGCCGCCCCCCCTAATCCATGCACCTGGCCCCTATTCTACATGCAGGGTGCCAGATGCATGGATTTCAATGGGTTTTTTTTTAAGCACATGATTAGAGCCTGAGGCTCTAATTGGCTTCAAAAAAGGGTGGGCTCGGGGGCGCAGAGCACTGCACCCTGAACCCATCCAATTGTGTGACAATAGCTTATTAATATTCGCTATTGTCTTCCTGATTCTCCTCCCAGCCAATCAGGAAGTGGGTTCTGTCCTGAGACCCGATTGGCCAGGGAGTCCTAAGACTCCCTCAGGACACACTTCCTGTTCAGCCGGAAGGAGAAGCGATGGCCGGCTGTTCCTTCCCCCTGCCTCCTTGCGGCGATCGCTGCCTTCCCATCCGCCGCCCATCTCCTGCAGGGGGGTGGGGGTTGGTGCTTGTGGGGTTCACCGCCTTTCCAGCCGCCGCCCCTCTCTCACGGGGGTGGGGGTTGGTGCTTGTGGTGACTGCCGCCTTCCCATCTGTCTCCCCCAGGGGTAGCATTTGTTTGCCTCCCCCAAAATATTTAGCAACAGCCGCCACTGCTTACAGCCTATATCATATGAGTGATATACTGTATGTAGCAGCGATTTGCAGTAACTACAGAATCACTTTGCCAAGCATTTTGTTTGCTAGGAAAAATGAAATTGCAGCCAATGAGAAGTCTGTGTTGCAACGCTTCAACTGAATTTTGCTCAGTCACTAAGCGACCCACACACACAATCAGAAAATTATACAAAAAATAGCGCTTTTGCATCGATTATATGGTAATCTGATCATTAGTACACAGCTTTTGAGAGCCAATCATGACAATTCATGCTAAATAATCAGATTGGACAAACTAGGAAATTTTTCTCATGTGATACCAGATTGTACAATTTTCATTTAACTAGTACAGTTGTCGTTTGAAAATACAATACAAATACACTACAACACATTTCATCACTTCCAAATTTTTATTTCATCTTACAAGAATTTTCATAACTTTAGTAACCTCTTTATTTTTGCTATGAGATTAGCATGCAAAAAAGAATGGACGATCATTCGTCCAATAATCTCATTGTGTGTACCAGGCATTACTGCAGCATTTTAAGCTAGCTACAGAATCATCATCACCCAGCTTCAGTCGCTATTAATATTATCCAACGCAGCTGTGGATGACCATAGCACACCAGTGATTTGTAGTTGCATGGAGAAGCATTGTAGTCATTTATAACAGCAACTCTGTATCCAGCTACAAATTGCCGGAGGAAATAAGCAGACATCTGTAGCTGCTTCATATCTCTGCTACAAAGCGGGTGGTGTGACATGGCACTAATATAGCCCAGCAAAAAAAAAAATAATAATGATGTCAAATAACTTTTTGCACATTCTGTAGCACAACTGCTTATTGCAGCCAACACTTTCACAAAGATCTCATGTAAATATGTGAAACATGCAACAATGTAATTTCAGGAGCAGATATAAATGTTTAATCAGCAGAAAGTGTAATCTTTATGCGCTAGAAAATGCATTTAAAAAGTCATTTTAATTGTATAAGCAGACATGTGCAAGTAAATATATTCTAAAATAACCCGTAAAACTATATGTATTACATGCCAATGCATGTTCAAACAATAGCTATCCTAACATTCATCACCAAGCTTTTCAATTGTTAAACATTCTTACCAACCACTTCTGGTTTTATGCACTAAAGCGACTAAGGTTACCCATACACATGTTTAATACATTCCCCACCCTGCTAAACAGAATGAATGGAGGAAAGTCGGCACCCACAACTGTCTGAATACTTGAACAGTAACTGCATCTAATTGGGTGCTAATTTTGCTATTTTCCACTCGGCTCCTTTGAATTTCTCAATCGAAGTTTGCTGAGCTGAGTGGTGCTGACAGGGCCACCTATGGCTCAATTTTCAGCCAATTCAGCAGAAATCGGGCCAAATTCAAGCTGTGTATGGCCAGCTTAACAGGTACTAATCATTCTTCTAGAACTATGAAAAGAATACATAAGGCTGGTCATACACTGAGCAAATTTCTTTCCTGCAACCAATTCGCTCCATTCCCCCATCAACACAGACAATGTTTATGCGGGAATCAGGGGAGGGCTGGCCCAGGGGGTAGGGTGGCAATTGCCCCCCATGCCACCCTAACTTACATTTAAAATGGCCGATGGCTGCTGCCTGCTCACACTTTTTTTTCTTGTGGAGGAAGGAAATAGGGCCCAGGGGCGCAGCCACCAACTAACTGCAGGCAAAGGGGGGGGCGCCCAGTCCTACCATGGATCCCGCTAGGCCCATTGGGTGGGCATGGATGGTGAGCTGATTCGGTGGTTCAATGGGCCACTTGACTGGACTTGCCCCCCAGCCCTACGGCTGCCAGCCCTCCCCTGGCGGGAATCCCTCCTGCCAGCCCGTTGGGGGGGGGAGGGCGGGAGGAGCTGTCCCCATTTTGAGGAGACAGTGATTATTGTTAGTGGCTATAGCAGCCACTATCAATAATCGCAGGTAAGACCTGGCATGCCTGTTGTACCCAAGTTGATCGATCAATCAACTTGTTACATTCAACCTGCCCATACTCGTTTCGAATCTTGACCAGTTCCTGATGAATTGGCCAAAATTCGAACCATGCATGGCTGCCTAATACTATCTGAAGGAAGTCATGCTCTTGTTGTCCATAGTAACCTGATCATACCGCCACATTCAGAGTGTAGTATGAGATAATGAAGTGCATTCAAATTATAGTGCATAAATAGATATCTGAAAACAGTGTAAAAATCATATATATAATACATTTATGTGAGTCCATCTTTTCTTTTAAATATATATAGAGTCCATCAATAAATGATTCAATGTCCATGAAAAAGTGCAGTCTCATACACCAAAAACTCTTCAGTACTTGCCTCTGATCACAACTGTGCCCTTCACCCCACCTATGGGTGTCTTCTCACCTGCTTAAATGGACCTCACTAATTAAAGCTATATGCACTTTACAGTGTTATTAGTCCCACTGCTCCCACTGGGTGTAAATTCCAAATTTGTGGCTCTAAGCAGCGTGGAGTCAATCATATAGGAGGAAAGAGGGAAGAACCATAGTGCAAATCGCTAATAAAATATATTTATTTCCATATAAAAATCCACTCACATTTCAGAAGTAAAAAACAGGCATTTCACAATACAATCCTTGACATACACAGCTCCACCTAGTCCCAGCGTGATTATGTCACCGCCCACCTCACGCGTAACTCTCAATGGGCTTTCTCAAAGGTTCAGAAGTCCTGCAGCCTCACAGGACAGTTAGACGAGAATGGAAACTCCTCCTACAAGCTTTAACCAGACACTGATAGAAGTCATAAGACTGCTATATGCTGCTGATGAGAAAGGGTATATTTAATAAAATAATTGCATTTCCATGCTCTGTGCACTGTGGGAGACCAGATATAGTGAATGCAGGATCCTGGGTTTAGTAACGCTTTAATAATAACAAGAAAAGCAGTAATGTAGATTCCTGCCAGCAAGCAACAATAAACCTCTCCAGCAATAATAGGGCCCCCCCCCCCCCAGCAACAATAGACCCATGCAATTTTCAATATACCCTGCAGCAGCCAGCAACAATATACCCCTCCCACAACAGTAGATCCCTCCCAGTGAAAATGACCCCCCCAGCAAAATTTAGGATGCAACATCCAGCAGCAATAGATCCCCCACCAGCAACAATAGATCTCCTCAGGAACGAACGCCAACCACCTGCAACAAGAGATCCCCCAGCAACAATACATCTCCCAGCAGTCAGCGTCAATAGACCCTCCAGCACACTGCAGCATACCTTGCCATAACATCTATGCAGTGACGGAGGTGCTAGAACTGCTTCCCCCAATGTTCCTACTGAAAAAAGCACTTTGATTTAGTCTTGGTGATTGGCTCTGGTATTTTGATATTTATATTTAAGAC
>BLSH010243924.1:319305-330669 GCA_018402905.1 Glandirana rugosa
CAACAATAAACCTCTCCAGCAATAATAGACCCCCCCCCCCCCCAGCAACAATAGACCCATGCAATTTTCAATATACCCTGCAGCAGCCAGCAACAATATACCCCTCCCACAACAGTAGATCCCTCCCAGTGAAAATGACCCCCCCAGCAAAATTTAGGATGCAACATCCAGCAGCAATAGATCCCCCACCAGCAACAATAGATCTCCTCAGGAACGAACGCCAACCACCTGCAACAAGAGATCCCCCAGCAACAATACATCTCCCAGCAGTCAGCGTCAATAGACCCTCCAGCACACTGCAGCATACCTTGCCATAACATCTATGCAGTGACGGAGGTGCTAGAACTGCTTCCCCCAATGTTCCTACTGAAAAAAGCACTTTGATTTAGTCTTGGTGATTGGCTCTGGTATTTTGATATTTATATTTAAGACGAGAAACCATAGTGACCTCAGACAGGTCATATACAGTATCTTACAAAAGTAAGTATACCCCTCAGGCTTTTGTAAATATTTTATTATGTCTTTTCATGTGACAACATTGAAGAAATTCCACTTTGCTACAATGTAAAGTAGTGAGTGTACAACTTGTATAACAATGTAAATGTGCTGTCCCCTCAAAATAACTCAACACACAGCCATTAATGTCTAAACCACTGGCAACAAAAGTGAGTACACCCCTAAGTGAAAATGTTCAAACTGGGCCCATTTAGCCATTTTACTTCCCCGGTGTTATGTAAATCTTTAGTGTTACAAGGTCTCAGGTGGGAATGGGGAGCAGGGGTGTCAAATTTGGTGTTATCGCTCTCACTCTCTCATACTGGTCACTGGAAGTTCAACATGGCACCTCATGGCAAAGAACTCTCTGAGGATCTAAAAAAGAATTGTTGCTCTACATAAAGATGGCCCAGGCTATAAGAAGATTGCCAAGACCCTGAAACTGAGCTGTAGCACGGTGGCCAAGACCATACAGCGGTTTAATAGAACAGGTTTCACTCAGAACAGGCCTCGCCATGGTCGACCAAAGAAGTTGAGTGCACATGCTCAGCATCATATCCCGAGGTTGTCTTTGGGAAATAGACGTATGAGTGCTGCCAGCATTGCTGCAGAGGTTGAAGGAGTGGGGGGTCAGCCTGTCACGTTGCACGCTACATGAAATTGATCTGCATGGCTGTCATCCCAGAAGGAAGCCTCTTCTAAAGATGATGCACAAGAAAGCCCACAAACGGTTTGCTGAAGACAGGCAGACTAAGGACATGGATTACTAGAACCATGTCCTGTGGTCTGATGAGACCAAGATAAACTTATTTGGTTCAGATGATGTCAAGTGTGTGTGGCGGCAACCAGGTGAGGAGTACAAAGACAAGTGTGTCTTGCCTACAGTCAAGCATGGTGGTGGGAGTGTCATGGTCTGGGGCTGCATGAGTGCTGCCGGCACCGGAGAACTACAGTTCACTGAGGGAACCATGAATGCCAACATGTACTGTGACATACTGAAGCCTCCTCCTTTCGGAGAGTGGGCCGCATGGCAGTATTCCAACATAACGACCCCGAACACACCTCCTCCAAGATGACCATTGCCTTGCTAAAGAAACTGAGGGTAAAGGTGATGGACTGGCCAAGCATGTCTCCAGACCTAAACCCTATTGAGCATCTGTGGGACATCCTCAAATGGAAGGTGGAGGAGTGCAAGGTCTCTAACATCCACCAGCTCTGTGATGTCCTCATGGAGGAGAGGAAGAGGACTCCAGTGGCAACCTGTGAAGCTCTGGTGAACTCCATGCCCAAGGGGGTTAAGGCAGTGCTGGAAAATAATGGTGGCCACACAAAATATTGAAACTTTGGGCCTAATTTGGACATTTTCACTTAGGTGTACTCACTTTTGTTGCCAGCGGTTTAGACATTAATGGCTGTATATTGAGTTATTTTGAGGGGACAGCAAATTCACACTGTTATACAAGCTGTACACTCACTACTTTGCATTGTAACAACGTTTCATTTCTTTAGTGTTGTCACATGAAAAGATATCATACAATGTTTACAAAAATGTGAGGGTGTACTCACTTTTGTGAGATACTGTATATAATATATGTAGTGGTATTATTAACAAATAGAAACTTGAAAGAATAATAATCTGCTTTTTCATCTTTACAGTTCAGGAGCCATAAGAAAAGAAATTAAAAGCAATATATAGCAGTTTCATATGGATCAATGATAGTCCACAGCACCGTAAAATAGGAGAAATAAAAGAGACAACTACAATGCAGAAATGTCATCTTGCAACTGCATGATTTAACATATAAGAGGTTTATTTAGGAAAAAAAATGAATCACAGAGCAGTCAATCGGATTATAAATACTAGAGCTTGTTTACAACTTTTACTTGAGCACAGAGCAGACCCATACAAATTGAATTATATTTTTTATAAACAGTATATATCTGGACTTTATATTGATGAACAAGATAGAATTGACTGTATATAGATTATATAGAATGATGATATCACAGTGTAAAATGGGAGCCTATGGTAAATAAAAATACTTTATACTATACACTGTGCGATGTGAGTACTCTATTGGACAATAGCAGACATGATAAGGGCCCCGACCTTAAAGATCCACCAATACTTGAAACTTTTAGACTGCATTCTCATACTATCAACATTCTGCTGCAGATGGTGTAAAACAAACAGTAAAAAATCTTGGCATCAGAAGAGTGCCCGCGGACCTCAGAAGAAAATGCCATAGTGTGCCTTGGTCTGCAAATCGCACCAAAAACAAAGTTCAGCTGGGATTTCATGTTTCTTCTCATGGATCAGGGAGAGGAGGAGGAGAGGCATCACAGTGGATATAAAAGTATTTGAAGACATTTTACATTTTCTAACCTCTCTGAATAACGAGACCCCTCCAAAAGTAGCCATAGGATATCTGTGATGCTGGCTGGTGTTTTTATAGATTTTTTTTTCTTGGAGGTAAATCCCTAAGTTCCTGTACCAATGAAAGTGAGAAGTAATTTGCCCAGGTGGAAACCTGACAGTTTTGTATAATACTGACTGTGATCACAATTTCCTATTTATAGATACAGTACCTGTGCAGTAAACGAGATGGAACTTATGTGTGAAAACTGAGGCTACTGTCCACGACAATTAAATTCTTTGATTTGAAACAAGACACCAGATTGGTTGAGATTTGAAAAGGTCTTGTTTCATAAATCATTTCCAATGGAGCTACCTATTAAAAACTGGAAGAAAGATATATATTTTCTTTTGAGCAACTCATTGGATACCTAATTTAATTTGAAAGGTAAAACTGATTTTGTTGTTGTGGGCCTTATCTACATTTCTGCCTTATTTTTCATAAATCATTAGTAATACTGTATCTGCAGGTTGAACCTTGTTCATCTCATTTTGTACTAGCTTCTAGATGCCTTGGTCTGTACCCCATACACAGAAGTGTTAACTAGGTGACATTCAAAAAGGATCATTGTTGCAGATTTTATTTTGTTTGCCTGAATATTATTAGATGTTAATACATGCCTATAGAGAGTCAATTCAATGATGCCTGCCCAAATGACCTTTGAAATTATTGTAGTAATCATCTTGTGTTAAAGCTAATGAAAAGAAACTGTGCAGCACTGAAAGGTTTGTGTCTATAAAGGTACAATGTGCCTAACTGGTTGTTATACTCACCATTTATATGGAAATAGACCAACCATTTGTTTTTGCATACATTTAGCATTGTATTATTAAAATTAGCATAATTAGGACATTAAAGCTGAAAGTACTTTTACGGGGCTCTACTGCTTGTACAATTCTGTAAACATGCTTTAACTGTAATATACTGTAGTGTCCCCCACCCCAAGTTTTATACTAATCTGTCTGCAATTTAACTAAAATATTGCCCACAAAAAAAGCTGAAATGCTTATCAAAATATTTTTAGGCAGGCCAGCACAAGAACACTGCACTCTTCATTCAATTCTATGACGGGTTTATACTATACTGGACAATGCAGTACAAATTCTATGGAAAACTGAATTAAGAGTGTTTTGCACGTGCACGTGAGGATTTTAAGCTTATATTGTTGAATCAAGTGAGTATAAGACTTTCAGGGGGTGCTGTGGGCAGAAGACAGTTCAATATTATTGCATTACTGATCCCACCAAATTCCACACAGGTCCTATCATGACATGTTATGTGATCCAAATTTCCTGGTTTCTCTTTCTGATGTGCATTACATATATATTTATATATCTATATATACAGTATATATATATATATATATATATATATATATATATATATATATATAGTAAAGTCCGCTAGCTACCTTATGACACCAGCATTATCACCCCCCCCCCCCAATATCCTGAATTTTGCTGGACTGTCCAGGTTATTTCAACAAAATGTCGGTGTCCTGTGGGGCTGGGCTGTGTCCTACAGCACAATGAGGGAACACTTGTTTCAGCACTCGACTCCATACCTAACATACATTGTTAGCGCCAGGGCTGACACCGCAATCACCCAAAATTTACTAAGGAGTGTTCCTAAACAACTGCATGTATGGCAATGTACAGTTGAGGTAGCTGTACATGCACACTTTTCAGACCAGAAAGTTAGGATGTCCTTATGCTGGTTGGAGGGTGTTGGGTTTTGCAATCTCTGCTGGTTTGCCAAAGTTTTGCAAGCCTAGGGAACTGCCCAGGTATTAACGCTTCCTCAACACTTCACCCTCCAGATATTAGCCCCCCCCAACACCCCACCCCACTGCCCAGATATTAATCCATCCTTCACAAGCTACTGGCTAAGTATTTATCCATCCCCGATGACCCCATTTTGTCTAGGTATTAGCCTAGACAATGATAACCCCCACTGCCCAGGTTACACTGACTTCTACGTTGTATGGGGATGGGCGTGGTACAATAGTGACTGTATAGGGGTATACTGGTAGCACAAGTGTACTGAAGGGAAATTAGTGGCAGAGATGTGGTGAGAGAACATTGATAGCATATGCATGCTTGGGGGTACAGTGCCATCAGACATGCACAAATTTGGATAGTGTAGGGCATTGAAACACATAGTATTTTTTTACTGTGCATTGGCTTGCCCTGCAACTCAACTGCATTAACCATTACACACCGTGCTGTGTTCTACTCATGATCCCTGTGTTCTCTAAGTTATGTTGTACATGACATACTCTCTCAATTATATTTCTCAAATTTGAAAGTTGGAAAATATTGCATTATGTTGTCACTAGCAATCTAGTAAATTCACCATAGGACTAAAGTAAGAACTCATACAAGACAGGGAGCTAGAAATGTAAGTTTAGCAGAGCTTTGGTTGTCTACAAAGATTATTGACAGCAATAAAGATCCAGCAGAACATGGCAAAAAAAAGTATAATAACAATGTAGATGATGTTACATATGTACATTACTTCTCCCCCTCCCTGCTGCATGTTAAGCACAAACGATCTGCACAGAGGCATAACAAAATCCCAAGAACTGTTTAGGAAGCAGTATGTCAGACGCCATATTACCTGATGACAGATATCCAACTTCAGTAAGTACCAAAAAAGTCCAGGCTCTGTGATAACTAAAGGCAAGTTGTAAAAATGGCCACAGTTGAGTAAACACATTAGCAGGGATCCTAGAACTTTGAAAAAGCATGACACTGACATTTGCTCAACTCATTTAGGCCAGCTGTACAGCTACAATGCGCACAGCCTCTACTGAACTCATGCGGCTCAAAAAGGCCTTTTGCATGATACTTCTGAGCTTAGGGAGACTGCAAATATAAATGGCACATAGCAGAGCACACATACGGGGGCTTTCATCTTCACAATGACTGGCTTTACAATGATTACATCAATCTAAGTCAAACAGTTTTAAAATGCATCCAGGAATAACTGAGACAAAATCACATACTTCCTTTTGGTCGTCAAATCTGTTCTAACTCTTATATGCTATCCTACTTTGCTAAGGTCTTTCTAGCTAATTTAGTGTGTATGAATTCTATAGAACTGCAGCGGAAATGTTTTTTCTAGTTTTGGGTCGACTAAGGAAGGGTTACATTTTTATTGCACTTGGTGTCCCAGTCTGGTAGATTCAATCTCTTTTTTGCCCTGGTGAATTTTGTCTGTAGAACATAAAGTGAATGGAAATCTAAAATTGTACAGCTGTCACGGGAAAAAGATCAGCAATGAAAATTCTCTTTTTATACGGGATTACAACTCACTTTTGTAATATTTCCTCTCATTTCCTGTGTGCAATAGCACAGAAATAAAACTTTAACACTTTAACAGCCGTACTAGCCCGTCCTTACTTTGTTCAAGAATAGAGAAAACATTTTGGTCAATTTCAGACTTTGATATTGCAATACCTCACAAAAGTGAGTACACCCCTTACATTTTTGTAAATATTTTATTATAGCTTTTTGTGTGACAACACTAAAGGAATGACACTCTGCTGCAATGTAAAGTAGTGAGTGTACAGCTTGTATAACAGTGTAAATTTGGTGTCCCCTCAAAATAATTCAACACACAGCCATTAATGTCTAAACCGCTGGCAACAAAAGTGAAACCCCTAAGTGAAATGTCCAAATTGGGCCCAATTAGCCATTTTCCCTCCCCAATTTCATGTGACTGAGTGTTACAAGGTCTCAGGTGTGAATGGGGAGCAGGTGTGTTAAATTTGGTGTTATCGCTCTCACTCTCTCATACTGGTCACTGGAAGTTCAACATGGTACCTCATGGCAAAGAACTCTCTGAGGATCTGAAAAACAGTATTGTTGCTCTACATAAAGGTGGCCCAGGCTATAAGAAGATTGCCAAGACCCTGAAACTGAGCTGCAGCATGGTGGTCAAGACCATACAGCGTTTTAACAGGACAGGTTCCACTCAGAACAGGCCTCTCCATCATCAACCAAAGAAGTTGCATGCATGTGCTCAGCATCATATTCAGAGGTTGTCTTTGGGAAATAAATAAATGAGTGCTGCCAGCATTGCTGCAGAGGTTGAAGGGGTAGGGGATCAGCCTGTCAGTGCTCAGACCATACGTCACACACTACATCAAATTGGTCTGCATGGCTGTCATCCCAGATGGAAGCCTTTTCTAAAGATGATGGACAAGAAAGCCCGCAAACAGTTTGCTGAAGACAAGCAGACTAAGGACATGGGTTACTGGAACCATGTTCTGTGGTCTGATAAAACAAAGATAAACTTATTTGGTTTGTATGTGGCAGCAACCAGGTGAGGAATACAAAGACAAGTGTGTCTTGCCTACAGTCAAGCACGGTGGTGGGCGTGTCATGGTCTTGGGATTCCATGAGTGCTGCCGACACTAGGAAGTTACAGTTCATTGAGGAAACCATGAATGCCAACATGTACTGTAACATACTGAAGCAGAACATGATCCCCTCCCTTCGGAGACTGGACCGCAGGGCAGTATTCCAACATGATAACGACCCCAAACACACCTCCAAGATGACCACTGCTTGCTATAGAAGCTGAGGGTAAAGGTTATGGACTGGCCAAGCATTTCTCCAGAGCTAAACCCTATTGAGCATCTGTGAGGCATCCTCAAACGGAAGGTGGATGAGCGCAAGGTCTCTAACATCCACCAGCTCCATGATGTCATCATGAAGGAGTGGACGAGGGCTCCAGTGGCAACCTGTGAAGCTCTGGTGAATTCCATACCCAAGAGGTTTAAGGCAGTGCTGGAAAATAATGGTGGCCACACAAAATATTGACACTTTGGGCCCAATTTAGACATTTTCAGTTAGGGGTGTACTCACGTTTGTTGCCAGCAGTTTAGACATTAAGGGTTGTGTATTGAGTTATTTTGAGGGGACAGCAAATGTACACTGTTATACAAGCTGTACATTCACTACTTTACATTGTAGCAAAGTGTAATTTCTTCAGCGTTGTCAAATGAAAATATATAATAAAATATTTACATAAATGTGAGGGGTGTACTCACTTTTGTGAGATACTGTATAATTGTATTTGAAACCACGTGGTTTTTTTTCTTATCTTAAGTTCTAAACGGATTTCCTTTGTTTGACTTTTTATAGGTGTAACATACCTGCTTAGCTTTCTGTATTTTTTTCCATTACCAAGCAAAGTGATATTCCAGTTTGAATTTTTTTGGGACAGGTATTTCTGTCAATGCGTTCAAAAAATCTGGGTCCCAAAGCAAAACCTGAGCCAACACACCTGAAGACACTTAAGTAGTAGATGAATATTGGAAAGATATTGGAGACTCTCTAGTTCTAAACGGTGATGAGATCATATAGCGCTCCCAGTTTAGAGCTCTTCCTATATTTAACCACTAAATATGATGTGCTAGAGCATCCCTAGATGCACAGAGAGAAAGAAAAGCAATGCTAAGCTAGTGTACTCAGGTTGCACCAAGGCTCCCGGAGTGCTTGTTACTACAGGGGCCGTGTCATACCAGTAGATTTGTAGCAGCAATTTGTAGCAAAAGAGTTACTTCTGAATACAATAAATAAATGTCTGTGCAGGTACAAATTACTACCGTGTCATGGTCAGCAGCTGCATTAATAAACAATAGTAACTACCAAAGACATTAAACCTCTGTAAATACGTAGTTCCAAACACATAGACCAAGCTAGACATTACAGACATACAAGCATGCTGTAGCATTCTTTCATGGACCTGAGCTTAAAATTTTCTAGTAACAAAACACTAAGGAGGCCAACTCTGTAGCTGCTAAAATCACTGCTACTAAACAGCTCACATAATATGTCGTCAACTAAAGGTAAATTATATTGCCTGGATTGTTGAAATTACAATCCAAATCACAATACTGTTTGAGGTAGAGTTCTGCAGGGATTTTCAAAATGTATGTTTCCACATATAGTAAGTCATACGTCGTCCATACATACTTATTCCATACTTATTCTAGCATTGGCACTAGCATTGGGTCAATTCTCCTGCTGATCCTGTTTGTGTGTGCTTTGGAGGGAGACAATGGGGCATTCATCCCTAATAAACTCCAAATTCCCAAACGGTCTCAAAGTTTTAAGTTCTATTTTATGCAAAATAATAAATGAACATGGCAGATGGTGGGGCCCCTTTGTAACAGCTTTGCAAACGTGCTAAGTCTGAATCAGTTAAAAGAAACCAAATTGTGATTTAGCCCCATAGAATTAAAAAAAAAAAAAAAAATGAAATAACAATTTTGGGTGAGTTGACTTTGTGAATGATCTAGCTCAATGTGTGCAGGCATTCTGCAAAGCAACGCTATACTGTATTGACTTAGTCTTTCTGCACACACTGAAACGAACAGTGTCTGTTCAAACTAATTAATCTATGTCTCATCCCCCACGGAACATTTTTAAGGTTTGAAGTAAAGTTCTTGTGGGAATTTATATGCTGATTAAATTGCTCACAAGCATTTCTTTTGAGATGTGTCTGGCTGTTGTGTCTAATATGATTAGAAGGTTTCTGTTCATCCCACTGGTACTGTAATGTCTATATGAGATGTGGAGATTGCTTTTAATGCGGCCCACATTGGTCTTTTCGTCAATACATCAAAATGTCTGAAATGTGTCAGTTCTGTAAATGATCCCAAACTGGGACACTCTGCAATAAAACCTAGTAGTGGTTAAGGCTCTTCTACCCCATCCCCAATCAAAAGTATTTGGTTATAACAGGTTATGTGTAGAGGTCTAGTCTGAGCTTTCAAACTAGGGAATGCTGACACTCAAACTAGCCGATTGTGCTTTGTGTGCATGTTTACCTCTATGACATACTAAAGAGGAGATGTATCTCCAAAATCATTGAATTCTTCCACACATGCTTTGTCTGTTAGAACTACATAGACACCATAATTCGAGGTAATTAGGGTTTTCCTTTCTGAAATTTCACTGGGGTTACGTTATGTAGTCAGTTTAGATGTCAACAGTTCTTAGCAGGGTCCTTCTTCAGCAGAGTGTTGTATTTATATGTGTATCTTATCCATGACATTAATGAGGCAGCCAGAGATGTCAGTTTGTTGGTAAATCTAGAATGCAAACCTGCCACAAATATTCTTCCCCTCTATACCGGTCATCAAATCAGATCACTGAATATGCCTTTTCGCAGCACTGAAAGCTTTTAAGACTCTAACGCAAATTAGAGGTAACCATGGTTACATAAATCTTATTTTTATAACTTCTTACTCATGTACTCTCAGCCCATCACATACAGCAGTAAACACTGTTTTGCTAATATTTTGGTTAACCTATGTAATATGCATAGCAATGAGGTTTATGTCAATTCAATCACTTTCATTTATACAGAAGTTCCTAAACAATATGATCTTATTGTAGGTCATTTAATGTAAATTGGTCACCAGGTAAAATGTGTTCTAGAGACCCTACTGCCAGACCATTCATTACAACAACATTCCTGCTATAAGATGTGCATTTAATTTATTTAATGCAGTAATTTATTTGTAAAAAACCTCCCTTGTGTAGACATCCAAAAGCTGTGAGACTGCTGCCTGGTGCCATCATCTTGGATGTAATGTCAGTAGCTCAAACATTTCTCTTTTCTTCTTTCCTAGAAGCTACATAAAATATGCTGTAGGGAGGGGCAGAGGCGCTAGGCCAGCAAAGACAGTAATTAGTAGTGATGGGCCGGCGTGTTCAGATCACCCATGCCAAGAAGACATCATTGCATCCCTTCAATCATAGGCAGTGAGGCATTTACTGACTGCCAGCTGCACATACACACGCTGCCTATGATTGGCTGTTTGCAGTGCTGGCTTCCTGGTGGGTTCGATCCGAACACGCCCAAGCCCATTCTTAGTAATTAGATACACCCCGGAGAGGCGAGGGCTATGCTATGCAAGGAGGGAGATGGCACCGATAGGGAATTTACATCCTGAGGAAGAAAAATTTGCTAGCAATTTAGACACACATTTCATGTGAATATAAAGATGTTTATGGTAAGGGAAAATGGTGCAAGTAAGCATTTAAAATGTTTGATTTTACTGCGCTTTTACCTGTATCTTTTTAGGCTGGTGACTTATCTCCGGCTTGGCCATGCTAACCATTTCTGTTTTCAATGCATAGGAAAATGTATTAGCTGCAGTGTGTAAAAATTGCAGGAAAACCTGGTTTGCATTAGAAACACATTAGTGGCCCCTCTTTATGACTATTGAGTGTACTTTCAGTCAACAATTACCCTCTCTGTCCACCTGATCTAAACTACTCACCCCAACCCCCCCCCCCCAATCTCTTACATTTGTCTGACACATTTCTATGGGACCTCCTAACACTGGGAATATTCAGGAGATGACCCCAAAGATATCTACAAGGGCTCACTGCACATGCATAGCAAGAGATAGGGACATTCAGCCAAA
>BLSH010243924.1:361581-380582 GCA_018402905.1 Glandirana rugosa
ACCGACACACTCGTACCTACCTACCTACCCACTCGTGCCGACCCACCCACTCGTACCTACCTACCGACCCACTCGTGCCGAACCACCCACTCGTACTTACCTACCGACCCACTCGTACCTACCTACCTACCCACTCGTGACGACCCACCCACTCGTACCTATCTACCTACCCACTCGTGTCGACCCACCACCCATCCATCCATCCATGCTCACCCATCCATCCATCCATGCTCACCCAGCCAGCCATGCTCACCCACCCAGCTGTGCTCACCCATCCATCTATCCATGCTCACCCACCCAGCAGTGCTCACCCATCCATCCATCCATGCTCACCCAGCCATCCATTCATGCTCACCCACCAAGCCGTGCTCACCCAGCCATCCATCCATGCTCACCCACCCAGCCGTGCTCACCCATCCATCCATCCATGCTCACACAGCCATCCATCCATGCTCACCCAGCCATGCTCACCCATCCGGGCTCACCCACCCTTCTGTGGCTCATCCATCCCCATCCATGGCTCACTTGTGCCTCATTCATGCTCATCCATACCACATCAGTTCTCATCCGTGACACATCCATGCCACTACAGTGCCCATCCGTGCCACTACACTGCTCATCCGTGCCACTACAGTGCCCACCCATGCCACTACAGTGCCCATCCGTGCCACTACAGTGCCCATCCGTGCCACTACAGTGCCCATCCATGCCACTACCCGGCCCATCTGTGCCACTACAGTGCCTATCCATGCCACCACAGTGCCTCACAATAGTATAAAAGGTAGTCAAATTAGATTTGAAATCTATGCCCCTAGAACACCTGATGGTGCTCCCTGCATGTTGGGCCTCTGTATGTGGCTAGGCTGTGTAAAAGTGTCACACATGTGGTATCGCCATACTCGGGAGGAGTAGCAGAATATATTTTGGGGTGTCATTTTTGCTATGTACATGCTGTGTGTTAGAAATATTGTATAAATGGACGACTTTGTGTAAAAAAAAAAATGCGTTTTCATTTTCTTTCCACATTTTCCAAAAACTTGCAGAAAAAATGACATGTTCAAAAGACTCATTATGCCTCCTAGAATATACGTTGGGGTGTTTGCTTTCCAAAATGGGGTCATTTTTTTGCGCGTTTCCATTGTCCTGGTGCTCCGGGACCTTCAAAAGTGCAAGAAGTAGTCAAGAAATTATATGTGTAATTTATGCTCGTAGAACGCCTGATGGCGCTCCCTACAAGTTGGGCCTCTGTATGTGGCCAGGCTGTGTAAAAGACTCACACATGTGGCATCGCCATACTCAGGAGGAGTAGTAGAATTTGTTTTGGGGTGTAATTTGTGGTATGCATATGCTGGGTGTGAGAAATAACCTGTTAACATATGACAGTTTTGTGGGAAAAAAAATCTTCATTTTGCAAAGAATTGTGGGAAAAAAATACAACTTCAAAAAATTCACCATGCCTCTTACTAAATACCTTGGAATGTCTACTTTCCAAAAAGGGGTAATTTGGGGGGTATTTGTACTTTCCTGGCTTGTTAGGGTCTCAAGAAATGAGATTGGCCGTCAGTACATCAGGTGTGATCAATATTCAGTGATTGGCACCATAGCTTGTAGACTCTATAACCTTCACAAAGACCAAATAATATACACTAATTTGTTTTCTATTTACCAAAGATAGGTAGCAGTATAAATTTTGGCCAAAATGTATGAAGAAAAATTACTAATTTGCATAATTTTATAACAGAAACAAAGAAAAATTCAATTTTTTACAAAATTTTGGGTCTTTTTTTAATTATAGCGCAAAAAATAAAAAACCCAGTGGTGATTAAATAGCACCAAAAGAAAGCTCTATTTGTGTGAAAAAAAGGAAGCAAAGTTCATATGGGTGCAGTGTTGCATGACTGAGTAATTGTCATTCAAAATGTGAGAGCACTGAAAGCTGAAAATTGGTCCGGTTAGGAAGGGGGTTTAAGTGCCGAGTGGTCAAGTGGTTAAGTGCCCAGTGGTCAAATGGTTAAAGAGGAAGTAAACCTGCAGTTCCTATGGTGCTTTTCATCTATTTCATTTTAATCACTTTTTAGCAAGCATTACATAGTCTAATCCAGCCACAATAGACCATTGCTTACTTTTTTTTTCAAACTTTGAAAAATGTTGTCTTCCGGGATAAGACAGCGCCATCTTCAGTACTGTTTTCTGAGTCCATGTAGAATTGAATTTCTGCCCTTTCATGTTTCCCTTCACCATAATCTCACGCATGCACGATCTGACATTACTGCAGCAACCAAGCACCGCCACTCATAGCCGACCTGTTACATAGTTTTTGTGCTGTATATTTACCCATTCTGGGTATATGTGTGTCTTTCAGTCCTACTGCAGCTGATCATCGCTCTGGGATGCAGTAGGTTTACTCCCCATGTGACGTCACGCGGTCACATGGGGAGTTCCGGGATGCTAGGAGAAACTCTGCAGTATTGCAAGATTTAATAGCTGTGCCTCTGGGAGAGGAAATTTCATTCATGGCATCCGGTCAATGGACTGACTGCACACAGAGCATGCCATGAATAAAGAGAAGGGAAGTGCATGCGCCGGTGAGGTCATTTACCAAATGCTGACTGCTTAACGACTATTGTCGGCGGCAGTGTGGCTCTGTCCCGCAAATCGCCGTCTATAAGCGGCGTTTGCAGGCGCGCCGGCGGCAGCGTACGCTCGTACCCGTCATGCTCCCTGAGCAAGCCGCGGGTTAAGCAGACTCTATCTCCACCGGCGAACCCCGTGATTGCCTGTGGCAGAGCCAGAATGTTTCCCATTCTGACAGGTGGCATGTCAGAGATCTACAGAACCCTGTACTTGGGATTAGTTAGATCTCTGGTGCTCCTGCCAGCCCACATACAGTTAGAACACACCCAGGGAACACAGTTAACCTCTTCACTGCCCCCTGCAGATTAACCCCTGCCAGTGATATTTACACAGTAATCAGTGGATATTTAAATTTCTGATCGCTGTATAAATGTCATTGGTCCCAAAAAAGTGTCAAAAATATCCGACATGTCTGCCACAATGTCGCATTCCCAATAAAAATCGCAGATCGCCGCCATTACTAGTAAAAAGAAAAAAAAATGTAAAAAACGCCAGAAATTAATTCTCATGGTTTGTAAACATGGCAGCTTTTGTGCAAACCAATCAATAAATGCCGATTGCAAATATGAGGAAGAATATAAATCGGCCAAAACCGATGAATACATTTGGTTTTTTTTTTATATTTTTTTTTTTGGATATGTATTTTAGCAAAAAGTATAGTTTTTGTTTTTCAAAATTGTGGCTCTTTTTTTCAGTTTATAGCGGTGATCAGAAATGACGTGGAGGCGATCAAATACCAACTACAGAAAGTTCTATCTGTGAGAAAAAAAAGGACGCAAATTTTGTTTGGGTACAACGTCTGCGCAATTGTCAGTTAAATTGACGCAGTCCCGAATCGCAAAAAGTGCTCTGGTCCTAAAGTGGAAAATCCTTCCGGGGCTGAAGTGGTTAAACAAAACAAGACAGATTACAGCAAAACAAAACAGGTAAGGAGACAGTTACAAGCAGCAATCATTCATGTTTTTTATGAGGATTACAATACAGTAAAGGTGTGTGGGAGAGTTTACAACCACTTTAAAACTAACAGCTAAGTCTTGCAGATTATAATGGAAAGATCAATCCCAGATCTGTGCATTAGGATTTGCTGTCAGTGCTTCTGATACATGGAGCGGGAGTCAGCTGCCAAACTGAAAACCCAGACCTGCATATTACAGGAGAAATGCTTTTCCTGTATTACTGGTGCCCCCCTCGCTCCACACCTGCTTTTCTATTGGTTCACTACTAGGATGGGTAACCTTTCTAACCAACAGTAAGACATAAAGACAGGAATGTGTTGGACTAGAAACAGGTTCAGTCCACAGAAGAGTGATTAAAAGGTCAACAGTTGGTAATGATGACATATCTGTAACCCTAAGAGGCCCCCTTTATAGTGGCCAGGCACTCCTTCTTTGTAGCACTAAGCTGGTCTAAAGATTTTAACTGAATAAGGCCCTGCTCTGGTTGCTAAAACTTACAATTTCCAGTTCAATATTTCAGGAAAAACACTGTAATTTGCAATTACTATAAAAACATAAACTATCACTGTGCTATAATCTTTTTCTGAAATTACAGAGATATCCACACCTTGCCCATTCTGAACAAAGGAGGAGGTGACATACTCCCCCAATATGGGGGCATGAGCAACAAGGGATTGCTGGCCAGATAACTATCAGGGGCAGGGCCGTCTTTAAGGCAGGGCAAAAGGGGCAGCTGCCCCGGGCCCTGTCATTGTTGTGGGGCCCAAAGCTGCTGCCTCATACTTGCCAACTATCCTGGTTTAAATTTCCTTGCTCCTTGAAGTTTTAGACCTGTGCTGTGTCCCGATATCTAAGTGATGCTACTAAAGCTGCCCAACTCTGCCCTATTGTTGTGTACAGATGACTCACCTGCAGACCCTGTGTTTACATGTCAATAACCAGCATTGATATGTAAATAGTGGCAGCATTCATATGTAAATAGTGGTGGCCAGCTGCACTGATATGTAAACAAAGGTGGCATTCATATGTATATCATGCCCCCCTGAGGTCATATCCACCATCACCTATACTGGATGCTGCCCACTGGGGAGACAAAGGCATGCTTGAAAGTCCACAGCATATGTCAGCAGATGCATGAGGGTGTCATTGATAATTGATGGCACTGCTGTGTATCTGCTAAAAGGCAGCACATTTCTGTGGTGTTAGGAAAGCGACTTTGTGCTCTCCAGTCCATGGTGTGCAGGCAGTGAGGACATGATGTGTTGTAACCTCTAGCAACCAATCTGTGGGCAGTAATGATGTGCAGTAACCTCTAGCAACCAATGAGTGAGCAGTATTGATGTACAGTAATCTCTAGCAACCAAACAATCAGAAAGCATGTGCTATAACCTCTAGCAACTAATCAGTGATCAGTAATGTGTGCTGTAACCTCTAGCAACCAGACAGTAAGCGGCAATGATATGCTGTGACCTCTGGCAACCAATCAAAATCACTGCTGATCTGATTCAGTAAATTGATTTTGAGTCTCATTGCTATTTATTGTATGTCTCAGAGCAGGTAGAGAGTGAAATTGCATGGGGGCCCAAGAAAATATTTGCCCAGGGTCCAATCAATATTAAAGACGGGCCTGATCAGGGGTTCGGTTGGGGCATCTTTATATAAGATACTGTCATATTGCCCTGAATGGCCAAGGTGACAGCGTCTCTTCAGGTAGGTGATGCCCTCAGTAGACATAATGGTGCTATTGAAGAATGATTTCACTCATTTAGGCCTATTATTTCATTTGAGTTTGACATGCTTGCCCTAAAAAATTTTCATGGCTAACTCTCTCACCCGTTTGAAGTTTACGGCACAGTTCAGCCCAACTGATTTCTAAAATTGCTTATCAGCTCCTTAATGAACAATTCTTTTGAGGTCTCACTCACAATTTTAATTCACAATGACTTTGAAATATATAAAGTAGTCAACCTATTTTTTTTCTTACTTCAGTTAGCTTCTGAAGGACTATAAATCTTTAGTGAAATCTCCACTTGGTGATTACTTTATATGGGAAAATAGCTAAAGTGGGGGAGATTATTTATAGCTACTTTAGACTATATAATAGGAAAAGATGAAATGATTAAGTAGCACAGAGCAGAGAGGTTTGGAATAGGCCATTGTGATCGTAAACATTAATATTTTCTGAAAGCTGCAGTGAACTGAAGTCAAGATATAAAATAGAAGATAGCAGGCTCATTTTATTAATTCAAAGTTAAACTATATATGTTTTCATCCAAATTAAAACTTGAACCAAAGAGAATGGAATGTACAGTTTGTTCCACCTTCTAGTTAATGTATGGGTCCACTAAAATGTGTATTTTTCAGTCTTGGGCTATCGTCACCAGCATTTTATTTCACTAAGGGAGGTTAGTGACATGTACCTACACCTTGAGTTTATGGCTCCACACACCCAGTTCATGGCTATTCCAATCCCAAAACTAAAAAAAAAAATAGACTTTGGCTGGAGAGGAATAAAAAAAACTGGTTCTTTCTATAAATTGATAAAGCAATAACTGACATTATAGGAAAGTATTTAGATCTAGAAGCTCCACTGGAAAAATGTGTTCCCAAAGCCCAGAATAGACAGAAAATGCTGGATGTGATTCAATCACAACTAAAAATCAAATTTGTGTGTTAATAGATTTTTAATTTTAAAAGCTGTGCAAAACTGAATCCACATAGCAAAGTTACAATTGCAAATCTATTTAACGAGAAATGTGTTCTGCAAAGTCCAAATAATGGAATATCATGGAAACAGCTATCATAGTAAAAGCCATGTGATTATACAAGGGCAATCAGCAGTCTTTGATGCATTCTGGAAATTGTTGCACTTTTCAAGTATGATTTAAAGAACATGCTCCATGCCAGTAAATGGGCTCTTTAAAAAGTTTATATCTGCCCATACAGATTCACAACTATTGCATACAGTTAGAATTCATATTTTGCTTCTTGCCAAGTTTGTACAGACTCAGATTTAATGACTGCACCCAGTAGGTCAGATTTAACATTGGCAGGCTGACTGATTACACCAGTTAGTGTTCTTTAAACAGAATGAGAATCTATTGCCAAATATTAGTCCTACCTTGATGTAATTATTTTAACTGCTTCAGTAAAAAGAGTAAGTCAAAGCACCTAATGCATGATTTTGGATATGTGTCTGTTAAGGACCCTGTCACCAACTTAAAAACATGAAGGCAAATAATAGAAAAATAAGGTATTTTAAATAGTTTCTGAGGCTTTCCATAAATTATTTTTGTTCACATACATAGTGCCCTTTACCTTCCTTCCATGTCAAAGCCCCCCCCCCTCTTCTGAGAGTGTCTAATTACTCTCTGTGCTGGGTCAACTCCTCCACTCCTCACCTTACCTTCCACATTTATGCAGTCGTTGGAGAGGAGCAAAGGAGAATACTATAAAACACATATGTCAAACACAAGGCCCACGGGCCCTCACACCTCTCCTGCAGCTGTAGCAGCCCCTCACAGTCATTCCCCCCCCCCCCATGGTCTGTGCCCCCACCTTGTCTCTGTACTCAGAAAGAGAGAGGACGACAGAACTCCGGCACCAGATATTGTGCCTCTCTGTGCAGCCACAGAGCCCCCCTGCCCTTTGAGGTCAACCATAATGCTGATGTGCCCCACAACGAAATTTAACTTGACACCCCTGCTACAGAGTGCCACTTGAGTTAAAGCTCTGCTGGGGCTGCTGACATCCCACCCAAGATGGCAGTGCCCAGCAAAAGTCTCAGTGCTTTTGGATGTCTTCACAAGGGAAACAAGTAAATAAATAGGCATACAATATGTTAAATTCACATATAATCTCATTGGAAGGGTTTTGTTGAAATACAGTAAGCGGTCTGGCAACATGGCCTCTTTAACTGCATAGACACTGTCCAGCTAAAAGTGTTAAATTCAGAAATAATGGTTCTGTAACCCTTCATGTTCTATTACAGATTAGCAACCTTCTTTTACATCGTATTTTCCCTGCAGATGAACTCTGAAATATTCCTCTTGATTGATATAAAACTACACTCTTAGTGGCGGTTAATGTGGAGCAAAAGTGGAGGTATTTTCATTAGCATCTGATTAGTTTCCCAGGCTCGTATGAACTTAAAAACTGCACTGGTTGCTATAGGATACCTCTCAATCCATGCTAAAGTTTAAAAAAGCCACTTTATGAATTACATCTGAAAAGTTATATTTCAATCAACTACATGTAAACAGCAGAACAAAAAGGTTCCACTGATGCATAAAAAGGGTGGGGAAGGAGCAATAGTCAGATATTGATTTAAACTGAAATCCCCTTTAAAATGTTTCTATCTATCTTCATAAAATTGCTTGATTAGATTGTTTTTATTAGAGATGCAAACCTTATTATATACTGGAAACCTTGATACTTTCCTTAGAATTGTTTCCTTGGAGAGGTACATTAATGGCATAACATATCTACTGAACATAATATTTTGCTGTGCTTAGCAGTCACATTACAGCCAATGGTTGGTGAGTCAGTGGCAGTTCAGTAGGCGGTGAGCTATGTCCTGCGATTTAGTCAGCCAGGAGACATTTCTCTGCTGCTGAATGGGTAAAATAAGATAAAGTTAGGCCTGATTAGCTGTAAATTATTGGGGATAGCAATACCTCTGTGAATTTTAAGGGTCCATATCATTTTCTGTGGATATGGTAAAAAAAATGGTGAGTATGGTAAAAAATTGTACAAATTAAAACCAGGTAATCAAGTGTCCCTGGATGTGTCTGTCACATTAAGTATTTATCTTATATATAAGACTGATTTGCTCATGCTTTTCTCAACCAGGGTTCTTCTAGAGTAGGGACGGGCCCATGCTTCGAGTCGAGTTCGCCCGTTCATCAAATTTAGAACATTACGGGGTTTTCACAGCGACTTTGCTGCAGCAGAGCGCCCCCTAATGCATTGCGCGCAGACATCTTACACAGCTCCTCGCCATTGGGAGGGTCCCCCGCCGTCTGCACGCTTTTTGCTCTGACAGGTTATTTATATGGCAGGGCGGGGCCACCCAGGAACATAAGCAAGCGACCCCACCCTTTCTGTCGTCATGTGACGTCAGAGGGGGCGGGTCACGCGCATACGTCACCGAGTGGCCCCACCCTGCCATATAAATAAACTGTCACAACAAACCGAGCTTAGTCGGCGGGAGCCCTCCCATGGAGGTGGAGCTGTTGTAGCTTTTTTTTTTTTTTTCGGGTCCGTCTCTTGTCATGATTGATGATGGATTACAATGGGGGACACTTATTTTTATTTTTTAATAAAGGACTTGTCCCTAATTGTCTCCTGTGTTTTTTTCTTTGTCACTTTTTGTGAAGTAGTAGAGGTACTATGTACCCGATACTAATTCACATAGGGGAGGGGTCAGGAGGGGGCTTCCAGATTCCGATAAGCCCTCCACCCACACACCCCCACAACCACATCCTAGGGTTGTGGGGAAGAGGCTCTTGTCCCCAACATGGGGACAAAATGCTTTGGGGTGGGGAACGCAGAGCCCCCCCTGCCGCAAAGCACCCATACTCCCCATGTTGAGGGCATGTAGCCTGGTATGGTTCAGGGGGGAGCGCGCTCGTCCCCCCCCCCCATCCTGGCCGGTCAGGTTGCATGCTAATAAGGGTCTGGTTTGGATTGTAGGGGGGACCCCACCTCAATTTTTTTTTACATTTTGGCACGGGGTTCCCTTTAAAATCCACACCAGACCCGAAGGGCCTGGTATGGACTGGGGGGGGGGGGGGCCCTGCACAAATTTTTTCAGTGATTGTTTTGTATACTGCCGGGAGTCGGCAATACATTACAGCCGCGATAATAAATGACAATTTTTCCTTTGGAAATGCCATTTTGCTCTGGCTATGTTCTAAACATCACAGAGATGTGCCCTTTTACAGGCAGCCTAAGGGGACCCCTCAGGCACATTATTTAAAGGAATTTTTCTTTTTTTTTCACTTAAAGCATTATCAAAATCACTGCTCCTGAAAAAACGATTGATTTAAAAACTTTTTTTTGCATTGATACATGTCCCCTAGGGCAGGACCTGGGTCCCCATACACTTTTTAGGGCAATAACTTGCATATAAACCTTTAAAATTAGCACTTTTGATTTTTCATGTGCAGGTCCCATAGACTTTAATGGTGTTCGAATGTTCGCACACGTTTTTTGCCTGTTCACATGTTCTGGTGCAAACCGAACCGGGGGGTGTTTGGCCCATTCCTATTCTAGAGGCAATTAGGGGTTCCTTAGGTCTGAACATATTGCTTTCCTACCTGAAGGCACCCCTTTTACTGACCATGAATCTAAGGGGATACTTTTACACTGTCCACCATTCTGAAAGAGCACTTTTACATTGACCAACATTGTAAGGGTGCACTTTCCAGCAACATACCAGTGCAAAGGGGTGCTTTTCCAATGACCAGCAATCTAAGGGGCACATTTCACTGACCACCAATGTAAGGGGGAACTTTTTCACTGACAGCCAGTGTAAGGGGGAACTTTCCAATGGCCAACAAGCTAAGTGTGTGTCATGGGGCAAGATGGTGACCGCATTCTTCCATGAAGCTGCTTTCTCTGTAAGGGGAAACTAAAAGGTATCTGGTGCAGAAGAGGCAGTGAAGGTTTGAAGCTGTGGATGCAGAGGAGGTGTAGTGGAGGCTTGAGGCTGCAGATGCAAAGGAGGGGTAGTAGAGGCTCAAGGCTGCGGAGGTAGAGGTGGTGCAGAGGAGGCTTGAGCCTGCAGGTGCAGAAGTGGCACAGCAGAGGCTTGAGGCTATGAGTGCACAGAAGGTGCAGTTGAGGCTTGTGGCTGCATGGACAAAGTAGGTGCTGCAGAGGCTTGAGGTTATGGGTGCAGAGGAGGCTTGAGGCTGGGGTTTATTTACTAAAGCTAGAGAAGGGAAAATTAGTCACAATTCTGCAGAGAAACCAATCAGCTTCCAGGTTTTATTGGTAAAGCTTAATTAAACAAGCTGAGGATAGAACCTGATTGGTTTCTCTGCAGAATTGTGACTAAGTTTCCCCTCTCTAGGTTTAGTAAATAAACCCCATCGCAAATACATAAGTGGCTGAGGAGGCTTGAGGCTGCAGATGCAATGGAGATGTGGCAAAGGTTGAGACTGTGAATACAACAGAGGCTGCAAAGTTTCAGGTCCGGGATGCAGTGAAAACTGGTAAAGTTCAGATTTTGAATGCAGTGGAGGCTGTGGGTGCAGCAGAGGCTTGATTGCTGGAGTGGAGTATTAGCCAAGGGTTCAGTGGAGATTTGTCTGCAGATGCAGTAGAGACTTGAGTTCAGACATCAGAGCCTTAGCTGTGGGTATAGCAAAGACTTGGCTGCGGGGCAGCAGAGGCTTTATGGTGGATGCAGAAATTGGAAGGCATAGGCTGAGCCTGTGTGATACAGAAACTGCAAAAGCTCAGAGAAGCATAGTAACTCCTTGCTTGAATATGGACTTGCGTCTTACTCAAGTTACAATAACAGATCCAGTGTGAAGTGACACATTATGTTGTTCAGCTATGACACTCCAGGTAAAACCCTGACATGCTTGTGGCTATGCAACAGAGGGGGCACCACCTCTGGTTTGCAGGAGTTGCAGTGGACCCTTTTCACTGGCCATTAATATAATGGGGCACTACACTTTTCACTACCTGCATTTTTTTGGCCATTGGTATCACTATTTATTTCATGATTCATTGATTTCATGATTAAGATTATCACCGTGGGTGCTCCCTGAGACCTAAAAAAATACTTCCCTTCTGGAGTAAAAAGGTTGAGAAAGGTTGGCCTGGGGTGCTGATGTTCATCCTTGATTTATCAGTTTGTTAAAGGAGAATTATGGCCAAAGCCTTTTGGGGATTACTTCTCTTCTGGGTCACAAGAGCACAATTACTTTTGTTCTCCTATGACCCAGAATCAGCCCACACTATATATTGTGTAAAAATTGTCAACCCTATTAGTAAATAGGCCAATATATGTATCTGTGCCATAATCAAAGCAACCAGAACTGTTACTTCTTCTTGTCTAATATACTAAAAAAACTTAGGCCTGGTCATGGAAGTCATCAGTTGTGTACAAATCTGATATATGATGGCTTTCATGGGGAATGAGAAAATTTGCAGTGTGATAAGACATGGTTAAGCGCTCATAGCTCTTTCCAATAGGTAGAAAATCAATGCTATGCTTACAATATAGCTTCACTTTTACATCATTGTTCTGCTTTGTGCTCTGTAGACAATTGCCATACTCTGTTTAACAAAAGCAGCACTGTATGTCTGAAGTAGAAGCAAAGGCAATACTGTACCCACCTTTTAAACAAACACTCCCTCTCTACTGCTCTTCTACTTCCTGCCTCCGCTTGGTAATAAATACCAACGTAAATACATTTTATGTAAAATGTCCTTTTTCCTAACTGTAATATAACCACAAAGCTCCAGTGGGTATGCTTGTTGGAATGACTGGTGGGCCCTTTCAGGCCCAATGCACCTTAGAGATGTGGACACCAGTGGGATGATGTCACAGTTCTAGAGATCCAGCACTGTTGTCGGCTCTATATATGCTATAATACAATAATGTAATTTCAAAAGTCATTTTCAATATTTTCCTTAAAATAATACCTTATTACCCATGCCATGAAAATCATTGTTCAGGTTCTTCCTAGCATTGGGTAACAAAGCTCTGGCACGTCCCCCAATTTTGCTCCTGTCACACAGGCTTCTGATGGAGACTACAGGTGGCTATTCACATGCATGGTCCACTGCTGTTACCATTAGAGAACCCAGCCTAAGAAATGCAATTCAGCCACCGCTTGAGTATATCATATAGTCATGAAGCTGAAAAGTGTCTACAGGTGATCTGTAGGACTGAGATGCAACAAAGGATAAAAAGAGGTGACGTATTCATTATTTTAAGGTGGCAGTAGGTTGTAATAATGGCAAACTAAAAGTCAACCATTTAGGGTTCACATCTACTTTAAAGAGATATTAAAAGCTGGTTTAAAAAAAATCTATTAAATGTGGAACTTTAGTCAGAGTATCAAGTCCCGCTACATCACTTCGGGCTGGCCCCTTGCGCAGGTATAGCTATGTAAAACATTAAACATAGGGGCCTAATACTGTTTAAAATCCAATAATACACTGTCTCACCCTGCACTGCACTGCACTGCACATGCTCAGTTGCTCTCCATTTTTGGCATTGTGTAGAAAATCAAAGCCACTAGAGTATAATCTGCTGATAGCCTAAATATTTAGTGCTGCTCAGGGGCTCCGGACTTCAGTAAAAATGGCAGCCTCCAGCAAGAGGAAACAGTAATTATGTTGGAGCCAATTTACATCACACACTAATTTTTTGTAGCATAATTATTAGATGTATAATGTAGAATGTATGTATTATGTATGAAGTTCTGCTCTAAGTATGTACTCTTAATCCAGAATAGTCCTTTCTGTTGCTTACAGCCTCCTCCATATCTCCAAATTATTTTTTTGCTGGTGTGATCTAACTTTCTGTTACAGGCATAGGCATGTGCACAGAATGTGCCAGGTGTGCCTGGACACACCGCAATCATACTGTGCTGCACAGGTTCCTCCTTCTGCTTGGAGAAATGGACTGGGGAAGCTCTGTCCCTGTCTTAAAAGTGAGAGAGGGGCTCCTAAAAAATTAAAAAAAAAAAATATTAATAATAATATATTATTGTAAAAAAAATTGTAAAAAATAATAAAATTGTAAAAAAAGTTATAATAAAAAAATAATAACAATAAACTACTGACACCATCCTCTGCCCTACTGACATTGTCCACTGCTGTACTTATATATATATATATATATATATACACACACACACACACACACCTGGGTTTGAGCTTTGAGGTCCACACCCTAATACAATAGGTTGCGCACAGCTATGGTTAGAAGGTGGCTACATTCATTCTCCATGGTCCCATTGTATGTAGAAATGCATAGCCATCCTCTCTTGCAGGGCTGTAGATAAGGGGGGTTTGGGGTGTTCAAACCCCCCCAGAGCATCCTGCCAAAAATAAAAAGTGTCTCTGCCCTGTCGTCTCTCATGGCACCAGCACCACAACAACAAACAGCGGAGCACAGCAGTCAGTATTGCGGGTGAAGTGAATGCAGCAGGTAGGGTGTAAGGCACACCGTCACAGGCACTTACATCACGCTGTTATGACCAGGCTGTGCTGGGTTCCCGGCGGACAGATCGTAGACACAGTGGAGCGGGCGGCTCTACACTCCGTACTTCCCGCCTTGGACTTCAGAGGAAAATGGAGCAGAGAACATGCAAGGAGGCAGTACTTTCCTTTTCAGCTAGTTTGCTGCCTGAGAGAGGGTCATCACAGACCACTTACTATCACTGCTGTGCTGCCATTGAGGTAAATGAGTCTGTGGCAACTGGCAAAATTATTCACTAATCACCCAAGTCGTGGGTTACCATTTTCCAGCGCTAGGTTGGTACTGACAGTAAAGCCTGGCTCTGTCAGCTATGCTGACTGTAGAGCCAAAGGGCTGAGAGTTTGCCAGGCACAACAACATTGCTGCCAGAGCCAGGCTGGACTGTTTGCTGCCCTCAGTGCCCAGGCCCTTTTTTAATTGTGTTGAAAAGGCAATAATAATCCCTGTTTCACACTAGGATGTGGTGCAGAAAACCTGCAATGCATCTCCCTCACAAGGCTGTTTTTAACGTGGGGCAAAAGAAGCAGCTGCCCTGGGCCCATTTCCAGTCATTGTTGTGGGGCACAAAGCAGCTGCCACTTGCACCTGCGCTGCCCGTAAATAAGATGGCGGTCAAATACTACTGGGGTGGAGTTGGACTACAGCTGTGCGGCTTGGTTCCCGGCTTGGTGCTCCATCATCTCTTGCAATCCCCAACCAACTACTGCCTGACCTGCCATCACGTGACCTCCACATCCCCCTAACAGCCAATCACTCCACCCTCTAACAACCAGACCTGTGATCAGTGGGGAGGAGAGGTACAGTCCATGCTGAAAGTCTGGAACCTGTCACACAGTAAGTAAATGACATGTATGGTGTGGGGGGGACACTGACAGCACCTGTTATGGTGATCAGGAAGGGCCATTGTGAGTGTTCAGCAGACAATGTACAGGGATAGGAGATAAGACAGTACATGGATGGTCTCTGACCATATCCTGTAGTACAACTGTAGTCTCTGACCATCTCCTCCAGTATGTCTGCAGTCTCTGACCATCTCCTGTAGTACGCCTGCAGTCTCTGACAATCTCTTGTATGCCTGCAGTCTCTGACCATCTCCTGTAGTACGCCTGCAGCCTCTGACCATCTCTTGTACACCTGCAGTCCCTGACCATCTCCTGTAGTATGTCTGCAGTCTCTGACCATCTGTTGTAGTACACTTGCAGTCTCTGACCCTCTCTTTTACGCCTGCAGTCTCTGACCATCTCCTGTACTATGTCTACAGTCGCTGACCATCTCCTGTATTATGTCTGCAATCTCTGACCATCTCCTGTAGTACGTCTGCGGTTTCTGACCATCTCTTGTAGTACGTCTGCAGTCTCTGACATTCTCTTGTACATTTGCAGTCTGTGACTATCTCTTGTATGCGTGCAATCTCTGACCATATCCTGTAGTACACCTAAAGTCTCTGACCCTCTCCTGTACTATGTCTGCATTCTCTGACCATCTCCTGTACTATGTGTGCAGTCTCTGACCATATCATGTACTATGTCTGCAGTCTCTGACCATCTCCTGTACTATGTGTGCAGTCTCTGACCATCTCCTGTACTATGTCTGCATTCTCTGACCATCTCCTGTACTATGTCTGCAGTCTCTGACCATCTCCTGTACTATGTCTGCAGTCTCTGACCATCTCCTGTACTATGTCTGCAATCTCTTTGACCATCTCCTGTAGTACGTCTGCAGTCTCTGACCATCTCCTGTACTATGTCTGCAATCTCTGACCATCTCCTGTAGTATGTCTGCAGTCTCTGACCATCTCCTCTACTATGTCTGCAATCTCTGACCATCTGCTGTAGTATGTCTGCAGTCTCTGACCATCTCCTGTAGTACGTCTGTAGTCTCTGACCATCTCTTGTACGCCTGCAGTCTCTGACCATCTCACATAGTATGTCTAGCAGTAAATGATATGCACAACCCTTTGGTGTGTCAGCGGCTGCAGTTGAGGCACTGAAAACCTCATTGGTTGGCCATCACTGGGATGCAGTCTCAAACCAAGCTATACATCCACACAACAAATGGAGTGTGTGAGAGTCAGAACAAGCTGTTCTGATTTAGACCTTTCACCATGAAGGCCTCTTTCACATACAAACTACAGTCCCTACTTTCATAGGTGTTTGTGCTCTGCTCATTGCTAATAACACGTTCCAGGAGTTTTCTGTCTATTGGTGAGTCCCCCACCTCCCCAGTCCATGGTGTGCAGGCAGTGAGATGATGTGCTGTAACCTCCAGCAACCAATCAGTGAGTGGTAATGATGTGCTTTAACCTCCAGCAACCCATCAGTGAGCAGTCATGATGTGAATGGGGGGCGAAGAAAATGTTTGCCCAGGGTCCAATCAATATGAAAGGTGGCCCTTATCCTGCACCACATTCAAATTACACTGCCCTTGCAATCTACAGTGGGTGTCAGTGAAATCTTAATGACAACCCTGCTTTCTACGGGGCACACAGTGCATGCTCGCTCCTGTGCTGTGTGGGTCGATGGAGTCAAGCTCCATCGACCCACACAGCGCTGCTTGGTTCTCCCCCCAACCCCCCCCTGCTTCACCACTTGGTACCTGCTGCTGAACCCCCCCCAGGACAAAAAATTATCTACGGCCCTGCTCTCTTGCTCACTCCCAAGATGGACTAGGGACTATGTTCTGTTTGTTCCTAACAAACAGAAGTGAGGAGGAAAAGGAGAGGTTTGGGGAGCTCATGGAGGATGTTACAAGGAGGCAGAAAAAGAGTAAGAATCAATTCATGAAAACCAGATTTCAGGGCCATTAAGCAGTGGATGTGTATGGATTACTTTTGGTGAATATAGATATGATTCATGTCACTTGCAGCTCTGTATTTTGGATGTAGTAAGCTGTTCTTGAAATTTTCTTCCTACAGCTTGAACAAGCAATGATCCTTCTGGGCGCTAATCCATAGAAAACTATTCTCTCTACATCCTGCTCTAAGCCATACATTAAATTGTAGCTGCAACATTAATACCCCATGCATACCAGGTTCATCATTAAAAAGAAATTCTTGTGGTGTCATGACTGAAAAGCAAGGCAATTCTCATGTCTATATACGGGTGTCGTGTAAGTCAGCATCTGACAGCTGTGGTGGGAAGAGATAGTAATCAAAGAGAATGGAGAGATGAATTATGATGGAACATGTTGTAATCTGGAATTGGGCTTTGATTCATTGTTTTAATAGGAAGGAGTAGATAGCGCACTCACGAATGCAGAATAACACTTATTATATCCGGAAAACCTAAAAAAAGGATGCTAGTACAGCAGAAAAAAAAAAGTTACCAGTGTTATCATTACGGGAAAAATTAGCTAAGTATGTGTATTTTTAGTTAGAGTGGATAACCAACCAAAACCTATATCTTTAAGGGAAACAAAACTCTGGATTAAAAAAGAGAAAAGTCTATTCAAGTATGTATTCCTAAAGAATCTTTATTGCTCCCAGCCTTCTTCAAATCTTCAAACTCCTTTTTCAACTGCTGATCTGACTTCTTGTTAGAGGGTGGCTCTGTTCATTCGCCATGATCCCAATGTACAGTACATAGGAATGTAGCTACCCTCTCCCACTGGCTCCAGAGATGTACTAGGGACTATGGGGTTAGTAGAGTGAATAGAGCAGTGCACAAGGGCCCTTTCACACTGATACTTTTTTCCTGCATTTTTTCCTTGCAAGAAAATCGCAAGAAAAATGTTTCCATTTAAATCCTATGGGAATTTTCACACCACTGCGTTACAGGTGCAATATGTTTTGAAAAGTCCTGCATGCTGAAACTTTGGTGCGGTTTTGAAAACTGCACCAAAAACACAGCTTCCCATTGAAATGAATGGAAATTGTGGCAAAATCGTGTAAAAATGCACCATGATTTAGCATTTTTGGTGCAGTTTTGAGTCACAGTCAATAAGGTTATTCTTTAATGTTGCTTTAAATATAGCAGAAAATTGTAGAGCCTTTGGGAAACTTTACTCCTGTCTGTGCCTCTTCATTAGGAAGACTTACCCTCACTTCCTGTCCCATGAGGGTTTATAACACAATGCTAATATAGTAATGAAAGCCTGGCAAAGGTTCTGCCACATCACCCCTCTAAAATCAGTACTTGTATTAACATACGTGTCTCAGTTGAAAAGATCCGACTCTCTTCCTCTCTCAGACACTTGAAAATCATGTTCTTTCCCTATCCATCCAACAATAAAAATGAAAGTTTTGTCTACAACTCCACTTTACATTATGGACCATAATGAGCATAAGAAAAGAGAAACATTTCTGGGTTTGCACACATCTAAAGCACCTTTATTGTAAATCCATGATAAATTCACATATCCAAAAGGTGAATAAAGTAGAAGGGACCAGTAGAATACACTGACGCGTTTTGCGCTAATTCATTGCTTACACATAGCTGACAATGACTTTAGTCAACTATAAGTAGGTGCTGAACTAGCGTGCAATGACTCAGCTGTATTTTACTTGTCCCTTCTGCCTTATTCACCTTTTGGATATATGATTTTATTGTGGATTTACAGTAAAGATGCTTTAGATGTTCATCAGATGGAACTTTTTCCTCTTTTCCTATATGTACAAATACAAACTGGACCAGCACCTACTCAGTGTGTAAGCTAAGGCAGATCAGCGAAACAACCTGGAGTAATGCTTTGTTTTTCATTTGTTCATTGGTCACAATGAGATTATTTATTAAAACATGGAAGAAAATGTGAAAAAAGTGGAGATATTGCTCAAAGTGACTGGATTCTCGGTTTAATGTTCCAAGAAAATAAAAGATGAAACTAGAATTCTTCCCATGGACCTTAACTCAACTAATACCCCCTTTTCTCTTTTCTAGGTTTTTATAAATAAATGAGTACATACTTATAGTGTATAAAAATACATTGAACTGTTATGTTTTGTTTTCATTTCTTAAGCTGCATTCACACCTGAGCGTCCCCTTTTTGAGCTTTTTTTTTAGTTGTTTTTTCAGTCGTTTGTATGTGCGCTTAAGTGTTTATGTACAGCATTTTTAAAACTTTTTTGAGATTTGACATTTTTCAATTAGCCAATAGAGAAGAATATCATCTATTTCATAATTTATTGTTATGTCTTTCAGCTTTTTCATCCGCTTTTAGTTATTAATATTTATCTATTCATTTTT
>BLSH010243924.1:380848-393660 GCA_018402905.1 Glandirana rugosa
AACATGTACGCAAGTCTGTGGAGGAACTTCGATACATGGATATTTTCACTACTAATGTAGACGTCCGTGATTTAGTAATTCCGGGGTATGTGTGAAGTCGTAAAACATCGAACTTTAAACTTCGAGGTGTTACGACCTTCTCTTTTTTTAGTTAGTAAGAGATATTTCGGTTTACAGACTTCGAATTTGTTCAAGACCCCCGAAAAGATATCGAACTTAGTCCGTCTAATATGGAACAAAAAAACACACCAATCTGCCTGATTCAAGCTATAGAAAAGCCCCCAGAACTTGTTTAAGCTTCAGACATTTGGCTTTATAGAGAATGATTGATTTTTTTCTCTTCCAGCATTGTGGAGCTTCAAATTTCAAGCTACAAAATGCTGAAGTGTGTATGGGGCCTTAATGATTTAGTGCCTGCAGATGTAATCATCACTTTTATAGGTACATAGCTTCAAGGAGGTGTCTGAACGCATGTACAAATTCAGCAGAGGGCAGGGAAAGAGAGAAAGACAATATTTTCTGGTGTTGGTCTCAGTGGCAGCCAGTCCATTAGGGGCACACAGGTGCTGCCCCCCATCCATGCGTCCAGCCCCCTGATCTACATGCAGGGCACCGGATGCACGTGATTAGACCCACAGGCTCTAATAGGCTTCAAAAAAGGATGGGCTCTGGGCACAGAGCACTGTGCCCTGAGCAGACCCATTTTTGTGACAATAGCGAATGAATATTCACTATTGTCACACCGATTCTCCTCCCAGTCAATCAGGAAGTAAATCGTGAGACCTACTTCCCAACTGGCTGAAAGGAGAAGCGATATTATTGGCCAAGGAGGAGGAGACGCACGGCCAGAGGAGAAGCAGGGGAAGACCGACTGACTGACCCACTAGTCGCCACTGTGATTCCAGGGATGGCTCACCTGCAGTGGCTCAGCCATCCAGCACTCCCCGGCTTGGGCAGGGGAGGAGGAGAGATCTGAGTAATCCCTAATCCTAAGGTAAGAAGAGGGTGTGTGTTCCCTGTGTTCCCTGCATTCATGTCTGTCTCCGAGGGGCTCGTCTCCCGACCGAGGGGGGGTGGCGTTGGTTTGCCTTGTCACCCCCCCCCGAATTATTGAGCCCCAGCCGCCACGGGTTGGTCTAGGTTCACACTAGGGCTACTGCATAATCATGCAATTTTCAGTGCATTTTTGTATTGCATTTTTACACATTTTTTTTTTTGATGCTTTTTCATGCTTCACACATTTTTTTGTTTGAGGAAAAAAGTGTTAAGCACAAAACCCTGCAAAGAACAAACCATATAAATTTGTTTTTCATTCACTCCCTTTGAAATACATGATCCCAAAACCACACTATGCTGCACCAAAAGTAAGCACCTGCGCCTTTTCAAATATCGCACTTCATCATGTTGAATTGATATGAAGAGACAACACAGAAAATTTCCATTGTCATACATTGCAGATGCAGGAGAAATCAAACTATTCTGAGCTGATGGGGTACATAAAGAAATTAAAAAGGGACTGGATGATCTGGGCTCCAATCAGTAGACTTGGCATTGGTCTCTCTTAATGGGGAGGATCTGTGTTTAGGCAGAGCTGCTAATCGGTTGTTTTCACTTACACATCAGACCTTCATGCCCTTTTGGCAGAAGCCCAGTAACCAGTGTCACAGCAAGCAGGAAGGTGCTCAATGCCACCATATACACAGATCTATTATTGGCTTAAATACTCCAATCTAAAAAAAAAAAAAAAAAAAACACAGGATACAGCTTTAAATTAGAACCGACTGAAACTACTACACGTAATCAAATTATGGTCTTGCTCACTTTCCTTGCAGTGGAAGAATAGATAATATGTACTTTGCGATGCATATGTCCTCTAGTGTATCAGGCTGAAGGGCAGAAAGCCTGACACGGAGGAGAATTTGGAAAAGTCCCATAACATCATGAGAGCTGAGTTACTTATGATACTGAGCAGGATAGGCTTCATGCAAAGATTCAAATCCCTGCATGCACAGCAGGTGGTTGGACGCATTGGCTGTGAATTTGGCCATAAATATTATGTCTGCTTTTATGTTTTCTTTTTTTTGTGTTTTGAATGACATTTTGCTATGTTTTTTTAAGGTACAAATAACGCTACACTGAGTTTGTGAAATTTTACAAACTTTCAAAAGGAAAAACACAGACCTGAATGTTAGCTTTAGGCAAAACATAAATGGCTTCAGTCATGCTTCAAACGATGTATGACCATTTAGCATAGGTACAAAAAATGACAAGCCAGGCAATTGTTACTTTCAACTGAGACATTTCTAGCAATTATTTCTATAAAATCTTTTCATGCCGACTGAATCGTATCCCACAAAGCAAAGGAGTGATGCTAACAAAACCTGGCAACCTAGTAAATTGCCCTAACTTGTTAAACATTGCTATCAAAACCTCATACACAACTATATAATTTATGAACAATTTGTTTCCAATGGCTTCAGCGCTCTTAACGTATGGGTATGTTGCAGGTAACCTGTGCAGAATGAAAATCGAGATGACATGTTAACTGCCCATAACCTGCAGTCACTCGGTGTAAGAATAATTAAGAAATATTACAAATAATGTCATTTAGTTGACAATATGTTGTTCATATTTACATTGTTGAATGCCAGTAATACTCCAAATACCAAAGGCATATTCTCAATTAGCAATGACAGGAAGATGAATGGTTAAGGTGATTGGGAGGGGAAAGGGAAATCGTGCTGAACTCATATATAAAATGCAGCTTTCATGGAAAACTATAGTTTTTTTATTTATTTTTTTATATTTTTTTTTTTTTAGATATATCCACTTAATCATCATCCAGTAAATAAATTACTGCCTTCCATATGTGGGCCCTGATTTCTGCTAAGTAGTACTGCAAGAGGCATCACTGCTCTTTTATTTCAGCATGTTATATGAGTCAGAATTGCCTGCCTGAAAACAACGCACCCTCTTTTGGACTAATTGTACTTATCTAAGCAGTGTAACCAAACTCAAAAAGTGAAAATTTGCCATGTTATAGGGATAATCTGGAAATATTAATCGTTCCAAAACTGTACCTGAAAAATGTATTTTTTGTCTGGAACTTCTCCTGAAAAACAATAGGACACTTCCTTGTATGTAAGGGCACCTATGCAAGGGTGCCTACTGTCTCACAGCTGTATATCGGCAGTGTGATATGTGTGTAGCACCCTCCCAGATAGGCTGCTAGGTTTGGTTAGGCAAATTGAGTTAGGCCCCTTTCACACTGAGGTGCTTTACAGGCCCTATTTAGCTAAAAATAGAGCCTGTAAAGCACCTCAAATGTCACTCCCCATCCACCCCAATGTGAAAGCAGGAGTGCTTTCACACTGGGGTGGTGCGCTTGCAGGACGTTACAAAAAGTCCTGCAAGCAGCATCTTTTGGAGCGGTGCGGTGAGCAATGATATGCCGCTCCTCCACCGTCCCTGCCCATTGAAAAAAATGGGGCAGCGCTTCCGAAATGGCTGTACACCGTGCCTCAGAAGGGCAGAAAGCGGGCACTTTTAACCCTGTTTTAACCCCTGGTGGGGGGGTTAAAAGCGCACCACTCTCGCAGCCATAGCACCACTCTAACAGCGGTAAGTCCCCTCTGTGACTAGCAGGGATTTACTGCTAATGCTCCACCACCCCAGTGTGAAAGTAGCCTTAGTGTGGCACTTCTGTAATCAGCAGAGCAGCATGTGATTGCTTTGGGCTGCTCTGGGCTTTGTGTGCTGTGAGTTTGATTGCTTCCTCCAGACTTCCAGAATATAGTGGGTGGGGCAGACAAATAAGCAGCCTGAATATTTATCTGGTGTCAGCCAATCTCTGTGGGAGGATGCCCAGATGGTGGCTGGGGGAGTGCATACATAGTTTGGAGCCTCAGAGAGCAGTATGCTTTCCAAGAGAGAGAGGTTCCTAGCAACAAGGTTTGCTTCCCTTCTAGGAAGTCTAGCTGAAGATTCTGCTAGTCTCACTGAGGACTATTGTGCTGCAAATTCTTTGAGAGCTAAAAGATGAACTGGTCTGGAGGTTTCACTGAGGAGACTGTCTGCCTGAGTCTGGAGGGACACATTCAAGTCCCAGGGATACTGTCAGCACAGAGCTGAGAGAAGGATACTAGTAACTGTTGCTGCTGTTAACCCCTGGTGTACTAATGTTAAGGTTTGCCTGGCCTGGAATATTACTTATGATGTCCCAGTGCTGTCCACGTTCTGCCCTACTGCTTAGGGGTCTGTTCTAAGAAGGAGCTGCAAAGAGAAGAGTGTCCTCATAACCTTTTCAAGTATTCAGGAGTATCCCACAGCTTCCCTAAGTCCTATCCAAGTTATTCTCTAATAAACATTAAAAAGACAACCCCTAGACTGTTTACTGAGCCAGAGAAGTGAATGTTGCTGTTTGTCTGGCTGCCACTGCACTAGTGGAAGAACCTGGGACACAAATCAGCAGTCCTTGCGGCGGTAGCACTACTTGTGGCTATACGTGGTTAGCTTTTTTTTTGTTTGGCCACCAGGTTGAAAAAGAAAATAATATAATGGATTCCTCCATCCACATAAATGAGAAGGATGGAGGAATAATCACCCTCACTCCATGGAACAATGTATTCTAACAGCGTCACTGAGCTGCATTGTATTCTGAGGTTGCAGATGCTGATCGAGGAAAATTTTCCAACACGCCCCATTCAACAGAAGTCGATCAAGCAATTGACTACTGTTGAGCAAGATTGGCTACACATTGATCAAAATGCAGACGGTTTCTGCTGAACTAGCCAAATTTCAGCTTTAGTCTTAGCAGATTTAAAGTGAGATTTGGTGATTTCACTGCTATGTTACTCACAGATCTATTTGCTGGAGACTTTGACACAAGGAAGCAAAGCCCCGCCGCTATCAAGATGGCCACCCCCACACAGAGACACTGTAGAACAACTATACAAGCAGTAGTGAATGCACCACACACACATACTGTAGTAGATCAAAGAGTCCACAATGGTATTTTATTAGATATTCAATATTTGTCTGGGGGGGTTCAAACACTCCCTCTTCATCAAGGCTTCAGTCTTATTACCTTAAAAATGGCTGGACTTGATTAAATAGACAATAATAACTGTGATATCTGTGTGGTAAGATCATTATCACCAGCAGCTCTTCTATGCTCCCAAAGCTGCTGGTTTCTAGGATCCTTCCACACAAATGTCACAACTACTATTGTTATTCTAATGGAGTTCAGACATATTTAATGCAATGTTAGACTCAGGCCCTGATGAAGGGGGAGTGTTCAAGCCAATGAATCATATTGACTTTTTAATTCTACTGAATATACCAAATTATACGATTGGACTTGGCTCAGAAACCCCACCTTACCTGAGGGTCACTGATAGGTGAGCAGCTATACAAAAGTGAGTGAGCTTGAACAATGAGATGGTCTTTCACACCAATACTGGACACTAACAATAACAAATCTAGCAGCTCTTATGCATGTACTCGACAGTGTAGAACAAAGAGTAAGATCTTGACATTATGAGCTCTTGGTATTTGAATGTTTGTAATTTCTATTTTCTGAAAACTTTAAACAAAAATCATGATAAAAGAAAAGAAAGACCTCTTGGTACAGCAAGTGTCTTTTTGTGACAAAAGTTCAGGCCTATGGTGATACACATAAGGTCTTTTAGGGATAAAAGTTTAAAGATTACAGAGAGCAAAATCATACACCGCTCCAGCTCGGTCAACACCACTCATGCCCCAATAAAGAACAGTTGCTAATCCAGCTCGTAACTGCCCAGAATGAAGGTAAAGTAGAATAGGATGATCACACACTGATGGAAGTAAAAAGCCAACTCCTGATTGTGAATCCAAAAAGTTAAGACAACTTCACAACAGCCAACAGAGAGATAGGACCTGTTAACGTGTTTCACACTGAATGATGCTTAGTCATATAGTGCACATTTTAGCACACACTTGTTTTCTATGCCAAAAACAAATATAATGAAAGAATTAATTATTTAAAGATATCTGATAAAGTATATTTCCATTAACGCCTACAAGATCTTAATGGAATTTGTACATTTTCATTGTAAAACCTAACAGAGTTGCCAAGTCTAAAACAGTTTATTTGCCAAATAAAGAAAATATTTTTTGTTAGTTGGATGCAAACCTATTTGGATAGTGTGCAGCAGAATTACTAATCACAATAAGGGATTCATCATGTGCCAAGCAGATGAGATTGATAAAACATTAGAGGCCACTTAAGGCCACATTAAAGCTTTGCAGGGTTTTCCTGAAACCTGAGGGCAGCCTAATAAACGGACTCTATGCTCACTCATGTATAGCGATGCTAACAGTCTGTCCAGGGGAATAAGGGACCAAATTTAAACCTAGTTCTGCAGAAATGGTGTTCTTGCTTATTTCAGTGTTAAACACATGACAAAAAGACCAGGTAGCTGGTAACATAATTTGCTGAAGGGCAGGTAAATATCATATTCCTTCTCCAAAATTGTTAACGTTGTTAACGGTAACATTTAAGTTGAACTCTAAGTAGACATAGAAGACAGAAATTAACATACCGTAGCTCTGTAATTAATATTAAATCATTAAAACATTTTTAATGTAATGTAAGTACCTTTATTTAACCTGGCATTAGCCTCTTACAGTCCCTGTACAGCAGAGCTCAGATTGAAGAGAGAAGCAGAAAGGAGCCAACTTATAAAAAAAAGAGAGGGGAGCATAACAGAGAGATGAGCCAATTGGTGTGCTGCTTCTCCTTTTGCATTCAAGTCATTGGGTGGGTTTAGGTATAAGACCTGTAAATGAAGGTTAAATTTTAGCAGAGAAAGTTGCGCTGCATTAAGGCAGCACATTCATTTTGAAAACACAGACCTGCAACTGAACCAGAGCATACTAAAGCAGCCCCTAGCTTTTTTTCTTGTTTAACCAGCAGGTTGAGCAAAAAACTGACCTGATTCTCATATCAACACGTTCGAGGTTGATAGGGTAACATTCCCCACTGTGATATTGTATTCTGACAGCTGAGAGACTTCCCCACCATCAGAATACACTGATCAGTGCTGCCAGCTATAGCCTTCAAAAAAGAGGTAAAAATCTGACAGGGTGGTTGTACAGACATCAGTCGGCAGAGCTACACCTGTACAACCACCCTGCCCATACATGGATCGAAATTCAGCCAGTCTCCGCTGAACCGCCTGAATTTTGATCCATGCATCTTTGGCTTAAAGCCCCATGCACACAGGCTGAATGCTGGTCGACATCGACCGGTTCAATAAAACTGGGCAATATTTGGCCCGTGTGTAAGCCAGCCAGTCCGACAGAAGCCGAATGAGCATCGTCGGATGACGTTGGATCATTAGTACAGCGGCTCTGACTGGAGCTGACAGTTTTGAATGGAAAAAACTAATAGTGTATACCAGGCTTAAGTCTCTGAATCATCAACATGCTCATATGGTCCAAGGGGTTAGAGGAAACCTACCCCCACCCTCCTCCTCCCCTATCCACCCCTTGCTCCTCTCCAATTAATTTTATCCTTCTTAGTTTCTTACCTTTTGCACTCTTATGTTCCATTGTGACTTGTTGATGTCATAATGACAATGATACATATTTCATTAACATGCCCCATTGGTACCTGGAATCAATAGCTCTCTTTTAAGTCTTGCTTCTTGGTGTAACTGTATATATTTTGATATCCTATAATGTGAAATGCATATTTCTGAGACAATACCTACTCTGAAATGCCCTTGTGTTACCCTATGCTTAAATACTTGTTGTACATCTTTGTTATGCACTGAATCATACTGGGACATTATCCCCTTTCTTTCTTCTTTGTATTCTATTGAAATTCCTAATAAAAAAACAAATTGAACAAGAAAAAATAGACCTACAATTGTGAACTGAAGTGCACTGAAATGCCACAACCCCTTTCTAACTGCTATGAGAAGTGTTCAGCCTCTTAAAGGGGCCATACATACCTGTTGAATTGGTGAATAATTGCATTGAACCTGTGGAAGTGACATCAAGCCCACCTGTTACAACCAGGAAGAAGGGTTATGTGCATGAGACCTGTATCTCCATATAAGTCCAAATATTGAGTTGAGGCATAAGTATCACAGAGGTGGCGCACAATTTAATAATGAAAACCATGTTGTGCTATTAATATAAAGTGCATAAATTCAATCAAGTAAGAAATTCATATATATCAAAAACTGTAAATAAGAATGTGTTAAAAAACGTTCATAAATAATCCAGTAAAGTCAATCAGAAAAAAAGTGCTCCTGAGCAAAAAGTTTATGTATAAGTGGGTATCAACAAAAATCCACATTTCAGAGTTGATATCAAAATTTGCACACTCAAAAGTGCACACCCAACTTTCAAGCCGCTTACCAGCCACTCTGACCCCAAGATGGGGGTCTGGCTGCACTTTATCCCAGTATCCCCATGGGATGGATATCAGGAGCCAAGATTCCAGGATGGAATACCATACAACCAGGATGTTTAACAATGAACTCGGCTACTCTGACCTCAAGATGGGGGTCTGGCTGCACTTTATCCCAGTATCCCCATGGGATGGATATCAGGACCCAAGATTCTAGGATGGGTTACCATACAGCCAGGATGTTCATCAATGGGCTCAGCTACTCTGACCTCAAGATGGGGGTGTGGCTGCACTTTATCCCAGTATCCCCATGGGATGGATATCATGAGCCAAGATTCCAGGATGGGTTACCATACAACCAGGATGTTCAACAGTGGGCTCAGCTACTCTGACCTCAAGATGGGGGTTTGGCTGCACTTTATCCCAGTATCCCCATGGGATGGATATCAGGAGCCAAGATTCCAGGATGGGTTACCATACAGCCAGGATGTTCATCAATGGGCTCAGCTACTCTGACCTCAAGATGGGGGTCTGGCTGCACTTTATCCCAGTATCCCCATCGGATGGATATCATGAGCCAAGATTCTAGGATGGGTTACCATACAACCAGGATGTTCAACAGTGGGCTCAGCTACTCTGACCTCAAGATGGGGGTTTGGCTGCACTTTATCCCAGTATCCCCATGGGATGGATATCAGGAGCCAAGATTCCAGGATGGGTTACCATACAGCCAGGATGTTCATCAATGGGCTCAGCTACTCTGACCTCAAGATGGGGGTCTGGCTGCACCTTATCCCAGTATCCCCATGGGATGGATATCAGGACCCAAGATTCCAGGATGGGTTACCATACAACCAGGATGTTCAACAGTGGGCTCAGCTACTCTGACCTCAAGATGGGGGTTTGGCTGCACTTTATCCCAGTATCCCCATGGGATGGATATCAGGAGCCACGATTCCAGGATGGGTTACCATACAACCAGGATGCTCAACAGTGGGCTCAGCTACTCTGACCTCAAGATGGGGGTCTGGCTGCACTTTATCCTAATATCCCCATGGGATGGATGGATATCAGGAGCCACGGTTCCAGGATAGGCTCCTGAGGGTGTGTATTGCTCATCCACAATTTACATGTTTGTTGTGGAGCACTGGAGTTGTGGTATCACTAACCTTGGCAAAAGTTCACTTGGAATGGACTATACAGATTTTTATTATCACAGAAGTGCACTATTTTCTATATTCTGTATTTCTTTTGTTAATGCTAATTTATTCATGTTGGTACTGTTTGTTTAACTCATTCAGCGCAACACTATATTGTTTATCATTACTTAGAGTTTATGTGGGAACACATAGGTCAGCAAACAAAAGGTGTCAGCAGCAGCTTGTTGGGATTTTATCAAGTATGTAATTGCTGAATATCACTTTATTTATATGTGGTGGCAGCACAGGAGTAATTATTTATATTTTCACATTCTGTTGTTTGCCTTTGCATGAGTCTTCAAAATAGTTGCCGTGAAAGCTCCATTGGGAATCTTAAAGCACTATAAAACCCAAAAATAAAAATGTAATACTGCAGCTTACCAATTTTTACATATGGTGAGCCAGACAACAAGTCTGTTTTTTTCAACTTTCTTTATCAAACCAAGCTGACTAGCAAAATTAGCAGGTGAAGGGTTGGGATAAACCAATGTAATACTGACAGGTGGTCAGCTTTTATTATAAATACATTGTTTAAATTATGTATTTATTTATGTAAAACCTTTATCCCAAAAAGAAAAAAAGTGTCTGCAACTGCTTAAAGTTTTAGCAGGAGCTCAGCTTTACATCTGCTAGTCTAAGAGCGGCCATACATGGATCAAAATCCATCTGCTTCAGCAGGGACCAGCCGTATTATGATCCATGTCTGAGCAGGCTAGTTGTACAGAAGCCAATCTACCTATCAACTTCTTTACAACTAGCCTGCCAGGTTTTTCCTAAACGATCAGTGCTGCCAGATATAGCGTATTGATCAGTGTATTCTGACAGCGAGGAAGCCACTGTCAGAATACAATAGCTCAGCGGGTTGATTTCCCCATCCACCTAAAATGTGTGGCTGGGGGAACAGGGTCTTTTTTTTTTGCATTCAACCTAATGAAAAAAATGATTAATGAGTGGCCAGCTTTATATTACCCTCTCCCCAGATTAACAATGCTGCTGTCCAAAGATGTCCTTGTTGCTCCTCCAGTGGAATGGAGAGACCCCTAGGACAGCAAGTGCTTTACTGACAGAATCACCAGGTAAAAATAAAATAAAAAAGCTTAAAAAAAAAGAAAACAAATGCTACCATCACATTTAGAGATTGGTAAGCTAAAATATATGAAATCTTTGTTTTGGGGGTTAATACCATTTTAATTGTCTTCTATGGATGTAAAGGAGCAGTTCTGCTCTGAACTGGTCCCAGGCAGGCAACCATTTTTCACCCTTCTTTATTGAGTTTTAGCCCAGCAACACTACAAATAAACCTAATTTGAATAGTTTGAATTGTGACCTTGTTTCAGTATTCAATATCTGTACCTCAGGAGAGCATAAGAAGATAGGGGAGTCATGAATTTTCTCTCTACCAATATGATTTGCTCAAGTAAAATTAGATTTTAATGGCAGAAAAAGCTGATTGTAGAAATGAAACAGGAAGGGAGCCATTCGAGAAGATATTAATTTCTATAGCAAAACCTGAGCAGCAAAATGTCTGTTCTTCTGACAAATGTAAAAACTTTTTTTTTCTATGTATCTGCAAAAATCTCAACAGATATTCTAGGTTTTAGCCTTATGAAGTGCCTTGATCTACATAAAAAACAGGCAGTAGTAATTCTCAAAGTGAAAGATAATTCTAAAGTTTGAATTTGTATATTTATATGCTTTGAAGTATTGATATATTAAATTTGGCATTATTAATAAACCATTCTGTATGGCTTTCAAACCAAGTATGCTTGTATTTAATCAGCTTGGCCTGAATTGGACTTTTCTCTCATCATAGTTTTAGGACGTGTTTCTGTGTCGGCCGCATTATCTGACTTCTTTTTCAAATCGTTCCACTTTGTCAAATCGTATAATGTCTCTTACAACAAAGAAGCTTAAATGTATCATCAAGAAACTTGGATAAACCTACACTTTGATCATACAAATGTACAAAATGTACTTTTTTAAAGTGCTTAAAAAGAGAGTATATATAAGTCCAAATTTCAAGATCATCAACTTCCTACCATGACTAAGCATCTAGGGCTCATTAGAGAAACTAGAGCAAAAGAAAATGATGCTGTCACTTATAACAACTGGAGAGATGTCATAACTATACTAAACGATGGGCTGCTATGGGTTTCTGCTTTTGAATGCTTTGCTTGATAGAAAAACATAGGTTCCCCACCAGTCTTTGCAATTAAAGGCCTCTGATTCACACCATTCTTTGACCGTTAGTCATTGCAGATTATGCATTCTGATCTAACAATTGTCATCCCCTCCTAATTGCTTATCTCTGCAACTGCACTAAATGCATGTAGGGGCTGGTGGAAACGGAACATTGCTAGAATTCTAAAAGACCAAAAGCAGCAAACATTGGTTAAATGGGGAAGGGTGCAATGGGTGTAGCTAATTAGTGGGTATAGTATAAAGGGTCATGGTTAAATAGAAATCAACCAGCATTATCCATAGAATTATTATCCTACCAGTCTGCATTATATACTCGAGCATATGCATAATAATAGCCCTACTCCTTCAACAGCAAAGATAAATGAAAATAACCTCAATGCAACAATAAATGATAATAAACTCTCAAAGCAACAGTAGATTATAATAAGCCCCCCAATACAGCAATAACAATAATATAAACACTCTTCCATCAACAAGAAATGTATTTTCAACCCAGGGCACCAATAAATTATAATAAATATCTCTAGACAGTAATTATTTATAACATCCCTTATACAGCTTTGAGAAAAACACTCCTCCACCAGGCATTGTAGACATGGGTACCTGAGTCTCTGCTCTTGCTCTTATTTTAAGTGTCCTTTTCTGGCCTATGATCCACGTATTCAAACACTGTGAGCCTAAAGTCTAGTACACACGGGTCGAATGTCGGGCGGCAGAAACCATCTGACATTCGGCTTGTGTATATTGCATCCAGTCCGACAGAAATCAGCCATTCAGGTTGATGGGGCATGACTGAAAAAGGTCTGCCAATCAGCTCCCAATCAGTGCTTCCAGCCAATGGCTGAGAGCGCTGACTGGGGTGTTCTGGCGGGAGGGCAGTCCTCCTGTCAGAATGTCAGAATAGCACAACAGGGGAGATTGCCAACATTGAAGGGTTAGTACAGCTGCACCTCTGGAGCTGTCAGTTTTTTGTTTTTTTCATTCAGCCCTGTTGGGTTGAATGAAAAAAA
>BLSH010243924.1:408960-433088 GCA_018402905.1 Glandirana rugosa
ATTCATACACCTTGAGAGAAGGGGTTAACCACAGTCGTCCCTCATAACTATAAAAATTTTCTGAGCACTGACACGTAGATTTTCTTGTGTTGTACATTGAGTACATTATGAAATAGTGAAAGAAAAAAAAAAAAAAAAATTATTTCGAAATAAACTTTCAAATACTTTTATGTGTGTTATATACATTTTAACGTTTTTGTATTCATAAGAAACCAACAATGTACCGATATACAAGGTATGTTTCCATAAACTTATTGTTCATAACTACTCATTTGATTTTTGGGTATAATTATAATAGAGACATATCATCCCAATACTTGTTATTCAAATACCTTTGTATGGAACATATAGCCATGTAACAACCAAAGAATACTTATGTTTTTGCAATTTTACATATATTGTGTGTATTTTCATAAACTTTCAAATAAAGCTTTATTAAAAAAAAAAAAAAAAAGAAAGTGATAAAGTATTACATGAGTTACATGTTGTGTTCTTTTAGATGCACAGTCACGAGTCTTTTAAAAATATCAATACTCCCTGCTGACACCAATTGGGGAAGAGAGTTCCACATACTTATCGCCCCTGCGCAGCTTAAGGTTAAACCATTTCTCCAATCTCATTGTGTGGCCACATGTCCTCTTACATGCCTTGAGACTGAATATTTTTTTTCCTACGCTGGGATCACCATTGAGGTATTTGAAAATTACTATCATGTTCCCTCTCAAGCGTCTCTTCACCAGCGAGAAAAAATGTAGTGATTGTAGTCGTTCCTCATATCTGAGGTCCTCCAATCCCCTTATTAATTTAGTAGCCCTTCTTTGGACTGTATCCAGCTTCAGCACATCCCTTCTGAGGACTGGTGACCAGAACTGGACAGAATACTCCAGATGTGGCCTAACCAGAGTTTTATAAAGTGGCAGGATCATAGTTTTAGCTCTGGAGTACATCCCCTTTTTTATGCATGCTAATATTATGCCGGCTTTGTTAGCTGCAGCTTGACATTACATGCTATTGTTCTGTCTGTCTTCTACTAGGACCCCCCAATCTTTCTCCTTCCTTAATTCTCACAGAGGTTCTCACCCTAGTGAGTAGTTTGCATTTATGCTTTAACCCCCAAGTGCATTACCTTACATTTCTCCACATTAAACCTCACTTGCCATGTAGTTGCCCACTTCATTATTTTGTTCAGGTCTTTCTGTAAAATGTCTATTTCCTGATGTGAAGTTATTGCCCTGCTTATTTTTATGTCGCCCAAAAAACTGAGATTGAGCTATGTATCCCATTCTCTATATCATTTATGAATATTTATGAGGGGTTACAGGACTTTAAGATGAATGAAAATCCTCCAAAGAGGACATTGGTTCTGGTGCCAGTTGTCTAAAATGGTGTTTCCCCTCACTTTTGAGAAATTGCCTCTTACTTCCTCTTCTGTTTCTTAGAAAGGAAGCTAAAGGGAAATCTCCCTGACAGGAAACAAGAGACTTAGTTATTTACCACTTGTTTCAAAACTTTTTAAAAAGGAGAAAAAACAGCTATGACTTTACATAAGCATTAATTCTACTGTACCGCACTGGGTGTATAGAATGGACAACCTAATTTCATTCCTATATACAAGAACAATCCCTCAGTGCTGTTATAAAAAGCAAAGGGGTTGATTTACCAAAGGAATAGAGAATGTTTACTTAAAAAAAGGGAAGCTGTGTTTACTTTATTAGTGCAATCACACACACGGTAACATCTTGCTTTTCCAGAGTTTTTCAAAGAGAACATAGCTTTACTTTATTCAGTGGCCAACACACACTCTGCCATGATATTATTTAATTTTGTTATCCACTGGAAGACGGTTTACACAAGTAAGTATGCTTGTTTTACATAATATAATCCCTATGAAACTTCAAGTCCTCTTTCCATTAATATGTGTACACAGGTTCTCATGTATCACACATCCTCCAGAGTCTGTAAAATTATTTATTTAAACACATTTTATTTACTTAGTTCTTGATTAAGTAAACAGATAGAGGGAGACTTAATCTGTAGAAATTAAAATAAAAATACCAAATTTTTACCATCTTTAATCTGCCCAGGAGAAATTAAAAAGTCAGTTCTGGCCAACTGAAAAACATTTTTGTGATGGACAGATCAGTAATGTTTTGTTTCAAACCACCACTTTAATGGCATTGTTTTCTGGATTACATCCCTCCCTCATTGATTCCTTACATTTTATTTATTTATTACTGTTTTTGACAGATGATAACTAGAAGCATCTTTGATGGGAAATGTTGGCGTGTAGTTGAAATGGCTGACTTCTTCCCTCCCTTCAGCAGCTCATATCTGGCTCACATTTTGACAATTGTTAGCAGTTTATAAGAAAAAGATATTTGTAATATCTCCAAAAAGTAAGAAGGCAGTTAATGGCAGTAAAGTTAGCTAAAATCCTTACTGTTTGACATTGAAGAGTATAAACTGAGTTCAGAAAATGTGATTTTCACTTGTATATGTTTGGATGACTGAATTAAGCAATAAAGTGTAGGTAAACCTAAAACCTCAAATATTATTGCTTCTTTAGTTCCAGACAAATCTCATGTGTCATGATTTCCCTTTATTGCATGTGTAAAACAATACAATACTTGCCAGTAACATTCCACCTTCCAGTGCTTCCTATTTTGGGCTGCCAATGCTAACTACAGGCTACAAATTTCATGGTAGTGTTGTCAGCCTGCCATGTTTCCTCCTGCACTGTGAACTACTGGACGCTGGACCTACACACAGCTTTTCTGCAGTCCCGTTCTGACATCAAAGGCTTTGACACCCCCAGTTCTGTCCTGAAGTGTATGATTAACAACGGCTCCTGTGCAAAGTAATGTTGTCAATATATCTCACTCTTTTGAAGAGTAACAGTTATATTACAGCTATATTACCGGCACTGGCCTGATGCTGCAGCTTCAACCACACCCCACACCCAGGCACACACCGCTGTTGCCAAAGACATTGAGGTTATGTTACCACTGTTAAATGTTGTTGATAGATACTTAATTTTGTTACTATACAAACAGCTTTTTCTAAGCTATTATAGTCTTCTTATATGCTTTTGCTGTTGTCAGGTCATGCCTTCACAAATGCTTTAACTTTGCTAATGAAACATGATCTACTCCTTCCGTAAATCAAGACCATTGTGTGGACAGTACTGTTTCAGCATCAATTCACTTAGTACCAGAGACACAAAAGACTGTGTATAAAAGTGTTTGAAAGAACTGTTAAAATGGATCATATTAAAAAAAAAACAGATTCTGCTTCTCAGGTATATAGTGCTAAGAAAGAAGAATTGGATTTGCTATATAAGCTATACAATTGGTTTTCTCAGACATTTACATTCACATGACTAAAATCTTTGTCTTTAGTGACTTCATGCAAACTGAGAAGAATAACGTTGTTATTAAAAATTACCTATCCTTTTCAATCACATCGCTGTAAATTTTTTTTGTAAAATACAATGCAATATGACAATCTGGAGGTGTTCTGTACACAGATGGTGTACAGAACGCCCCCCAGAAACGTCATTTTCTGCTTCAGTGATTGGCTGATTTTCACAGAAGTCTGCTCTAAGATACAAGTCAGATTTTGGGCATCCCCTTCAGCAAAAATGTCATTTTTGTTGATATACCCTCAAAGGGAAATCATGTCTAAAAAGGATCCAGACCCTGCAATTCCCCATTAGAACCCTACAGGTACAACAGCTGATTGATAATTAGAAAATCACCCCTATTCATATGCATTCTGCACATGGACCCATACAAGCGGTGCTAAAACATAGCTTTTAATAACACAACTGATAAAACTGCAGCAAGAGAAGCTTACAATTATGTTTCCACAAACATTCTTAATAATAACATGAAATATGTAAGTTTTTCTTGCTGCAGTTTTACAAGTTGTGTTATTAAAAGCTATGTTGGGGATCAGCACCCCGGTTGTGCTAATAAAAGCTATGTTTTAGTAAGGACATATGTCAGGCGATTGCCTTCCTATCTTGAAATAGACCGTTCAGTTTGCAAGTGCAGTTGGACTGCAACGGAACTTGCTCCAGAACTTGGTAAATGAGGGGAAGTTCTGCTGAGTTCCATCATCCAATCATGTGCAAGCAAAAATGTTACTGTTTGTTTCCTTGCATGTGATTGGGCATTCTTTGCAAAGCTAAACGTTACCTCATTACTAAGCTCTGGAGCAAACCCCGGACCCTGCATTCACTATATCTGGTCTCCCACAGTACACAGAACATGGAAATGCAATTATTTTAGTAAATAAATGTGACTCCTATTAGTGTCTAGCCAAGCACTGGTTAAAGCTTGTAGGAGGAGTTTTCATTTTCTTTTGATTGTCCTATGAGGCTGCATGACCCCTGACTCTCTGTTTGGGCAGTGCTGATTGGCCCTGTGCTGATCACATGCACCCTTCTAAAAAACAAAAACTCTCTAACAATACATACCAAAATGAGCATGTACAGAGTGCCCTAAAGCTCTGTTCTATCAGCAGATGGATTGGAGACAGTAAAAGGAAGAAAGGATCAGAAAATACAGGATCAAACAGCCTTTTTACACAATGCAGAGGATTAACCCCTTAGGTTCCACAGTGAGTACTGCATATACAGACTGGTTTTACTGTTGTGGGTTTAGTAACACTTTAACAGATGTTTAATTTTAAACAAGACTCTAATTTTCAATTAAAGTGAAGATTGAAAAACATAAAGCAAATCAGCGGTACTGTTAGACAAGGGTCTTGGGATTAGTCAGGGGATGCAAATGATAAATTAAGAGACCATATTTAAAATCACAAGTCTAGACAATTTAGATTGAGAATATAAAGAATTTCTAAGCAGTAGTATGTCACGATAGTAAATCCAGAGACATACAGTAGGTAGCTTATGTTAAATGCAAATTTTCACTTTTCCTGCAGAAGGTGAGTTTGGCCTATGACATTTTACCCTATAATTAGTCCTATAATGTGATGAATTTCCTCACTGACCAACAGAGATGTTTGGTAGGTAGAAAGAACAAGCACAATATCCACAATAAGTTCTTAATATACAACGCATATAAATCTGAAAAATGTCCAACAAATATTGATACCAAAATAAACTAGAAAAAAGTTCATCAATAAGTGCTCATAGGTGAGTTGTGCAAAAAAGGCTATGTACAATACAAATGTATAGGATTCCCACAGCAGAAATAGCCCAAATATTTAGGTGTGAGTCCAATAATAGATGTTCCTCTGGGTTCAACCACCAAACACAGAGCTCCACCTCCAGTGTAAGAGTTTAAGACTGGATACCCTTACCAGATCAATGGGACCCACTATCTCTAGTAAGGTCATACAAGCAGGCAGATCTCACCCTTTGCTAGGTAGGGAGAGCAGTTCGTCCATCCAGCTGACTGGTGGTGTAGAATCTCATAGGTCAAGCAGTTTCCTGCCTTGGCTGAGGCTGCACTGTCATAGTCCGGCTTCCATTTTAGAAAACTGTTTTTTAAGGATTTCTTTTCCTTGGCCAGGTGGTGAGAAGACCAATGAAGGGCTGGAACACCTGGCCAAGGCAGAGAAATGCTTAAAAAAACTGTTTTCTAAAATTGTAAGGGTATCCAGTCTTAAACTGGAGGTGGAGCACTATGTTTGGTGGTGGAACCCAGAGGAACATCTATTGTTGGACTCACACCTAAATATTTGGGCTCTTTCTGCTGTGGGAATTCTATATATTTGTATTGCACATAGCCTTTTTTGCACAACTCACCTATGAGCACTTATTGATGAACTTTTTTCTAGTTTATTTTCAATATTTGTTGGACATTTTCCAGATTTATATGTGTTTTTTTCACTTATGCTAGCACGACATTTTTTATGATATATTTGTTTGCTGTGTTTTTTATCACATGGTTTTGTCACTGCTGTTTTTTTGCATTTAAAACTTTAGTGCGGTATTAACCCTTTTCTATTAACTTAATCTACAACTGTCTTGTTTAATATCTTTTCTTAGGCTTTAAACTGTTATACGAGCCATTAAACATTCAAAATATAGTTTCTTTCTTTATTTGTTATAGTCGGACAAAAAGCATTTTAGTCAGGTAAAAGGAAAACAGTGCACATAAATATTTTGTATCCTTATGTACCTTTTCACATGTTATTCTTCTCTTCTAAAAGTGTTTATAGATCTCAATAACTCAAGCTACTAATTAAAATAGATAAAGTTATATATTCCAGTCTTTACAGATATTTACAAGGTTTTAAGAAACATAACTGAAATTAGTTGTTTTTTTTTCTATAGAAACCCACTGTGGTTTGAGAATGTTTTGTAATTGCTAAATTACATTAAAGGTTCTAAACTCACCACAATTATTTTTTACCTATAAAGGTACATTTTTCTGTATCTTTTTTTCAGCTGAGCAATTGAAAAACATCAATTGCCGTATCAGGGATTCTAAGCTTTTTATATCACAGCCCCTCATACCCCCTTTGCCAGATTGTCGAAAAAACACCATCATTACAAGTCCTGTTAAGTACCAATATGCTTTAAAGCCCAATATCAGGAATTAAAAAAAAAAACTACTCTTGCAGTTGAGCCCTCACACTTCAAGAATTAAATGCTCATCAAGTCTAAGGCATGAGGAATAAGGTGTAATACTTAACTTACTTTTCACCCTGGCTGGCTGAATCCATCTGTGTGACTGGTCCCCCAAAGTCTCTTATATAAGATGCTCAAGCCTTGCTCTGTACATGGGGACAGTGAGGGACCACAACCAACCCAGAGTAAAGGAGAGTGCTAAAGCCTGCTGGAGCAAGGGGTAGAGCAAGTATTACACCATATTCCTTATCCCCAAGAGCTAATGAGCAGAGGGGGGCACTGTAAGGGCAATGGTTTTGTAATTCCTGGAGTTGGGCTTTAAAAGATATCAACCGGTTAATTTTAGGCTGCATATGAATAGCTAAGAACAGCTGAAATAAAATCATAAGGAGTTTATCATATTTATTTATAGTAAAATAGCAGATCACACATTCCACAAGCTAGCCGCAACTAGCGAGATTGTTGTTCAGTTATTTTGTGCAGTATATGGCTTTGAGATACAGTTACTGACAATGTTACTTTCATTTCATCTAACACATCAAGTCAATTTCCCCCACTTTGAGTGCAGGTTCAATAAACCTGCTTTAATTCATTCATTTTTTTTTAGAGATCCAGTTCTAACTGTTCATCAGTTGTTTTCCATACCCCTGCATAGTTAAATGTTTCTGAATACAGGCGGTGTCCCCTAGTTACAAACATCCAACTTACAAACGACTCCTATTTACAAATGGAGGGACACAATGGGAAGTGAGAGGAAATCTCCCCCTAGGAAGGGAAATTCACTCCTGTAAGAGTTATTATGGGGAAAAGGTGGCTCCACTGATGCTTTGTCACCAAGGTTTGTTTCCACAACAACCCAAAATCCAATTATCATTGGGACATGAAGTGAGGTGAAATCTTCTGAACAGAAACATAGACAGCAAAACAAACATTACAGTGGTGTTAACCCTTCCCTATGCTATCCAAAAAGCTTGGAATTTTTTTTTTTTTGCTGAAGCTACACTTAAAAAATGTACCTGTTCCAATTTACATACAAATTCAACTTAAAAACAAACCTACAGACCCTATCTTGTTTGTAACCTGGGGACCGCCTGTGTGTATTTTAATTGTTAACCCTAAATCTGGTTGATTCTGGTCAGTGTGGTCCCTGTTAGAACTAATGTGGCCCCTTATCCTGTTCAGTTTGGTTCTCAGTTTCATTTAGGTTTAACACACCCGCAACATCTAAAACGTGCTGTGTTTGGTGACATAAGAGGCAATATTTTGATAAAGTATCCTAATAAAGTGAAAGTATATATAGTATAGGCACTTCTGCCAAACAGCTACAAAATGAATTAGTAAATGCAATGCTGGTTTTAAAATAGCTCAGGTGTCAGTAGTGGAATTGCCTTTAGCTCCGAGTGCCAGGAGACCTATAATGATCTTGCTATGGAGCTCAGTCACCCAAAATTAAAGCTACACTACAGTCGAACAAGAACGTTTTACGATTAAACTCACTCAGGAGACAAAGCCTACTTGCTACATGGCTGTATAGTTCACCCTGACATTGTTAGCTGCTAAATCTTTGCATTTTTAAATGTTTTTAGTTTCCAACTTGGCCAAACCTATTTCAGCTCCTTACAAATACACTTAGAGAGCATAGCACAGAAAAATGTGAAAAGATTCTGCAGTCCTTCCCTGAAGAACAGTGCAAACTCTGCTAAATTTAGCTACAAGGGATCACATAAAACTCACAGAAATACTTTCATGCTTTTATTGATTCACATGAATCTTTTCTGGATTAAAAGGAAACTATACTGAAAGAAGCTACATTTCCCCAACCCTTTCTATCCTAAAACTAAAAAAAAAAAAAACAATCAATATGCTTGTATATATCTTTCTTTGGGTGAGATCTGTATGCAGGCAGCCAATCACCAGCACTACCTGCCCCCTGCCACTTTACATCTAACAAAGATTGTATTGGGATTGTGCGATTCATTTTTAATGCTTAAATCTACCTTTGGGCTACAAGGGAATGATAAAGAAGTTGGAAGCAATAATAATTTCTCAGCCTATAAAGTTGATCGTACGCATGTTAAAAACCTGATTGAACAGTTTTCATGCAATCTCAAATTTATTTCCCAACAACTATGAAGTGCCAGGGCTTACCTAAACAGTCCAGTTGAAAATTGTGGGAATTGAAGTTAAAGTTCTGTGGCCAAGATAAGAAACAATAGATTCAATTCACAAAGCTTTACACAAGGATAAGGGTCCTTATGTTTAGGCATGTGACTGTAATTTCAAATCTTGCTGAACATGAAAATAACTTTTTTGAAAATAAGTATCCTTATTCTGGTCTTTTAGCTTTGCAAGCTTTTACACCAGTGGCGACCAACTAATATTGATAGATATGCTGGTCTTCAAGTACAGCCCCAAACATTACCAAAGGGCCAGAAATTAGAATCATTATAAGTAATGATATATATATATATATATATATATATATATATATAACTGTCAGAGGTTTCAAATGTTTATACAGGAGAAGGTCAGAAACGTCAGCATAGTAGAAGTGTGGTTGGAGAATGGGAACATGATTAGGAAGACAGAGACTTAGGACAAGTTTCACGAGACTGCTAAAGATCCCTGCTATTAAAATGCCTTTACATGCAATGTTCTCACTAATGGCTGCTGGAGTACAAAAACCACACAATAAATGCCAAATAGTTACTTACAGCACTTCATGTAAAAGCCAGGAAACCAGGCGCATGAATAAAATAAGGGACTTAAATTATAAAGAACCCACATGCTAAGGACAATCCACATCTATATGAACACCCTCTATATCACACCTTGTATGTGTCTCAACACTCCACCAGTGCATTAAATGTTGGTACTTGAATCTGCACCTTTCATAGTGCATTTTTTAACACAACAGCATTATGAGCGCCATTTTTTAGGAGTTAAAAACAAGGACCTAGCATTACATTTTTAAGCACTATGTTGCTATTCTTTAGACTCATTAGCAGCAATTGGGCTTTTCTTGTTCATTGTATTTCATGCTTGGAACCAAGATTTAACTTAGTTGATGTGCTCAGTACAGCAGTAATAAGGGCCTTAAAGTATGTGCCATTTTACTATCTCATCAATTACTTAATATGGAGATGTCTAAGATAATTATATAATTCTAAAATGAAAATCCTTTAATTCTTCTCACTGTACTGAATATACCATTGCAGTGGAAGTTCATACTTTGAACAAAAATACATAATTGAATGTATGATAAATAATGCATGGAATCTGTATCTCTTTGTTATCAACATAAGAAGTGACAAGTTGATTTAGCTACAATTTCTGACATTTTAATCAGTAGAGGTTCATAGATCTTAATGTGATCAGATCCGTAAGTGACTCATACATAGAAAAAGAATTACATTTTGACTTGCTAAAAGGGACAATACATTTGAAGGAACAATAATGGAAATATATATACTCTTAAGTTAAAGTACAAGGGTCCATTACCATTTTTGTCTTTACAAAATCTGTACATACTAGTCTATGTCTCACATATATATAAATATATTGCAGTAGACAATGCCTGCCAAACTCCCTTCCTCATTTCTACTATTAGCTTTTCTAGAACACAATATCACGTTGGGGCTGTAGTAAAATCAAAAACTATGATTATTGTTAAATTGCAGGGCTTTTTCTCAGTGGAAAGGCTGTGGTAAACATTTCCACCACCTCCAGCATTAAATGTACATGTTGGCAAGAGGTGCAGGGGTGTGCTGGAAGGTCTATTAATGCTGGCTGCTGAAGGGTCTATTGATGTTGGATGCTGAGGGGTCTGTTGTTGCTGTGGGGAAACTTTTATTGCTGAGGGGTCTATTATTGCTGTGGAGGATCTTTTTTACTGCTTTTATTTTATTTAACATGATAAAATAATGCTTAGTTCTTTATTTTCTAAAGTGGGTGGTACTGGGAGGTGAATAGAGAGTACAGATAAAAGATAGTGCTCAAATGTGGCTAGGGGCAGAGAAAAAGGGTGACTCGGGGAGCACCTGCACCTCTTCCCTGAGAAAAAAAGCACAGTTTAATTGTATTAGGGCCAGTTCCCACCAGAACACGGTACGGTAATCCTGCAATTCAATGTGCATCTTATGCACTGCATTCAAAGCATATTGCCGTTACGATCTGCAGTGGGTGTCAATATTAATCTAATGATACTCCAAACGCAGGCCACAAATGTAGTGTGTTTGCCTGCACCGGATCGCATGGTACTTCTGGTGTGGTGCAGTACAATCTGAGCCCATTCAAAATTAATGCGCTCAATAGGCACCAAAATGAACCGCATTTAAATCACAAAGAAATGTACAGCGTGTCCCTGTGCAATTCCTAGGGTAAACCAGCCCTTAAAACAGATCTTTAAATCTAGTACCAAAAAATACATGAAAGCATGAAATAAATAAAAGATGTAATGATAATGTTTGCTTGTTCCCTCATTATCTCCCCTGTATCAGAAAGTGAGCCTTTATTACAGCAAACTGTGATAAGCTGCCTTATTTGTGATTGAGACTAACATACTGTCCCACAAATACCTAAAATTATAAAAAAGCCTCTTTTTCGTAATACGTATAATGCTTTTAGATTTTCAAAAACACATGGCCTGTATTTTACAGATCTTTTTTTACAGCTATTCAGTTTTACTTATTCAGAAAATTACACTGACATTCACTGGTAATAAAGCGTATCCAAACCTAAAAGTAATAAGGGTGGTTTACTAAACCTGGAGATTGCAAAATGTCATGTGAGCTGAAAATACAGCAAATACTCTCGTATCATTCTTGTATAAACCACTAACCCCATCAACTGCCATGTAATGAAGATAAACAAAGGCAGACATGTTTGAAGCCAAGCCTATCTGACAACCGAGACTCCCTCCATAGATACTATTAAGGGAGAGTACCTATAAAAGGAGGTGATTTATTTGCAGGATTACCAAGTGATAATAAAAGTCACAAAAGCCTCAAAAAGCAACACTAAAGCAGCCACTGCATCCAATGACCGGTAAGCTGTAATGTACAGTATCTCACAAAAGTGAGTACACCCCTCACATTTTTGTAAATATTTTATTATATATTTTCATGTACGAATACAAAAATACTGCGCTTGTGTACATATAAACCCCCAAAAAGGTGCATCTGAAATAACATATAGAAAGAACATAAAATTATATGCGCAGCAACAGCATATGAACAGTTTATACAAAGTCCGTGAACTAATCCGTGAAGTGGTACATTGGTGTGAAGCAGCGCCAATAAAGTGCAGCAAAACAATAAGTCAAAGTCCATACACCAATTAAGTGAAATATTAACAGTGCAGCATGGGAGTGAAGATTTTCTTCATATAGCGTGCATCCAAATGGTATCATAGGATCCACCATGTACCAACACCACCCAGTGTGACACTCCTCCACCAATAAAGCTGTGCCCTTACCAGAGCCCCTAGACCACCTGTTTCGGGGGGTCAGGGAACGCTTGTGTGGATTAGGCCTCCACTTAGCCCCAAGGATCGATATTCAGCAGTGATCGATTCAGGTCTCACCAATCGATGTTGTATACTCTTCTGCTGCCAGTTCCAGCAATGTCTCCTCTCTACTTCCTCACTACTTTTAACTTCCTGTCTGTATATGACATACAGACAGGAAGTTAAAAGTAGAGAGGAGACATTGATAGCGCGGTCAAACATTGATTTCTATATTTTCATGTGACAACACTGAAGAAATGATACTTTGCTACAATGTAAAGTAGTGAGTGTACAGATTGTATAACAGTGTAAATTTGCTGCCCCCTGAAAGTAACTCAACACACAGCCATTAACCTCCCTGGCGGTATGATTATGTCCGATTTTTGCATCTCAAAGCAGTACATTTTTTTTGCACAGAAATTTGGTGTTTTATATTGTAGGCCTGTAATTATTAGGAATAACTCACTTAAATCTGTCCAAACAAGAGTCTAGTAGACATCACGGGTATGATAAAGTTGGAAACAACGAAATCATACATTATAATATAATAAATATCTACAAATAATCAAAAATATTAACATAATAATAATAATAATAAAATGTATTCAATAATGTAGTTAAACATGCTTGGGATAAACATAAATCCATAGTCAGACAACAAGGTTAATGTAAAAAAAAAAAAATAAATAAAAAGGGGCAGACTCGATGGACTACTCAGTCTTTTTCTGCCGTCACTTTTCTATGTTTCTATCAAAACACTGAAATTTGCTCAGTTGTAGAATTGTCATCACTTTCAGTGTCTGATGACGAATTTCCCCACAAATAAGTATCACTCAATCCTGCAAATGATTCTTATTTACTATCGCTGTTTTCTAGCTAGTCCAAAACCGCTTTTGACGTAAAGGGGCGCTTTTTCGATACCATGGACATTCTCAAGTTTCCAGGCAGAAAGAATGGCATATATAATATAAAAGTGCATGCAGGGCACTGGACAAAGCACTAGGGACAAAAGGGATGTGAAATGATTTGATACAGTAATGTAATCTTACAGATTACAGTGTGCTGTATGTGTTATGTGTGTTTCACTTTTTGAGTTTGTCGCCGGGCTCCACCCCCAATGCTACGCCCGCAGGGAATGGACCCCGGAACCCAGAGGCATTGGGCAAAGATTCCACGTGATGACACATCGCATCGGGGGACATTGCAGGATCCAGGGGACAAGGTAAGTAACATTGCCTGGATCCTGTGATGCGATCCTGAGTGTTGCTCGGGGTTACCGATTTTGGTAATGAAAAATGAACCCCGAGCCACACTCGGGAATACCGCCAGGGAGGCTACTGTGAAAATGTCCAAATTGGGCCCAATTAGCCATTTTCCCTCCCCAGTGTCATGTGACTTGTTAGTGTTACAAGGTCTCAGGTGTGAATGGGGAGCAGATGTGTTAAATTTGGTCTTATAGCTCTCACTCTCTCATACAGGTCATTGGAAGTTCAACATGGCACTTCATGGCAAAGAACTCTCTGAGGATCTGAAAAAATAATTGTTGCTCTACATAAAGAACATTACCAAGAACCTGAAACTGAGCTGCAGCACAGTGGTCAAGACCATACAGCGGTTTAACAAGACAGGTTCCACTCAGAACAGGCCTTGCCATGGTCAACCAAAGAAGTTCAGTGCATGCTCAGCGTCATATCCAGAGGTTGTCTTTGGGAAATAGACATATGAGTGCTGCTAGAATTGCTGCAGAGGTTGAAAGGGTAAGGGGGGGGGGGGTCAGCCTGTCAGTGCTCAGACCATGCACGGCACACTGCAACAAACTGGTCTGCATGGCTGTCGTCCTAGGAGAAAGCCTCTACGGACTATGCACAAGAAAACCCGCAAACAGTTTTCTGAAGACAAGCATACTAAGGACATGGATTACTGGAACCATGTCCTGTGGTCTGAAGAGACCAAGATAATCACATTTGTTTCAGATGATGTCAAGCGTGTGTGGTGGCAACCAGGTGAGATGTACAAAGAGTGTGTCTTGCCTACAGTCAAGCATGGTGGTGGGAGTGTCATGGTCTGGGGCTGCATGAGTGCTGCCAGCACTGGGGAGCAGTTCATTGAGGGAACCATGAATGCCAACATGTACTGTGACATACTGAAGCACATCATGATCTCCATCCTAGTATTCCAACATGATAATGACCCCAAACACACACCCAAGACGACCACTGCTTGCTAAAGAAGCTGAGGGTAAAGATGATGGACTGGCCAAGCATGTCTTCAGACCTAAACCCTATTGAGCATCTGTGGGGCATCCTCAAATGGAAGGTGGAGGAGCGTAAGGTCTCTAACATCCATCAACCCTGTGATGTCGTCATGGAGGAATGGAAGAGGACTTCAGTGGTAACCTGTGAAGCTCTGGTGAACTCCATACCCAAGAGGGTTAAGGCAGTGCTGGAAAATAATGGTGGTCACACAAAATATTGACACTTTGGGCCCAATTTGGACATTTTCACTTAGGGATGTACTTAATTTTGTTGCCAGTGGTTTAGACATTAATGGCTGTGTGTTGAGTTATTTTGAGGGGACAGTAAATTTACACTGTTATACAAGCTGTACACACTACTTTGCATTGTAGCAAAGTGTAATTTCTTCAGTGTTGTCACATGAAAAGATATAAAATATTTACAAAAATGTGAGGGGTGTACTCCCTTCTGTGAGACACTGTATTTAGATTTTTGTTTTAGGGTTTAAAATGTAACTCCACTATTGTTGAGAAAAAAAGCATTCCCCTCTGGGTGATCTATGTACACTACAAGGATTTTTTTCCCATTTAACAAACTTTGTTGCAGATTCCTACCTTTTGTTATTCTGAAGAAATTCCTGTTTGTTCCTCTGTGCCCCTGTGCTAAGTGGGTTTAATGGGAGTGGCTTTATAATTATCAACCAGCTGCTGCAGAATCAGGGCTCTAATGAGGAAGATTGCAGGATCTGCAGCCCTTTAGACATTATTTCCTATTGGAATTACATTTTTTACATTCTGTGTACAGAACACCTCCAGGCAGCCATGTTGCGTTGCACTTTACAGAGCTGCAGATTGAAAAGGTAAGGGCATTTTCAATAACATTAAATTACAATATGACTTGTCTTACAATTGTATATGCTATATTATAATTTATTTTATTTGCTATTTTTTCCCATGAAAGTGGAGTTACCCTTTAAATATGCTTTAAATCAATAAAGAAGTCTACTCAATGAATGAAAACCAGCAAAAAAGATCAGAAGCACTCAGTGCATTGCAGTGTTCTGGTTGCAGTCATACTGTTTTGGGATACAGCAGGTGATGGTCATTGGTCAACTTAACATTGAAGGACAGGACTTACAGATATGTAAGGGTAATGCTTCTGTTTGCCAATGAGAACCAGATCACAGCCATCAGTGAGCTAGTTCAAGTCAGAAATGAAATCTAAATGTATGCATCCTTTTTTAGGCTATGCCCATACATTACATATTATATGTAAAGGTATTTGAATCTGTAAGAATTATACAATGCTCATTTTAAACTCATTACATCCCGTTTTACTCTCTGCGGAAATAAATTGGTCAATTTAATAAGGTAAAAAGCAGCAAGCAATGCATTAAGCTAGAGAAACTAATTGGTAATCATTTTAAACTACCCAGCCTGCTCTAAACTAACGAAAGGTGACATCATACTGGTTGTTGTGTTTGCACATTATCTTCATTCTTAGAAGTACTGTATTAAATAAGCTTAAACACGTACTGTTGTAAAGATACCACCATAGCTATATAAATACAATTAATAAGTTAACAAATATATTTTTTTCAGCACTTATGCAAGATTTCAAGTTTAATTTAGATGATGATACTAAGATCAGAGAAGATAACTAGACTTTTGCTGTACAACATTCAGCACGGAAAAAAACAATTAAATGTCCCCTTAAATGTGCAGCTCAGCACAGACCCTCGTCAGGCTTTCTATTTTTAACCTCCCGGAGGAGACGCAAGCCTTGACAAGAGAGTGTTATGCCTATTTCTGCATCTTGAACGAACTGAAGTCTCATAGGATGTCTCTTCTATTTAGCTAGCAAACAGCACGATGGAGTTTCAGAACCAAAAAGGAACACAAGAGAACTAAAAGATCCTATTTTGTATTTATAAAATATATTGATTATTTAAAACTCAGGAATTAAAAAAGATAGTCAAAGAATTATCAGAATATCTACGTATAATCTCTCTTTTAAAATAAAATAGAGCTTTAGGGTTCATTCAGATGTGCTGTCAGGTGATGGCGGAAGTAGGTGGGTGGGCCATGGTTTTACCATCCCCGGAATGTCCACCTAAACCAGTGGTTCTCAACTCCTGTCCTCAGGACCCACCAACAGGCCAGACTTTAAGTATTACCTTGGGGAGATGCAGACTAGAATACTGCAATCACTGAGCAGCAAATAATATCACCTGTGATGTATTTCAGTTATCCTGAAAACCTGGCCTCTTAGTGGGTCCCGAGGACAGGAGTTGAGAACCACTGACCTAAACCATGACGTACAACCACTGCTACTGCAAAATTGAAACCCCTGTTGCATTTGATGGGCCATACGAGACCTACTTAAGTGAATGGGGCTTCACCACGACCACACTGCAACCATGAGCAATGCATATGGTTTGTTGTGCAGTGCTCTGACAACTCTAAAAAGCAATCCACCACAGATCTCTTTTCAGAGAGGCAGCAAGGGCTACTACCCATTTGAACAAGTCCTTACAAATGTTTCCTAGGACTGCAGTCTGCTTAGAGTGAGGTGGACCAAAATGAAACCAAAGGCTCTTCCTAAAAAATATAGAATGCCTTTTTAAAAATGTGTCATTACTTTCAACATGAATCCAAAGAAACAAGGGGTTTACTCATTTTAGGCTAGAGGGTGGAGCCTCACAAAAGCAACTGTGTGGTCCCGCAGTTCTGCATACTAAACTGTCAGTGTGTATGGCATAGATGTAGCCTAAATTTACAACATATTTTGTAATTTTTTTTCTTTGCCTTTGCCTCTCCAATATTTTATGTGGCTACGTGGCCTGCCACTTCTGGTCTTAACAAGAACTGTGCCTGTGGTCTTCCATTTCCTCACTATGTTCCTCACAGTGGACACTGACAGCTATATATCTATGATAACTTTTTGTAGCCTTCCCCTAAACCATAATGTAGAACAATCTTTGTTTTCAGATCATTTGAGAGTTGTTTTGAGGCCCACATGTTGCCACTCTTCAGAGGAGAGTCAAAGAGAACAACAACTTGCAATTGGCCACCTTAAATACCTTTTCTCATCATTGGATGCACCTGTCTATGAAGTTTAAGGCTTAATGAGCTCACCAAACCAATTGTGTGTTCAAATTAATCAGTGCTAAGTAGATACAGGTATTCAAATCAACAAAAGGACAAGGGTGCCCACATTTATGCACCTGTCTAATTTCGTTTTGATGGATATTGTGCATTTTCTGTTAATCCAATAAACCTCATTGCACTACTGAAATATTACTGTGTCGTTCAGTTATTTGATAGATTAAAATGAAATTGCTGATCCAAACACCCAAATATTTATAAATGACAATCATGGAAATTGTCAGGGGTTCCTAAACGTTTGCATACAACTGTAATTAGGCATAATTCCTGTCACTGATACCAAATGATAGGACACTATTCCTACCACTGACACCAACAAAGGGGCACTAGTCTTCCCACTGACACCAATGTTGAGACACTATTCCTTCCACTGACACCAACTGCAAGGCCCTATTCCTCCCAATGACACCAATGATGGGGCACTATTTCTTCCCCTAATATCAACAAAGGGGCAATAATCCTCCCACTAATACCAATGATGAGGCATTATTTACTCCCATAGACTCCAGGGGATTTTCTACTCGCACTGGCCACAGTCAGGTCCCCTCAAATCCTGAAGGACAGTAAACTGGCCCTTTGTTTAGAAGGTTTGGAGACCCCTGCTTTAACCACTTCCCGCCCGGCGTATAGACAAATGACGTCTGGGCAGGGGGGATCATTATCCTTACTGGACGTGAGGGCGCGCATTGCGGCGATCGGTGGTGCCGTGGGTCAGTCTGACTGACTGAGGTAAAAGGCTTCGATCCAAAGCCTTTTACCATGTGATCAGCCGTGACCAATCATGGCTGATCACAGTGTAAATAGGAAGAGCCGTTTATCAGCTTTTCCTCTGCTCAGGTCTGCAGACCTGAGCAGTGGAGAGCCGATCGATTGGCTGCTCTCCTGACAGGGAGGGGCTGCGCTGAACATTTATCAGTGCAGCCACCCTCAGGATCACCCCCACTGGACCACCAGGGAGCCGGATCAGGACCACCAGGGAGCCCCCCCACGGACATCGCAAGGAGGCCGCCCAGGACCACCAGGGAAGGCACACGGAGGCTGCCCAGGACCACCAGGGAGCCCCCACTAGACCACCAGGTAAAGGCAATATTGTGCACTGTAGGGATGGCACTGTGGCCATGTATGATGACTGCCAGTGCCATCCCTAACAGTGCTTGTTGCACCAGTGCCCACCTCTGCCACCTATAAGTGCCCACCTGTGCCCACCTGTGCCACCTATAAGTGCCCACCTGTGCCACCTAAAAGTGCCACCTATCAGTGCCCATCAGTGCCCAGTGCCACTTATCAGTGCCACCTATGAGTGTCCATCAGTGCCGCATATCAGTGCCCATCAGTGTTGCTTGTCAGTGCCGCCCATCAGTGCTGCATATGTGCCCCATCATCAGTGCAACCTTATCAGTGCCACCTCATCAGTGCCAATCTGTACTGCCTCATCAGTGCCCATCAGTGTAGCCACATCAGTGCCCATCAGTGAAGGAGAAAATGTACTTTATACAAACTTTTGTGACAGAATCAAAGAAAAATGTTTGTTTTTTTCAAAATTTTCGGTCTTTTTTTTTTATAACGCAAAAAATAAAAACCACAGGGGTGATCAAATACCACCAAAATAAAGCTCTATTTGTGGGAACAAAATGATAAAAACTTTGTTTGGGTACAACGTCGCACGACCGCACAATTCTCATTCAAATCGCAACAGCACTGAAAGCTGAAAATTGGTCTGGGCAGGAAGTGTTCTAAGTGCATAGTATTGAAGTGGTTAAATGAAAAGTTGATCAAAAGCAACAGATTTACTTTATTTGGAGGGGTTGCTCATGCCCCATGATACCACATCGCCTATACAGACCCCCTGTAAGTTGTACTTGGGCCATTTCCTCTTGCTAGTCACATATCCTATGACTAGATCAAATTAATCAAGAATTCATATATGTTTTTGCAGAGAATCTTTTTCACACGCTTGTTCCTGATGAGTGACAAGTCACGAAACGCGTTGAGCTAACAGATGTCGTGTTTCCTAACCAATCGTATCTATTCATCTATCAAATTATTGTGAAGTCTGCTCTTGTATTTTAAACCATTCCCATTTATATGAATTTTTGATATGTTATGACTTACTATTGATCATGCTATAATTTACAGTAAATTATTAAGTTTAATGATCATGTATTTATATTTGTGAAATAAATTATGGCATTTAATATATTTCATTTGTTTGTCCTAAATTTCATAACTTGCAGGTACCCTTGCTTTTTGAGTTTATACATGATTTTCATTCCAATATGTTCCCCTTTTTTGTGAAGCTATGGATTAGCTCACTTGATTATAATATAGAGACTATATGTAATCAATATACTAAGTATTGTGACCCATCGAGCACTTCATTCAAACTCCTGCCCTTTCTGACTCAGGTTTACTTTATTGGTGGCTTTTGCAGCACCTGCTTACCTTCCCCTTGATCCTCTGCCACCAAATGCTTACCTATACCTGGTAATTCCAGGTATAGGTAAGCATTTATCTTACACTCCTACCTTCCATGTGACAACCCTGGTGATTGTTCATTGGCCACTCAGGCACTCATTGCTGTCAAACTGGGTCAGGGAGAGAGTCCTTTAACCAATGTAGAGAACTAAGGTAAAGTGTCAATAAAGCTTGTCTAAGTTGCTACGCACAATACACTTTCCACTGGATCCTTCCCTGTTCACTTTCTTTAAATGGACAACAGTCCCTTGTGTATTGATAATCCTTCTACTCTTCTAACCTTGTGCTAGTGAGCACACCTCTATTTCAAGGTATTCAAACCTCCCCCCTGTCGTAAACACTCACTGATATTGTGGATCCCTTAATTTAATATGCGGGTCTGCAAGCACTCTCACTCTTTTATCCAGGGTCTCCTTATGTCAGATTTCTTTTCCAATCCATGAACTTCAAAAGCCAATAAGCCAGGTTATAGCCATTCACTAAACCCCAAATGGTACAGTTACTCCTTTCCACCTCCTCTCCAGGTTTAAGTATAGACATAGACAGAGAGAAATCCAGAGATAGTGTAAGCCCACCTTATTTAACTAAAACCATAACAAAATCCAGTATTCACATACATTGTTTAAAATGTAACCAGCTCAAAAGAAACACCTTCCTTTTCCTTCCTATCACGGCCTGTGCAGTGCACATGGTTTCCAAAATGTCAGAAGTGACGTAGTGGAACTGACTTCCGCTACGTCACTTCCTCTGTTTGGAATGTATGTTTGCACTGCACAGGCCGTGATAGGAAGGAAAAGGAAGGAGAAGCTAATTCAGTGTGATACAGTGCAAGAAATATGCTTATAGTGGGAAAGTGCCAATTGACGGGAGGTCAACAGGGAAAATCAGGTCTCTTCCCCTGCCAGAAAGAGCTGGGTAGTGTGGCAGAGCTGTGTAAATCTCAGTACTGGATAGACAGAAATATAACCCATTTGATAATTAAAACAGCTCCTTTATATGTATTGCATCGGTGTACTTTGCTGTTTGCCTAGAAATCTGTTTTAAAGAGACTCCTGGCTTCTATACACCGCCTTTTACATCAATAATTTTTTTTGTATCATTTGAATAAACATGAAAAGCCTTTTAACAGAAAATACATCTTTCATGTAGAAAGCTTAACCATGGAACAATTTGTGTACGAATTGTTGTAAAAAGTAACGTCAGAAAGCCAGCATCAAAAATAGAAATTTGGTGGGTTCCAGTATTACATTCACCTGTTCAATATTTCTCTTAATAAGATGATTCTGTGTTCTCAAACATTTCATACAAGTATCCTGACACCAGGAAAACACTCCTGTAAGTGCCAAAAGGTTCAATTTAATTAAATACTTTCAGTGTATTGGCTCACTAAAGGAATGTTAAAGTAGCTAATTACATTGTACAAAAGCAGTAAAATCTGTGTAATAAATGTGATTTAATTCTAATGGGAATCCTTGAATACTCAGAACTTCTCTAGGCTAACCACATGAATGGTAGCAGAAGTGGCCAAATACTATATGGCTGATAGAGGATGCAGTTTGCTGAAAGGGAAATTATAATGAGCACTGGATGGGGGTGAGAGGGCGGGGTCAGGTAGTGGACAGTGGATTGAAGAAGTGAAATTCACCGTGGTCATAGGTGATGGAGCTGGAACTCGAAGGCCGCATTCACACCTTTGAGTAGTGGGAACTACTATTTTTCATGGTTGAATGGACTGTGTAATAAATGCTCCAAAGAAGCTCCATAAACTTTTTATGCATGGAGCATCAAGGGTGGCAAAATTTGTCTGCATTACGTTTGGGGTTCATTCAGCAATTAATGGCACCACAAGTGCAAATGCGTGGCAAAATGCCTATTTCCTGTGTGTTTTGTCACACATTTAGAAAACGCAAAATCTGAATGCAGCCTAACAACAGAGATATGGAAACATTTACTTAGTGGCCGAGTTATTCTTACTGTGAAACTGCATGTATGTTTGTTCTGAAAGAATGATGGCAAAAACAAATGTTATAATCTCTCCTCATAAGAATAGCCTGCATCAGGAAAACACTGCATTGTGGCCATTATGTGGAGATGACCTTAAAGTGGACCTTCACTTAAAAGTGAAAGTACTGCTATTGTGCCATTCTTCTGCCTCCTCTCCCATATTTGGAAAGTTGTTTTTTTTTTGGGGGGGGGCACCTTTTTCTGACAGGTACCTGTTCCCACTTCTGCAATTGTCACTTAGGCAAGAATTACTAAAGTTTGGCCCTTCCCCCGGAACCTCCTGGGACATGTCACATATTTCAGGAAGCTGGAGGACCAATTTAATGCGTAATCTCAAATGTGTAAGTTCACCTTTTCACAAAAAAATGAAAAGGTGAGCTAACACCCTTCATCCTTCCCATCCCCTGGTCCCTGATGCACTTACCCTCGTGGGTGATTAGCTGTCACTGCCCATGCAGCCGATTTAGCTGCCCAGGGATTTGAGAGCTACGCTCTTCTTCCCCTTCTTTCCTCAGGGCTTCTGAGACAGATCAGAGGGATTCTGATTGGTCACGTGCTGTCACGTTATCACTTTGACCAATCAGAGCCACTTAAATAAATGTACATGCAACTAGCTCTGCAATTTTCCTTCATAAACACACCCCTTAATCTGTGGTTTGCAACACCAACAATCATATGCAAATAGTAGTCTCAATAAAAAAATATTCAGAACCACCTCATACATACTAGGTGGGGGATGGAGGTACCTTAGCAGGACAGGAATTTGACTGGTCACTCCAGCCTCAGTGTGATGATGTGTGTCACAGATACATGCGCTTGTCTACAACAGGTACATGAATCTGTTGCCCACACCAACATTTGTCATGTGAAGGCACATCAGAATTCCCCTGATTGTGTCTTGTGCAGGTGCGTTGTTGAGGTGCATTCGGGTGTCATTCAAAATGCATGTATGGTTCAATACCACATGTTTCACTAACACATACAGTTTCCTGCAAGGACACAAACAGCAACAAAACCTTAAAAAGTCCCACATCTTCCCCTCTCAACTAATTAAATAGAGTTTTAATTGCTTTCCGTGTACTTACTAGGGCTTTGTCCCTCACTTCTTTTTGAGTTTGACAACTGTCTTCTAGACATGAAGTAAAATGAAAGGACCAACAAGCCACTTCCATTCTACCCCTCTGCATATATGCAGGTATTTCTGGGTATGGGGAAGCATGGCATATGTCACACCACTTTCCTCCTCCCAATGTGGTTTTTAAAGTAAAAGCAAAACTTTTTTTTTTTAGTTCTGGATAGAGTGGCGAGAGATTAGAACATATATTACATTTTTATCAATGTCTGTGCGTCTGTTAGGGAAAGTCACCCTCTCTATTTGTCCCATTTACCATTATCATTGAAAGTGAACGTAAAAGAAAATCCCAAATTTTGGGTTGTTCGCAGAAAAGTAATAAAGGGGAAATCCATTAGGGACACTAGTTCTGATGAGCTAGGGGGCCCCAAAGGGTTTCCCTTAATTTGCAGGTATTTCCTCTCACTTCCTGTTTTGGGCTATGGGTCAGGAAGCGACGGTAAATCTCCCCAATGGAACACAGATGGAGAAAAAAATCTAACAGGTATTATAACTAGTGTTGAGCGAACCCGGACTGTAACGTTCGGGTCCGTACCGAACTTTTGGGTGTCCGTGGCACGGACCCGGACCCGGACATTTCAAAAATCGTTCGGGTTCGGTCCGGGGTTCTGCTATTTTACTCCACGTGTTGAGAAGCTGCAGGGCAGCCAATCAACAAGCGTTTCACTGGTTTGCCCTTAGAAGCCATCACAGCCATGCCTACTAATGGCATGGCTGTGATTGGCCGGTGCATCATGTGACCCAGCCTCTTTATAAGCTGGAGTCACAGTGCTGCAGTCACATGCTCCTTGGGTTAGTATAGGGAAAGGTAGCTGACGGCGTGAGGGACAGATTTTAGCCATTTTAAGACCTGATCCTGCATCCTGAGATAGATTACTTTACTACTGCTGTCTGTGCTGTTGCTCTGAGGACAGATAGCAGAAATTAGAGATTTCACATACCGCTGCTTTGAGTTGCAGATCAAGCTCTGCATAGAACAACGATCGCTACGATCGTGCACTACGATC
>BLSH010243924.1:445833-458789 GCA_018402905.1 Glandirana rugosa
TCGGAATGATAACCGGTCATCCCGATGTACAATCTTATTACCCGGTTATCACTCCGAATGTTTTTAAGTTTCCCGTCCCGATCCGAAACTGGGTAGTTCGTTCCGTCATTCACGTAAGGTCTTGTGGGTCTGTAAGGTCCTTGAACCTCACAAATACTATTAATTCTTTCTGGACTACAGGAAAGATGAAAAAGAATTTTACAGTACTTTACTAAAGAGTCAAGAAGTCTTAATGTACTGCACATGAACATGACCTTATTTTGAAGGTCATCCTCACGGACTAGACGTTTTACTGCCTTGCTTGATGGGTCAAAGCCTAGCCCTGCCCTTTGAATTTTTGTAAGCCTCACTATTGGCCCATTATTCTAACATGTAGCCCTACTGGCCAATAGTAAGGCTTAAGTTAAGGGAAAGGGTGGGACTTGGCTTCCGACCCATCACCTCAGGAAGTAAGCCCATTTTATTCAACCCAAGCATTTTAGGCTTGTAAAGACCTGGCACCTTATAAGGTCAATGACTCTTTCACTCCAACAATGACAGCCTGGCAAAAGAAACAGTTATGGAAAAAAAAAAAAAAAAAGAAACAGATGACAGCCAGAGAGCGGGCTCCAGCATTGTCTTTATATAATGATGAAGTCCAGCATCCAAAGTCCACTCCAGGCAGCTTCTTACAGCTTTATAAACATACTGGGCCATCAGAATGAACCTCAGTTTTGTACAGTAGTGTGTTACTTTATATTCATGGTTATTGTAATACATCCATATATATGGATATGTATGTAAATGCAAAAAAATAACCATCAAATAAATTACAACGTGCAGACAGAAAAAATGTGCAAATTATTATCAAATATAGTTTCCCGTGCAAACAATAAAAAAGTCTCTTTATCTTTTATATTTCAACATTCTCCTAAGTGCCAAAATAACGTGCAAAGTTTAATATATAAGGTGCCAGAAAAAAATGTGAATTTTTGTCTTCAAGAAAAACAGTTCTCCATATGCATCAGATTCAGTGTGCACTTGCCTTCACCAATCTGCATCTTGCTCCAAATAAAGTACCAAAGTGCTCACTCCCCCATAAGCCAAATAACTTACCAGAACTGCATGACCTTTTGATATTAAAAGGCCCATAAGCACTTTAGATGTATATTATGCCATCCATCTTCAATATCCCCCCTCAGCTCACCATCAACAATGAGATAGTTTGTATATGGGATAGAATAACAATAAAGGGCTCATCGCATAAAACTGTCTAAATTTATTAGAATAAAATATTTAAAAAGCAAATCACAAGTAGGTACATTCACATTTCGTGGTGCCTTTAAGAAACCAGCACAAATTATGCAAGCTTAATCATGCATAGAGAACACCACAACTCAAATCTTCAAGGATTCGGCGTGTGTTTCAATAAAAACAGAACTCGGTAGTCCTATACCGAAAGTGAAGCCACCTATGGACGAGTTTCGTCCATATTGATGAATTCAGGATGCGGTGCCATGGTGTTCTACACTCATCCCTTTGTACTCTGCAGCTAACCTTTTGGATTAAGAGCCGCTAGAGTTCTGACATTGTTTTCACCAACATCCGGCAGTTTCAATCCATTATGGGCTCTCTCCAATTTTTGTATTTGTTGTACCAACTTCACATAACATATATATTTAAAGACCTGGTAGCGCTTGCTATGATCTGATGAAGATAGATTATCTAAGTACTGTATGTAACACAGCAGATGTTCTTCACACCGGCACTTATATAAGCAATGTATGAAAACATACATTCAAGAATGCCGCACTGGTATTCCCATTTCCCACTTTCTTAATACAGCTTTTTATCAATCCTACTGAATGCTGCAGTATTGCTCACTAGCAATATGCATAACGTCCTGTATATAAAGCAATATAGCTCAATATGTTTTTTTACAGTATAATATGTACTGGAGAAAAAAATAGATAAGAACATGAGCTGAGGGCTTTACTTTTAGTCCTGGTGTGTATAATCCATTGCAGTGTCAAATGGCTTTGGAGTTGGACTGTTGAAAAGGTGGGTTTGTGGACCCATATTAAAAAATACTGAAATGGAGGCACTGTTATTTAACTATTCATTTATGAATTACTTTGTATTATATTGCAGATCACCCTTAGCTATTCAATACTTTGCAAGGTTAATGCTTTTCATTTTACTGACAAATTTCCTAGTTAATGTTACAACCTTCATCAATGCAAGAAACCATTATGGCAAAGGGCTAATTGCTGAGTGACTTCTGAACTAAAGAGTATGACAGTACCAACCAAAGCCAGAGGCATTGGTCATTGAGCAAAGCAAGTTAGAATAGAAAGTAAAAATAACCATGTATAATTATATACAGTAAATTATGTGCAAAAAGCAAAAGCATTACAAATGATTAATAAAAGGAAAGGAAAATTATTGCAGAAAAATTGCTACATGGGAGTGCCCTTCAGGTTGCACCTAGGTCACTATAACCTCTTAATAAATACAAAGGAACCTCGGCTATCCTTCTTCAGATAATGCTTTTTGCCTGGCTGTCTCTAGCTTCAATGCTTTCTAAGTCACAGACATGGAAAAAAACAACAGATAAGAAACTCAGAGTGACCTTGCAATGTCTTCTCAGTAAAGGCTTGCATTAGGCCTCTCACTCAAACTATACAGCCTCGTCTAGAACTTCCCATGCTCTACCATCTCACAGACTTAAGCCTTGAGTGTACTTCAAATATGCCCTACGTGGTTGCATGAGTTATTACAGCCCTTAAGTGTTTCAACAGTTTTGAACCCACACCATCTAATTGTTATAGTTAAAGCGTTTGTTAACCTCCAAAAAAATTCTGCTCTTGTCTCTTTAATGTGCAATTAGCAGCATGGTGCTTTTGCTTTATAAATTATCTCGCTGTATCCCCTAGAATACCTGTGTGATAATTCCAGGTCACGAATTCCCCCGAGTGCTGACTCCCCTATAGTTGATCTTGAGAGCCTATGGTCTGTGTCACTCCCAGCTCTCCTATGCCTGCTTTCAGCTCCCCCTCCTCCCCCTCCCTCTTCCTCTCAACACCTAGCTTCTCCTCTCTGCTCTGCTCTCATAATTAACTCTAAGGCCTCATACACACCGGCGTTTTTTGACGCCACGTTTTTTGGCATTTTTTGTAGCTCTCCATGTTAGTCAATGGCCCCATAAAAATGCAGACGTTTTTGAGCTCTAGAGGGTGCCGGCGTTAGTGAGCTGAAAGTAGAACCCACGGCCAGCGCGTTCCAAGGCTGTAACGCTCTGACGTTTTTGACGTTGCAAAACGCTCACTAACGCCACATCGACGTTAACCAGCGGTTTTGACGCTGACGTTTTTAGGTTAAAAAATAGCAGAGGAAAGTTATTTTTTTTTTTTAAAAAAACACCTATTGACGCCAAAGCTCACTAACGCGCATTAACGGTGATGCAAAACGTTGAAATAAACGCCGATTTTTCCCTGACGTCGGGCCCGACGTTTTCCTTTTTTTTTTACATACGCCTGTGTGTATGAGGCCTGAAAGCTCCTATCTCTGTATTAGAAGAATAAATACACCTGTGTCAGTGTTATATCAGAAATATTTGTATCTATATAGATAACACAGCACGGCTCTGTCTCTCCAGCTGATGTCAGCAGCATTGCTCAGCCCCTCCCTCAGGAATTCTGAACTGAGAGAGAAGAGCAGAAAAACTACAACTTATCCTAGTAAGAAGGTGTGTTATCAGTACAGATAAGCATATACATGTTATAACACAGACACAGGGGAACTTCTTATTATAATACAGAGCGGATGGGAACTTTTTATCCAAGTGGCTTAACAACCACTTTAACTACTTCCACACTGCCTACTGTATATTTGTGGCGACAGTGTGGATGTGTCCCGTGAATCTCCGTAAATAAACAGCAATTTGCGGAGTGGAAGTTAGGGGGCGCATGCGCGCGCCCGCCGTACTCCAGAGGAGTGTGCCCGCGGCTCGCCAGCGGACATTGGGTCCGCCCGAGCCGCGGGCGCACTCCTCTGGAGTACGGATGAGCTGTCAGAGCCAAAAGAGCAGGGAACCGCCGATGTAAACAGAGCGGTTCCCCGCTCTGTCAGTGTGGGCATAGGAGATCTACTGATCCCTGTCACTTGGATCAGTTAGATCTCCTATGCCCAAGGTAGCCCAGCCCCCCACAGATAGAACACACCCAGGGAACACATTTAACCCATAGATCTCCCCCTGCAGGTTAACCCCTTCACTGCCAATGGCATTTACACAGTAATCAGTGCATTTTTATAGCACTGATCGCTGTATAAATGCCAATGGTCCCAAAAAAGTGTCAAAATGGTCCGACATGTCCGCTGCAATATCGCAGCACTGCTAAAAATTGCAGATCGCCGCCATTACTAATAAAAAATAAAAAAAAATCAAAACCCCAGAAATGAATTCTCCTCATCCGTAAACGCGGCAACTTTTGCGCAAACTAATAAGTGCTGATTGCAATTTTTTTTACCAAAAATATGAGGAAGAATATAAATCGGCCAAAACCAATGAAAAAAATGTTTTTTTATATATTTTTTTCAATTTGTATTTTAGCAAAAGGTAAGAATAACTGTTTTTTTTGCAAAATTGTTGTTCTTTTTTTGTTTATAACGGCGATCAGAAATGACGCAGAGGTGATCCAATCCAATACCACGAAAAGAAAGCTCTATTTGTGGGAAAAAAATAACGCAAATTTTGTTTGGGTACAACGTCGCACGACCGCGCAATTGTCAGTTAAAGCGATGCAGTGCCGAATCGCAAAAAGCGCTCTGGTCCTAAAGGGGGAAATCCTTCTGGGGCTGAAGAAGTTAAGACTACTTGCTGGAACTCCCCAGGTGCACCCGTGGATAATTATATAAGTAGGTTCTCATATTAAGCAAGATGCCTATAATCCTGATTTAGGAACACATGTTCCTAAATCCTGTGTCCAGTACCTTGTTCCTTATATCCTCAACCCAGATTCTTGCTACCCTGCTGACTGATTTTCTCATTATGCCTGTGATTGTTTGTGTTTATCACCTATGCCTGCCTGCAACCCGCCTTGACCTCCAGCCTGTCCCTGACTCTGCATCTGCTTAAAGATGCCATGCTTCAGCTTTGATTCATGCTCACTGTCAGCCGTCTCCAGTGGAATTTGCTCCCTTGTGGAGTCTACCACACAAAACCAATGCCACATTAGGGACAACCTGTCAAGAACCAGAACTGGCTAATGTATGCTTTTGTAAGCTCATGCAAAGTAGACACAGGGGGTACCTACCCTAGCCTGGTATGTGGCATCTGCTTTAATACGAAGATGTATAAGCCACCTAAAGTACTGACAGTGAGCAGTCTTAATAGACTTACAAAAACAGAGTATACAGGTGTACAGTGGTTTGTTGGGTGTGCTGGATGTGGCTAGCAAGTTTCAGGGTGCAGTAGTGAGACTCACTAACCACTGACCTCTGCTAAACACAACTTTGTCTTACCAGAGGTGTATTTTCTCAGTCATTTTGGGATTCACATTTTCTATGGATGGATACTGTACTGGTGGTAGTTGGTGGTCATTTTTTGTCTTTCAAAATACATTAAAAATATTTTGATTTTGGCTTTCTAGGATATGAAATAAATACCCATGGAGAGTAACAGAAATGGTTCAGCAACATCTTAAATAGGTAATTTTAATATCTTCTAGCTGCAAAAGGTAGTTTAGACATTTCACTATTCATACCTCCAATAACTATGGCTGATACATCAAAGGACTGTAATGTATACCCGGGGGACCCATTAAAGATTTTGTGAAATGTATTATGTTCTTATAATCAAAGGAATTTAAGATGTAAGAACACAGTGAAAACTCTGTACCACGTTTCCTTAATTATATTGCTATTAAAGTAATTACTCTACATACCAGCGCAAACTACACAAGCCAAAATGGGAAGAACTGCTCGCTGTTTCAACTTTGAGCACATTTAACTTCTCTTTCTCATTACTTAGGACTGATAGTTCCTGCGAGCTGGGGTTAATGTGGCTTTACAATCCCACACACCTGCAGGGCTCCGTTCTGCTAAAGCACTTCTAGGTCGAGTCTTCCTTTGCTCTCCTATGACTAATGCTACTTACAGACATGGTGTGCACAACCTAGCTTAGCAGTGACAGGTTGTGAACATTTGTCACACATTTTGCATGCATTGAGTAAATGTGCATTCTTGCCCATATCCAGAAGGAGAGGGGGACCACAGCATATGTAGTCTGGCAGACTTGAAAATATTCCCTTATGCAAAAATAAGCAGATAGAATGGGGAATTATTCTCGTATGCACCTAGGCACATTAGTGTAAGAGCTGGATTCAATGATATGTTTCCAAAGGCCACAGTTCTAGGGGAGCAAAGGCAGGTTGGCGAGTGGCCACACTTTTGAGGCATGTAATGACAAGTTTGGGCATTAGTTTGACATAAGTTCAAGATGCTTCTGAGGTTATTCAGAATATATAGGTGTATTTGACCTACAGTTGCCTCCTTCTGACCTGCATTTGAGCTTTAAGTGGAATTTGCATTACTGCAGACTAAGGAAAGAGATTGAGCATGGCAGACATGTCCCAGCATGCACTATTATATTTTAATTATATTTGAATAGTTGTATCCAATTATATACAAATGTTCTAGCTGTGGGATATAGCATGGAATTCAAGCCAACCTTTTTTGGATAAAGTGGCAAAAACGTAAAACATTTGTCAGTTTTTAATTGCTAAGGCTCCATGCACACTGGCTTAAAAAAGCATTGCTTCTAAGGGAGTTTTGTGTTCTGCTTTTAGAAGCTACTCAATGTTATCCTATGTGTCCATGCACAGTAGGACGATTACAGGCATATTTTGAGCTCAACATTTAGAGGCAGGAAAAAACCCTTCTGTTTCATGTTTCTGATTGGAGCTTACTGGCAGAAAAAACGTAAAACTCCTAAACTCATCTAAACTTTGTACAAAAAATGCTCTATATGAGCGTTGTTTACTGCCATGAGAAAATAAATTTTTAAGCAAAGTGTGCATGGAGCCTAACTCTGCAAGCTATCCCTTGCAAGCATAGTGGTCAACAGGTAAAGAGTGAAATTTTAATTGATGAAGAAAAAGCTAGCAATGCAAATGTTATAGTAATAGTAAAGTGGGAAAAGGGTTAAAACCAAAATGTTTACTATTATGTTTGCCCATCGCAAAGATTGTCCCTTACTTACTGTCATAAGGACAGTGTACACCGAGACTGGAAAGCAGGGACAAAGAGCTAAAAAAACTGACAGAGGTTCACCCCTCTTTCATTATGTTCAAAACGAACATAACGAAGATTTTGACTATAGGGCCACTTCAATACACAGGGAAATAGGGAACTGGGCAGGGAGCTTTATGGCTGATGTTTTCCAAGAAAGATATGTTTAACAACAAGCATACATTTGATTCATCTCTATGCCCCAAGACAGCATGAAAAAAAACTTCCCTGACTCCTAAAACCAAGTCATGCCCACCAACACTATGGCCATTCCTGCCACTATAGATTGCAGAAGGAAAAACCTTCTCACCCCTGTGCTGTTTGTAAAGAAAGAAGCTATAGGACCATGAGGCAACTTGGAAGGTAATATCACATCACCTTTAGGGTATACTTCATGAAGAACATTAAAAAGCATGTTTGTTCATAATAAATAGACAGTATTATGAAGCATATCTACATCATGGAAAAACCAGTACCATACCACTCATTGCTCCACTGTGTCATTTTCTTTATATGGAAAAGTCAAATCTACATTCTAGACACATTGGGGCTGATTTACTAAAACCGGAGAGTGCAAAATCTGGTGCAGCTCTGCATTGAAACTAAGGATGGGTTTGGGCATGTTCGCAAGTGCATGTACCCGAGCCCGCCAGGAAGTGAACCCTGCACTACGCTAATCACAGGCAGTGAGACATTTCCCCAAAGCGCAGCTGCAGAGATCAGGGAATGTCTCCCTGCCTGTGATTAGCGTAGTGCAGGGTTCACCTCCTGCCGGGCTCGGGCACATACACTTGCGAACACGCCTGAGCCCATCCTTGATTGAAACCAGTCAGCTTCCAGGTATCTTTTGTCAAAGCTTAATCGAACAAGCTGAAGTTAGAAGCTGATTGGCTACCACGAACAGCTGCACCAGATTTTGCTCTCTCCAGTTTTAGTAAATCAATACCATTGCTACTTGGCGTATAATATTTATTACTGTTATATTTTTTTCTGCTTTTATGTGATCCCACTCTGTTTTTGATTTCTGCTATTTACTTTTTGTGATATAGAGCATATGGCAACCTAAAGGGCAAGGTAGGTTATGAGGAATCTTTACAATAGATCCATTATGATTAGGATTCATGCACACTGGACGATTTTTGTTGTATTTGGCTTCAGACGCTTTTTTTCTGCAGCCAGTAAATTCTCCAGCATGTTATCCTATGTGTTTATGCACACATAGGCTATTATCAGTGTTTTTTGGTAGGGACGTTTTCTGGCTGGAAAAAAAAACAAAAGATCTAGTAGGCTTTAAGGGGAGTTCTTCAGCTTTAAAAATGCTCTAACTCTAATATAAACTGAAAAATGCTGAAAAATTTTTTGAGCCATACGCTTTTGTGGGAGTATAGTTCTGCTAGAAAAAATGCTAAAAACATTACACATAAAAAAACGCTGGAAAACCCTACTGAAAAACTCATTCTAAAGCTACAGCTTTGTACAGCTAAGGCTACTGGTGTTTTATAACATCCAGCGTGCACGAGTCCTTCGTTGAATAGCCAAAGCTTTTTTGTTCCCAGTGTTACGCTAAGTTGGGAAGGTTTAGAACCTTTGTCAAGTTTTTATTTGCTGTATGTGACCCTTTTTGGGAGTTGCACTTTTAATTTTATTCCTGTGGACATAAGGAAGGGGCCATTTAAAAATGTTAGAGTTGTCATTAAATAAAGGAGCAATAGGGAAGGGTGCAATAAGACACCTGTTCCAGTGATGACTGTCAATGATGAAATTTCCCCTCAATCTGGGATGAATTTTTGCCATGCCCTGCTGTGACTCTGGAACAGAAAGTGAGGTGAAATCTCCCTAATGGGGACACAGAAAGCAAAAACATTCTGACATAGGCTCCAACATTCCTCCAAACAAGTTGCCAAGCCAAGTACTATGGGTCTGGCGTTTCTATGATGCTGGATTCTCAACACATCAGGAGGTGCTTGCCTTGCCTAGCTAGTCCTTGGTACCAGGCCATTTGAAGCAGGGGGCTTTCTTCTCCATTTTATAAATCCACCTTGGGGTTCAACCAAAGCACACCCCACAGTTGCAAAGTAGTGCACACTGTAATTATTATTTAGTAACAAAACAAATATACAATGTTCAAAGAGTCCCACTAAGCTAGTTCTTATTATTAATTATCCTAGCACATCCATGTCATTATATATTTTATTTTCTCTATTTTCCAGTATATTTCTGGTGCTAGCTACTGAAAATCTTTTCTTATGAATACTCTTGAGGCATAGGGATTACACGGATTAGTCATATTTGACACCCATAATGCCTTTCATGCATTCAGTGAAAAGGGAAGTGGTAATTAAAGGTTGTGCGATCACCATATGAGGTAACGGTGCAGGTTTCTGTGTAATAAAACATGGGGCCTGTATTACTAGTGCGTATGGGAAAAGGAGCAAAATATTCAAGTCTATGTGTTCTCTGTGCAGAATGATTATATTATTATTGTGCATTCATTTTTTTAACCAATTTTTTTCTTTTGCATCAAACATTCACAAATGTTAATATCACATAGGTGTACAGTATTGTTTTCTATTAAATAGTTGTCTTTTATCTCATGAATTAGACTTTGTCATCATGAAATATTACTTAATCTCCAGCTTGAATGATTCCATTTTGTACCCTGCTCATTGAAGCCTACAGTCATCACCAGCCTGAAGTTTATGGTATTTTTAGGCTCAATAACCATGGCGATAATCTTTGTAAATGGATCAATAAAATAAAGTGTGTATGATAAATTCATCTGATCCATGTGGTATTTTACCTAGTGATTTGATGTATTCATTTTCAATCAGAAATAAGCAGAAAAGCACATTAAGAAAAATACTGCATTGCATGAGTTTTATTTTTGTGAATTGAGTCACTCATTTTTTGAGCACTAATGTACTTTTACATCAGTCCATTTGCTATTTATATATATTAGAGATGCACTGCAGATTTTTTTGTACCTTGGTATACACTTTAAAGTTGAACTCCAGGAATAACATATTTTTTAAACTTACAAAGGGCCAGCTTGGTAATATGTAATTATTTATGTGTCACATCTGGAAGGCCACTGGGGATGCTGAACTTCACTGTAGTAATTTCTGTGCTATACACAGTCAGCGCTGTTCACTGCTGGGGTGACTTGCCATTTGTATATTGAACACAAGGATTTACAGAGCTGGTTGCTCCTGTACCTCTGCCATTCAGTAAATATCTTTATTCAATGAATAAAAGGCAGGGTGGCCAGATGTCTGATTTTAGGGGGCTGACCTGTGAAAAAAGCCCAGATTTTGCCCCCAGTTAAAATAATGTGTCCCCAATTTCTTTCAAACTTTAATAATGGTGTACCTGGCCCATCTTAGCAACATTTCTGTCATTTGTCTAGAGCCAGAAGAGGGAGAGGAGGTGTGTGTCTGCTCCTGCGGGGTTATAAATGATCTCACATGGCATTAATACTTGGTCTTCCTGGTCTTGGCTTATGCGGACTTCATGGTGGGAGTTAAGGATGTGAATTATTTGCCACCTTGTCCTCGCTTGTGATGGTGACCTGCAGTGCACATGTAGGCCTGCAATCTTGATCCAGAGTAAAGAAGGCTCAGGATTATTAGGGCCAGTTCACACCAGAACGCAGTGTGGGAAGCCCGCGTTCCATGCAAGTTTTCCGCACTGCATTCAAAACGCACTTCATTTGCAATCGCAAGCAGGTGTCAGTGTTAATTTAATGAAACCTCGACCGCAGGTCACAAACGCAGACATTTGCCTGGACTGGATCAAATGATACATTAGTACCATGTGATCCAGTTGTTGTATCTATTTACATTTTTCAAAAGTAGTGCATGCACTAACATTTTCTGAATCGCAAAGGTATGAGACCAAACAAATCCCTGTGTTTTGTGTACAAACAGCAAGTCACTCCAGCAGCACCCTGAACAGAACAGTGCTGACTGGATGTGCACATGGATAATTATGCTTCCACCGATTGGCTGAAGTTGAGATTGTGACAACATCCGCCCACCTCTTCACCTCAGTCAATCACAGGAATTGATAAAAATGCAAGGCTTCTACAAAACCCTATACATATTTGATGACCGGGAACACAATTAAATCCCAAACAATAGAATTGGAACTTAATATATCATTCAACTCACAGTTCCAATATCTACAGATAGCCCACTGTTTAACGAATAACTCCCACCTACGAATCTCTATTCCCTTGAAAGCATCTAAGTACTATTCTCATAGATCTAATGGGAAACAGGGCATATCTATATTTTATAATCTATTGCAAGACAAAACAATAAATACAGACTCTATATCAAGCACACAATGGGAAAAAGACGTAGGCAAATCATATTCGAGTACAGAATGGCAACAGGCACTCACATCCACATATTCTGCAACCAAATGTGTAGCACTATGGGAAATCTCCCAAAATATCATACAGCGGAGGTACTTCACTCCAGAAAGAGTAGCCAAATTTGATGCCCGTACCCCCTGCACCTGTTGGAGACAATGCGGTCTTACAGGCTCTCTGTTTCACATTCTATGGGAATGCCCCAAACTCAATAATATGTGGATGGGAATATTTGAGATCATATCCCAAATGACCCGGATATCAATTTTACCCTCTCCAGAACTGGCACTGTTGAATTTGAACATCCACAAACTCCCACTACGGTATAGGAAAACCACAACACATATACTGTTAGCTACTAGACAAGCAATAGTTAAGAAATGGAAAACTACTAGCCTCCCCACAATTTTTGAAATCATAGCAGCAGTGCAACTGCACTCCGACTATGAGCTTATGATGTCCACTATCGATCATTCAAACATCAAAACTACCCTTATGTGGAGCCCTTGGATACAATGGTATGAAACCCATGTCAGACACTAGGCTGATAATATTCATTGAATCTAGGATACATGTGTACTTTTATCTTTTATCTTTCTCTCTTCTTCTCTCTCTTTCCTCTCCTTTCTCTTCATCTATCCTTCTAAAGTTAGCAAATGAAAGTAACAGAATCTACACCATTGGAGGGTACTCAAATAGTAACAGGAAACGTAGCAATGTTACTAACAAATGCCAGGGTAATGATAGACCTGTATTTGAGAGCCTGGCGGGGCAGGCTCCCCCCCTCTGTCACAGCAGGTTCCCATTAGGGGCGTCAGACCGGGGAGACAGTCCTGCGAGAGCAACCGTCCATATTCACCTATGACAATGTCTAACCAAATTAAAGATATCTAGGTAACTTGTGAACCCTGATGTGAAAGATTAACTGTCATTCTTTTGTTACATGTATGCTCTGTGATAGGTTGTAATAGACAACGCTGGAAAGTATACTGTTACTCCCACAAGTTGCTACAAATTGTTTTATTGCTAACAACTACTGTCTATGTATTGACTGCTTTTTCAATAAAAATTATTGAAACGAAAAATGCAAGGCTTCTCCTGAATGGCTGAGAAGCTTCAGGCCGGCTTGACATTGTTCCTGGCAGCAGACAGGAAGTCGCTCATACTGCTACGGAACACAGCGCTGAAATACTGTATGTAGCTGACATTACAACAGTACATTGTAGTGCACACTGTGGCTGAATTACTTTATAACAGAAACAGTTGGTTTAAGCCAGTTTTAAAAGTGTTTGTAACCCTAAAGAAAAAAAAA
>BLSH010243924.1:479775-507946 GCA_018402905.1 Glandirana rugosa
GGTAGGCAGTGGTGGGTGAGCACGGATGCATGGGTGACGGATGGGTGAGCACAGATGCATGGGTGATATATGGGTGAGCATGGATGGGTGAGCATGGACGCATGGGTCACGGATGGGTGAGCACGGATGGGTGAGCACAGACACATGGGTGAGCACAGATGCATGGGTGACGGATGGGTGGGCACGGATGGATGAGAACGGATGCATGGGTGACAGATGGGTGAGCACGGATGGGTGAGCACGGATGTATGGGTGACGGATGGGTGAGCATGGGTGACGGATGGGTGGACACGGATGGATGAGCACGGATGCATGGGTGACGGATGGGTGAGCGCAGATTCATGGGTGACGGATGGGTGGGCACGGATGGGTGGGCATGGATGCATGGGTGACGGATGGATGGGCACAGATGGGTGGGCATGGATAAGGGGGCATGGGTGAAGCTGGATGGGTGTATAGGGGTCCCTGCCTGGCACATAGCGGTGCTGTGGGCACTTCAGATCCTGCCCACAGCACCGCTGCATCTCCTCTCTCCCCCCTCTCCTGTCACACTGCACCGACCGGTGCGGAGAGGGGAGAGACAAGCCGGAACTTCTGCCGGCTTGTTTACATGTGATGCTCTGTCATTTGACGGAGCGATCACGTGGTAAACGGCCGCTCCAAGCGGCCATTTACCGTGATCCGTGATGCGCCGGGTCTCTCGGACACGGCGGTCACGGATGCTCCCAGGTGCGCGCCCCAGTACGTCCTCCCAGAACAATGGTTGCCACTTGTGGCCATGTAATTACATTACACGGTCGGCAAGTGGTTAAGGCAGGGCAAAAGGGGCAGCTGCCCTGGGCCCTGTCATTGTTGTGGGACCCAGGGCAGCTGCCTCATACTTGCCAACTATCCTGGTTTAAATTCCCTTGAAGTTTTAGACCTGTGCTGGGTTCCGATATCTAAGTGCTACTACTAAAGCTGCCCAACTCTGCCCTATTGTTGTGTACAGATGACTCACCTGCAGACCCTGTGTTTACATGTAAATAACCTGCATTGATATGTAAATAGCGGCAGCATTCATATGTAAATAGTGGCACTGCACTGATATGTAAACAAAGGTGGCATTCATATGTATATCATGCCCCCCTGAGGTCATATCCACCATCACCTATACTGGATGCTGCCCACTGGGGAGACAAAGGCATGCTTGAAAGTCCACAGCACATGTCAGCAGATGCATGAGGGTGTCATTGATAATTGATGGCACTGCTGTGTATCTGCTAAAGGGCAGCACATTTCTGTGGTGTCAGGAAAGCGACTTTGTGCTCCCAGTCCATGGTGTGCAGGCAGTGAGGACATGATGTGCTGTAACCTCTAGCAACCAATCTGTGGGCAGTAATGATGTGCAGTAACCTTTAGCAACCAATACGTGAGCAGTATTGATGTTCAGTAATCTCTAGCAACCAAACAAGCAGAAAGCATGTGCTGCAACCTCTAGCAACTAATCAGTGAGCAGTAATGTGTGCTGTAACCTCTAGCAACCAGACAGTAAGCGGCAATGATATGCTGTGACCTCTGGCAACCAATCAAAATCACTGCTGATCTGATTCAGTAAATTGATTTAAGTGTAGTTGCTATTTATTGTATGTCTCAGAGCAGGTAGAGAGTGAAATTGCATGGGGGGGCTAAGAAAATATTTGCCCAGGGTCCAATCAATATTAAAGACGGCCCTGATCGTTGATGCGGTGTGTCAGACTGATCTTTTTCTTCCGGTGGCACTACGTACTCATTGAAATCCTACAATTGTTCCACCACCTACGTTGTGTATTGCCTGACCTGCCCCTGTGGTCTGTATTATGTTGGTAGGACCATTCGTATCCTCAGGGCCAGGTTTGGCGAACACCGCAGGTCAGTAACAGAGGGAAATCCAAAACTCAGTATTCCTTGTCACTTCTCCAAACATTATTCACATTCTGTGGAGGGTCTCCAGGTGTGGGTGATCAAGTTAATTCCAGACAGCGATCGAGCGATCGAGCGATCGAGCGATTGCGCAGACTGTGCAGTCAAGAGACTTTCTGGATATACACTTTGATTTCTATGGCGCCTTCTGGCTTAAACAAAGAAATAGAAATACACACTGTCTTTTAATGAAATTTATTCTAGAATACTCATGCATGCATGGACATGTTAGGTTGTATAGATCCACGTATATATACATTTGTATATGTGTGCTGCAGGCAGCTGTGCGGCATGCATGTCATATGTATGTGTATAGACGCATGTATGCATTACTGTCTCTCAGATTTAATAGTATAATACAACAACATAATATAATCTATTACAGATATTGCAGGACTCAACGTCTATACTCTATAGTGGAATGGTAAGTATATAGTTCCACTATACAGGATGGGCCATTTATATGGATACACCTTAATAAAATGGGAATGGTTGGTGATATTAACTTACTGTTTGTGGCACATTAGTATATGTGAGGGGGGAAACTTTTCAAGATGGGTGGTGACCATGGTGGCCATTTTGAAGTCGGCCATTTTGAATCCAACTTTTGTTTTTTCAATAGGAAGAGGGTCATGTGACACATCAAACTTAGTGGAATTTCACAAGAAAAATAATGGTGTGCTTGGTTTTAACATAATTTTATTCTTTCATGAGTTATTTACAAGTTTCTCTTTGTTTACAGCCATTGACTTGTGGCCGAGGTTAACACGTGCGGAGCGGATTGAAATTGTGTTGATGTCTGGTGAACGCAGTAACCGGGTCATTGCAGCAGATTTCAATGCAAGACAGCCTACGAGACCACCCATCTCCCATGCTACAGTTAGCAAACTGCTTGCTAGGTTTCGTGAAACTGGTTCAGTGTTGGATTTGCCAAAATGTGGACGCATGAAATCTGTCACTAATGAAGAAACATCAGTGGCTGTCCTAGCTTCATTCAGCAAGAGCCCACAGTGTAGCACTCGCCGCATGTCACTGGAGAGTGCCATTAGTCGAACATTCCTTCGGCGGATATTAGCTACTCACAAATGGCACCGTTACAAACTCCAGCTACTGCAGCATCTCAACGAGGATGACCCAGATCGGTGCACTGAATTTGCAGAATGGGCAAAACAAAAATTGGAACAGGACCCTCAGTTTACACAGAAGATTTTGTTCAGTGATAAGGCAAACTTTTATGTGAATGGTGAAGTTAACAAACAAAACCACCGCTATTGGTCTGACACTAACCCACATTGGATAGACCCCTCCAAGACTGTTGGAACCAAAAAAATGATGGTATGGTGTGGTATATGGGGTACAAAGATAGTGGGGCCATTCTTCATCAATGCAAACCTCAAGGCCACTGGATATGCGAAATTGCTACATGATGATGTGTTTCCCTCTTTATGCACTGAACCTGGCACGTTCCCTGAGTTTTTCCAGCAAGATGGTGCACCACCACATTATGGGTGTCAGGTCCGAGTATTCCTAGATGAACAGTTTCCTGGAAAGTGGATTGGTCGTCGTGGGCCAGTTGAATGGCCCCCAAGGTCTCTCGATCTGACCCCCTTAGACTTTTATCTTTGGAGTCATCTGAAGGCAATTGTCTATGCTGTGAAGATATGAGATATGCAGCACCTGAAACTACGGATACTGGAAGCCTGTGCTAGCATTTCTCCTGCGGTGTTGCTATCAGTGTGTGAAGAGTGGGAGAAGAGGGTTGCATTGACAATCCAACACAATGGGCAGCACATTGAACACATTTTATAAGTGGTCAGAAACTTGTAAATAACTCATGAAAGAATAAAGTTACGTTAAAACCAAGCACACCATTGTTTTTCTTGTGAAATTCCCAATAGGTTTGATGTGTCACATGACCCTCTTCCTATTGAAAAAACAAAAGTTGGATTCAAAATGGCCTACTTCAAAATGGCCGCCATGGTCACCACCCATCTTGAAAAGTTTCCCCCCCTCACATATACTAATGTGCCACAAACAGGAAGTTAATATCACCAACCATTCCCATTTTATTAAGGTGTATCCATATAAATGGCCCACCCTGTAGATTACATAATGTAATGCAATATATAACAGGGTTGTGGTCAAATATAAGAGGTACCATGAGATATATATCTCCAGCATTTATTCTTTTTTTGTCCCCATATACAAAATTTGCAATTTTGGGTGTGAATGTATACATACACGACTGTGTATACAAGCATATATTTGCATATATATATTTGACAAATGCAATCATGGTACTATGTATCTTCAGTATGTTCAATAATTTTTCATACTTTGCGGTTTTTATGAATTTTTTTTATATATATGGATTTTTACATATGAATTTTATACATACTCTCATTCGACAGATGGATTAATGACATTCAATTTTATTTGTAATTTATTTTATTATTTCTATTATTACTATAATTAATATTTATTTTTATAAATTAATATTTTTTTTCATTATTATATAGACATTTTTATATTTATATTAGTATTGAATCTGTGTAATTATGCTCGTTCCCTATGGGCCATCGTTCTGGGCTGAACGCGCCCCCCCAGCTGCCTATAACTAACAGCTTCCCTTGCTTCACCATGTTTAGGGTCTGAGGAAATGCTTTGAAGCATTGAAACGCGTCACCCTATTGGCCAGCATCATTGCTGATGTCACTTCTGGATCCTCCAGACTTCTGGGTTTTCGGTGCCCTGTGCATTCCACGTCTGTATCCACGCTAGCACAGCAGACCGCGGACATCCAGCCGGTCGGTCCCCTCCATCACCTGCACTCACGTGGTTATTACATCCAGCCTAACCATTGCCAAGGAAGGAGTGACAGCCTTTTTGGGCCCAGACTTTCCTACATTGATTTGCATGTTTTTAATCTTCTTTTGTGAGTATCCATTTGGCTTTTGTTATTAAATATCACCTTGATGGCATACTGCACTTAGGTCTGGTGCACCTTTTCTTATTTATATGACACACCACACCAACGACCACCGCACTGCGCGATCGCGCTTCACGTCATATGACGTCCAGTCAGGATAACTCAACCACTTTGCACACATCATTTTGCTATATGGCGGGCGGAAAGTGGAATGCATTTATGCGCATTTGGTGAGTTTTTTTCCGCCTAAACACTCCTTTCCTGAACCCTCTGCTGGTGCTTTTCTTTTTCTGTCTCTAAACGCTCCTGCCTCTAAACATTCATGGACACATAGGCCAACACAGGGGTGTTTAGAGGCAGGAAGATAAAGGCAAACTCCTGTAAAAGCAGCATTTTTGATGTCCCGTGTGCATGAGGCCTAACGTTTCCTTACTAATGAACCTTCCTTCCTGTTTGTATGTTAATATTTTTCTCATTAATGCTCTCTTTCAATTTGTAAGTCATTTCTAAATGTTTCCTAAAATAAACATAATTTTCTTGCTATAAATGGGACAAATCGCAAAAAGAAATGTGCAACCCCAAGGTGAAATGAGTTGTAATTTTTAGAGGCAGAATGAGGCCTTGTGGGTGGTGGTAAAGTTGTTATAAAGCCTACACATTTTTTGTTTACCTTAAAGTGGAATTCCAGTCATATATTTTTGTTTATTTAAAGTCAGCAGCTACAAAAAGTGTCGCCGCTAACTTTTAATAAACAGCCACTCACCTGTCACGCGATCCAGTGGTCCCCACTGTGCATGCTGAAGGGGGTGACATTTGCAAGGTAGGGATACATGCAGGAGGCTTGCATGTATATATACATTAATACTGTGCCATTCGTTTATACTGGGTGAGTGGTGGGTATACATCCACTTTAAGTTAAAAAAATGTTTTGGTAGTAGTACCCTCCCTCGCCCCCCTACATTTACTTGATCCCTCATTGTATCCCGTGCTGTGCACATCTGCAGCTCTCCTCTCCCCTCACTTCCTGGTCACACAGGCTTTGTTGAGGCTGCTGGAGCTATTGACCATTGGCTTCTGCTGCTGTCAATCAAAGCCAGTGAGAAGGGAGTGGAGGCGGGGCCGAGTCCTGATGTTTGTGTCAATAGATGGGAGTGAGACTAGACGAATTTCCCCATAGTAAATGGCTTCCTATGGATGCACTTGCCGGGTGGGGGGAGTAGCCAGGAGCTTTAACGTGGTTGTAAAGGTTTCTATGCATGAAGGTAGAAACCTTATGTGTGCTGCTCCCCCCATAGCCCCCCTTATACTCACCTGAGCTTCCTCTCAATCTTGTCTTATGGATGCATATAGCAGGGCTCGGGAGCAAGCACACAGTGCTTGCTATTGGGGGCACTGACCAAGGGGGGAGCCAGGAGCGCTAGCAGGGAACTCGAGAAGAAGATGATTGGGACTGCTCTGTGCAAAAACATTGTATATAGCAGGTAAGTATGACATGTATGGTGGCGCTGTTGCGACAATCGCCGTCTATAAACGGCGGATTGCGCCCACGGCTCGGGCGGACCTGATCTCTGACTGCAAGCCGGGATTGCTGGCCACAGCTGAAAAACGGGGTACTGCCGCTGTTAACATGGCGGTTCCCCACGCTGTCAGGTAGCATGACAGAGATCTACTGATCCCTGTCACTGGAATCAGTTAGATCGCTCATGCTCCTGACAGCCCAGCCCCCTCACAGTTAGAACACACCAAGGGAACACAGTTAACCCCTAGAGTGCCCCCCCCCCCAGATTAACCCCTTCCCTGCCAATGACATTTATACAGTAATCCGTGGACATTTAAATTTCTGATCGCTGTATAAATGTCATTGGTCCCAAAAAATTGTCAAAAATGTCCGACATGTCTGCCCCAATATCGCAGTCCCGATAAAAATTGCAGATCGCCGCCATTACCAGTAAAAGAAAAAAATGTAAAAAGGCCGGAAATTAATTCTCATGGTTTATAAACGTGGCAACTTTTGCGCAAACCAATCAATAAACGCAGATTGCAATTTTTTTACCAAAAATATGAGGAAGAATATAAATTGGCCAAAGCTGATTAATAATTTGGGTTTTTTTTTGTTTTTGTTTTTTTGGATTAGAATTTTAGCAAAAAGTAAGAAATATTTTTTTTTTTTTCCAAAATTGGCGCTCATTTTTTGTTTATAGCGGTGATCAGAAATGACACAGAAGTGATCAAATGGCACCAAAAGAAAGCTCTATATGTGGGGAAAAAAGGAAGCAAAAATTGTCAGTTAAAGCGACGCAGTGCCGAATTGCAAAAAGTGCTCTGATTCTATCATGGGAAATCCTTCCGGGGGTGAGGTGGTTAAAAAATAAACAATGCCTTTAATATCACTTTAACCACTTGCCGCCCACCCACCATCAAATGAAGACGGAGCGGTGCCGCTCTCGTTCTGGGCGGACGTCATATGAGGTCAGCCCTTTAAACTGGGCATGCGTGCGATCAGGCATGCGCATCCTGGCACTGTCGGCGGCGGTGTGTCCCCAGGACACAGCTCGTCCCCGAGGGGGATGAACAGCTATTGGGAATGGCTGTTTTCCATGTGATCGGCTGTGGTGAAGTCACGGCTGATCACAAATGGTACTTCCCCCATTCACACAGCGCTGCCGTCACCAACACTAGTAAACAGCCATTGGCCGGGGGCTGCTACCGTGTGATCTGCTGTGATCCACTCACAGCCGATCACAAAATGTAAACACTGTTACCAGCTCTTCTCTCCTCACACACCCTTTTCAGTGTGAGGAAAGCCTGGATCAGTGCATTACCGATCTGTGTATGTACTGTACTGCACAAACACCTGCCACATCACCCCTGCCCCCCCATTGCACCTGTCACCCAACAGTCACCACGTCTGCCCCCATAAAATGCACCTGTCATCAGAGACTGCCATCATAAAGTGCACCCATCAGTGACTGTGGCCTGTCACCCATCACCCATCAGCGACCATGGCCTGTCACCCATCACTGACCGTGGCCTGTCACCCATCATTGACCATGGCCTGTCATCCGTCACCCATCAGTGACTGTGGCCTGTCACCTGTCACCCATCAGTGACCACCGCCAGTCTCCCGTGGCCTGTCACCAATCACCCATCAGTGACCACCGCCAGTCACCCATCACCCATCAGTGACCGTGACCAGTCACCCATCAGTGACCACCACCAGACACCTGTCATCCATCAGTGACCACCGCCAGTCACCCACCACCCATCAGTGACCACTGCCAGACACCCGTCACCCATCAGTGACCACCCCCAGACACCCGTCACCCATCAATGACCACCGCCAGTCACCCATCAGTGACCACCACCAGTCACCCATCAGTGACCACCGCCAGACACCCGTCACCAATCAGTGACCGCCGCCAGACACCCACCACCCATCAGTGACCACCGCCAGACACCCGTCACTCATCAGTGACCACTGACAGTCACCCGTCAGTGACCACTGCCAGTCACCCATCAGTGACCACCGTCAGTCACCCGTCACCCATCAGTGACCACCACCAGTCACCCATCACCCATCAGTGACCACCGCCAGTCACCCATCAATGACCATCACAATCACCTGTCAGTGACCATCATCATCCATCAGTAAACATCACCTGTAAAAGTCTCACACATGTGGTATCTCAGGAAGAGTAGCAGACAATTCCATTGTCCTTGTGCTCCAAGACCTTCCGAAGTGTAATAGGTGGTTGAGAATTGAGATGTGTAATTTATACTTGTAGAATGCCTTAAGGTGCTAGTTCAATGTTGGGCCTTTGTATGTGGCCAAGCTGTGTAAAAGTCTCACACATTTGGTATCACCATACTCAAGGGGAGTAGTAGAATGTATTTTGGGGTGTCATTTTTGCTATGCACATACTATGTGTTGGAAATATCTTATAAATGGACAACTTTTGTAAAAAAATGTGTTTTCACTTTTTTCCACATTTTACAAAAACTTCTGAAAAAAATGAACCATTCAAAAGACTCATTATGCCTCATAGATTGGGGTGTTTGCTTTCCAAAATGGGGTACTTTTGTGGGCAATTCCATTGTCCTGGTGCTCCGGGGCCTTCAAAAATGTGATAGGTCGTCATGACATTAGATGTGTAATTTATGTCCCTCGAATACCTGATGGTGCTCCCTGCATGTTGGGCCTCTCTATGTGACTAGGCTGTGAAAAAGTCTCAGACATGTTAGAGTAGTAGAATGTGTTTTGGGGTGTAGTTGCAAGTATGCATGTGCCATGTGTGAGAAATAACTTGTAACTTGTAAAAAGTAAAAATAATAATAATAATCTTCATTTTGCAAAGAATTGTGGGACAAATATTACAACTTCAAAGAACTCACCATGCAACTTACTAAATACCTTGGAATGTCTACTTTCCAAAAGGGGTTCATTTGGGGGGTATTTGTACTTTCCTGGCTTGTTAGGGTCTCAAGAAATTAGAGTTTTTATAGGTGTGATCAGGTGTAATCAATTTTCAGTGATTGGCACCATAGATTGTAGACTCTATTACTTACACAAGGACCAAATAATATACACCAATTTGGGTTATTTTTACCAAGGATATGTAGCAGTATAAATTGTGGCCAAAATTTATGAAGAAAAATTACTAATTTGCAAAATGTTATGACAGAAACAAAGAAAAAGGCATTTTTTTCACAAAATTTTCAGTCTTTTTTTATTTTTAGCACAAAAAATAAAAAAAACCCACTAGTGATTAAATACCACCAAAAGAAAGCTCTATTTGTGTGAAAAAAAGGACGCAAATTTAATATGGGTACAGTGTTGCATGACTGAGTAATTGTCATTCAAAGTGTAAGGGCACTGAAAGCTGAAAAATGTCCTGGGCAGGAGGGGGTTATAAGTGCCCTGTATTGAAGTGGTTAAGGAAACAAATACCTGTTCTGCATATTCACATGGTTTAGAAATTGGTGTTCCCAAAACAATTCACTATAAGCATTGGAAGGGCACTATGACTAATTCTTGAGGGAGAATAGGAGACCTATGTAATAGGTCACATTTCTTCGGTTTTCATGTTTGTGCTTTCAGTTGCTGCATGCTTGTTCAATGTAGTTATTCAGAAAATATTGGAGTCACAGACATCCAGGCAAATAGCATTCACAGAAACTGATTAGCAATGGCATCCTACTTAGTTCTATCGGCTGACATCAAATTGTTAAGAAAAGCCAGTGGCGCTGTGCAGCACTGCCAAGCAGCCGGTATTTTGTTGGATTTGTTGTCAGCAAAGCTGATCTTTCCTTAAATATGTGTTCTGGCCTAAGGGGCTTGCTGTAGTACAGGTACCTACACCACAAAAGTTTGTACCAGGCATCTACTGTACATCTTACACATCCCATGTTTGTCATGCCACTCTCTGGCAGCATGCTTTAAGCCAAAAAAGACAAATAAAATACATAAGGTAGTGATAGCTCTATTTGTATAGTGATATACGGAGGATGACAGAGTGATGAAAACATCATTTCTTGACATCTTGAGTTATTGCTGTACTTGTTAGTCTGAAAGGTCTGCTATCTGTGTGTTTAGGCTATGAGATCGATTCACTGGAGTGTGTTCACATAGCAAAGGCAATTTTCATGTAACTTAGTGAATGAGCTAAAAGGTGTGTGTTTACTTTGAATACGCAATCATATACAAAGGAAAAAAAGCAGGATTATTGATTCATTGGAATTTGATGATTGAAGTCACCAAAGCATTCACCAAGGACCCGTTTACTCCAATTCACGCCATTCTAATGCATTGAAATAATGCACGCACATTAACACATATGATATCAAACAATAGTGCGTGCTCTGCTAAGGCAGCCAACTCAAATGCCTAGGCTGGCAATGCACCAAAGCTGGGCAAAAAAACAGAAATGCATGTGCAGTGCATTAACATGGGTTGTGGTACGCAGCAATGCATGTGCATCCATCAGGTGCCATTAGGTTAGTGTTTTTCGGGCTGCCATTCAAAATGCACCATACAGGGATAAGTGTGAACATTTTGTTTGCTGAGTAAACAGTCTCTATTTCTTTAGTGAATCAACCCTAATGTTTATTACATAGTTGATTTATTAAAACTGGAGAGTACAAAATCTGGTGCAGCTCTGCATAGAAACCAATCATCTTCTAACTTTAGCTTGTTCAATTAAGCTTTGACAAAAAAAACTGAAAGCTGATTGGTTTCGATACAGAGCGGCACCAGATTTTGCACTCTCTAGTTTTAGTAAACCAACTCCAATAATACTTAGAATATCTGTATATTTGTTGGGGACAATAACAGTGCAGTGCAATGTATTCCCCAAAATAACATAAAAAAAAAAATATATATATATATATATATATATATATACACTCATATATATACACACACACACACTGCTCAAAAAAAATAAAGGAGCACTTTGAAAATACATCAGATCTCAATGGGGAAAAATATCATGCTGGATGTCTATACTGATTTGGACTGGATAATGTGCTAGGAACGAAAGGATGCCACGTCATTTGATGGAAATTAAATTATCCACCTACAGAGGGCTGAATTTAAAGAAACCTTGAAAATCAAAGTGAAAAAATGATGCAGCAGGCTAGTCTATTTTGCTGAAATTTCATTGCAGCAACTCAAAATGGTGCTCAGCAGTTTGTATGGCCCCCATGTGCTTGTATGCATGCCTGACAACATCGGGGCATGCTCCTAATGAGACAATGGATGGTGTCCTGGGGTATATTCTCCTAGATCTGGACCAGGTCATCACTGAGCTTCTGAACAGACTGAGGAGCAACCTGGCAGCGTTGGATGGACCAAAACATAATGTCCGAGAGGTGTTCTTTTGGATTTAGGTCAGGCAAGCGTGGGAGGCCATTCAATGGTATCAATTCCTTCATCCTCCAGGAACTGTCTGCGTACTCTCGCCGCATGAGGCTGGGTATTATCTTGCACCAGGAGGAACCCAGGACCCACTGCACCAGCGTAGAGTCTGACAATGTGTCCGAGGATTTCATCCCCATACCTAATGGCAATCAGGATGCCATTGTCTAGCCTGTAGAGGTCTGCGCATCCCTCCATGGATATGCCTCTCCATCACTGACCCACCACCAAACTGGTCATGCTGAACGATGTTACAGGCAGCATAATGTTCTCCACAGCTTCTCCAGACCCTTTCATATCTGTCACATGTGCTGAGGGTGAACCTGCTGTCATCTGTGAAAAGCACAGGGTGCCAGTGGCGGACCTGCCATTTCTGGTGTTCAATGGCAAATGCCAATTGAGCTCCATGGTGCAAGGCAGTGAGCACAGGGCCCACTAGAGGATGTTGAACCCTCAGGAAGTCTGTTTCTGATTGTTTGGTCAGATACTTTCACACCAGGGGGGTCTGTTGGAGGTCATTTTGTAGGGCTCTGGCAGTGCTCATCCTGTTCCTCCTTGCACAAAGGAGCAGATACCGGTCCTGCTGATGGGTTAAGAACCTTCTATGGCCCTGTCCATCTCTCCTAGAGTAACTGTCTGTCTCCTGGAATCTCCTCCATGCTCTTGAGACTGTGCTGGAAGACACAGCAATCCTTCTGGGAATGGCACGTATTGATGTGCCATCCTGGAGGAGTTGGACTGGCTGTGCAACCTCTATTGGGTCCAGGTATGGCCTCATACTAGCAATAGTGACACTGACCCTAGCCAAATGCAAAACTAGTGAAAAATAGTCAGAAAAGATGAGTGTGGAAAAAAAATGTCAGTGGCCTCCACCTGTAAAACCATTCCTGTTTTGGAGGTCGTCTCATTGTTGCCCATCTAGTGCGCCTGTTGTTAATTTCATTAACACCAAATAATCTGAAACTGATTAACAACCCCCTCTGCTACTTAACTAACCTGACCAATGTCCAAGGAGTTTAATTGACTTGATGCTATACTCTGATTAAAAAGTGTTCCTTTAGGCCTCATACACACGGGCGTATATAAAAAAATAAACAAAACGTCGGGCCCGACGTCAAGGAAAAAAAGGCAACGTTTTTCGGCGTTATGTATTGACGTTTTTCGGCGTTAGTGAGCGTCGGCGTCAATAGGCGTTTTTTAAAACAAAATCATCCCTCTGCTATTTTTCAACCTAAAAACGTCGGCGTCAAAAAACGCCGGAAAACGCCGGTATAATAATAGGTGGCATATGGTGGCATATGTTGGCGTTTCTTGGCATATTGTGGCGTCGGCGTCAAAAAACGTCAAAATGTTACAGCCTCAGAACGCGATGGCCATGGGTTCTACTTTCTGCTCACTAACGCCGACGCCACCTACAGCTCAGAAACGCCGACGTTTTTATGGGGCCATTGACTAACATGGAGAGCTGCAAAAAACGCCAGAAAACGCCGGCGTCAAAAAACGTCCGTGTGTATGAGGCCTTAATTTTTCTGAGCAGTATATATATATATATATATATATATATATATATATATATATATATATATATACACACACATACATACACACACACATATATACACAGTGCCTTGAAAAAGTATTTATACCCCTTGAAATTTTCCACATTTTGTCATGTTACAACCAAAAACGTAACTCTATTTCATGCGATAGACCAACACAAAGTGGCACCTAATTGTGAAGTGGAAAGAAAATGATAAATGGTTTTCAAAATGTTTTACAAATAAATATCTGAAAAGTGTGGTGTGCATTTGTATTCAGCCCCCGAGGCAATATTTTGTAGAACCACCCTTAGTTGCAGTTACAGCTGCAAGTCTTTTTGGGGATGTCTCTACCACATTTGCACATCTAGGGAGTGAAATTTCTGCCCATTCTTCTTGAACAAAATAGCTCAAGCTCTGTCAGATTGGATAGAGAGCTTCTGTGAACAGAAATTTTCAAGTATTGCCACAGATTCTCCATTGGATTTAGGTCTGGACGTTGACTGGGCCATTCCTATACATGAATATGCTTTGATCTAAACCATGTGCAGTGTTAGTTTTCCGCCACACATAGCGTTTTGCTTTTATGCCAAAAAGTTCAATTTTGGTCTCATCTGACGAGAGCACCTTCTTCCATATGTTTGCTTTGCTCCCCACATGGCTTCTCGCAAACGGCAAATATGACTTGTTATGGCTTTCTTCTTGCCACACTTCCATAAAGGCCAGATTTGTGGAGTGCATGACTAATAGTTGTCCTGTGCACAGATTCTCCCAGCTGAGCTGTGGATCTCTGCAGCTCCTCCAAAATTACCATGGGCCTCTTGGCTGGTTCTCAAATGAATGCTCTCCTTACCCGGCCTGTCAGATTTGGCGTACAGCCATGTCTTGTTAGGTTTGCAGTTGTGCCATACTCTTTTCATTTTTGAATAATGGATTAAACAGTGCCCTGTGAGATGTTCAAAGCTTGGGATATTTTTTTTTATAACCTAACCCTGCTTTAAACGTCTCCACAACGTTATCCCTGACCTGTCTGGTGTGATCCTTGGCCTTCATGATGTTGTTTGTTCACTAAGGTTCTCTAACAAACCTCTGAGGGCTTCATTTGTACTGAGATTAAATTACACACAGGTGGACTCTATTTACTAATTAGGTGACTTCTGAAGGCATTTGGTTCCACTAGATTTTAGGCCTCATACACATGGACGTTTTTTGACGCCAGCGTTTTCTGCCATTTTTTGCAGCTCTCCATGTTAGTCAATGGCCCCATAAAAACGTCGGCTTTTTTGAGCTGTAGATGGCGTCGGCGTTAGTGAGCTGAAAGTAGAACCCACAGCCATCGCGTTCTGAGGCTGTAACGTTTTGGCGTTTTTTGACGCTGACGCCACAAAACGCCAACAAACGCCAACTAATATTGTACCGGCGTTAACTGGCGTTTTTTGACGCCAACGTTTTTAGGTTGAAAAATAGCAGAGGGATGATTTTTTTTAAAAACGCCTATTGACGCCGATGCTCACTAACGCCACTGCATAATGCCGAAAAACGCAGATTTTTTTCCTTGACGTCGGGCCCGACGTTTTGTTTATTTTTCAAGAAACGTTCGTGTGTATGAGGCCTTAGTTAGGGGTATCAGAGTAAAGGGGACTGAATACAAATGCATGCTACACTTTTCAGATATTTATTTGTAAAAAAAATTGAAAACCATTTACAATTTTTCTTCCACTTCACAATTTTGTGCCACTTTGTGTTGGTCTATCACATAAAATCCCAATAAAATAAATTTACATTTTTGGTTGTAACATGCCAAAATGTGGAAAAATTCAAGGGGTATCAATACTTTTTGAGTGTGCAAGTGCGCATGTGTGATCGCTGTATTTTTCCGACTTCCCTGATCTATTGCAAGTCTTCCTGCCCCAGAATGTTTTTATGGATGTGAGTATCAGAAAAAAATGTATGTGGTGCACTGTGACAAAACACTCTGCTGGTTTAGGATTTTAAAGTTTGTAATGGAGATTGGAAACTAAAGTGTACCTGTGCTTTCCTATGTTGGGCAAAGAGTAAAGTTCACTATTAAGTCAGGTTCTACAGCATCTAAAAAGCTACTGACCCATCGGGCCAATAACCAAAACACCAGCACTGGCACATGAGAGAAACGGAGTGCATCATTTGATCCTAATGTCCAAAAGTACCATATCCCTATAGCAAACAAAAGGATTGGGGGGGGGGGGGGGGCAAAGATAAGATGTGTATAAGCAGGAGGAGACCAGACATTAAAGTGAACCTGCTGCATTGCTGCAAAAAAAAATTGGGGAAAGAAACTGAAAGGATCGCTATATCTTGTAGCAGTCATACTTTTCCGAGCTTTATCCAAACAGACCACCATCAGGGGAATAGATCAAAACTGGAGCAGACAGAATCTGGAGGAGCTGTGCATTGCAACCAGCTTCTGTCTTTCATATTCAAAGCTTAAAGTGGAGCTCCACTTTAAGGCCTCCTACCCAGGTACCTGCTCCCACTTCCGCTTCAATTACCTTAGGCGATCAGAAGCAGAAGTTCTCCTTCACAACTCCCTCTCAAAGTCTTCTGGGACACATGATAGGTCCCAGAAGACTTCGGGACCAGTCACAGAGTGCAGCGGCACTCGCGCATATGCAGTGGGCACCCGGCTGTGAAGCCACAAGCTGTCACAGCCAGGTACCCACAGTGAAGATGCCAGCACCAGCGAGGGAGGACACAGGGAGAACACGACTGGGGTGAGCAGACCGCTGGATCATGGGACAGGTGAGTTGCTGTTTATTAAAAGTCAGCAGCTACAAACTTTTAATTTTCACTTCAGAGACTGGAGCGCCACTTTATCTGAAGATAGAAACTGATTGGTGGTCATGCACAGCTGCTCCAGATTCTGTCTGCTCCAGTTTTGATAAATCCCCCCCCCCCCCAATGTATTTTATGGTTTTATCTGGGTAGAACTTGCCCTTATTCATTTATTATTCAGATAAAATCCCACTACAAATATCATAATATTCAACAAATATATATATACATTTTTGTAAAAAAACAATAGATGCAGTAAAAACTGTAATGCCATGCATATTGACCCCTCTGTCCAGGGTCACTGAAAACATTTGACCACTCCAAAGCAAATCTTAGCAATGACACATTAGCAAAGACACTTTTTGCTCCACTTATTTTATCATCTTCATCCTACAGTCCTGGACAACAAGGGTGCAGAGATTTGGAAAATTTAAAAAAAGTGCCCCCCCCAAATGTATACATTAAAACTCCTGAAAATACCATACAATATTATTATAGTAATTTGCCAAATCCCAAAGTAGATATTTGGCAAAAAATCTTTTTTGAGCCCACTTCATAGAATTCAGGGGTGCAGCAACGTTTGATTTGGTTTGTACATTTTCATGAAAAATTTAGAACTGATGATCCTCTGAACTGAAAAAATACTGTAGTAGACAAACCATTCAAAATCACATGTCTATGAATCAGTAGGGCACATATCATATAAACTCACTTAAATCTGTCCAAACCAGAGTCTAGTAGATATCCCGGGTATGATAAAGTTTGAAACATGAAATCATAAATTATAATATAATAAATAACTAAAAATGATTATCAAAAATAATAACGTAATAGTAATAAAATGTATTCAATAATGTAATCAAACCAAAAACACTGAAATTTGCTCAGGTGCAGAATTGTCGCTGTCGTCACTTTCAGTGTCTGATGATAAATTTCCCCAAAAATCAGTATCACTCAATTCTGCAAATGATTCTTATTTACTATCGCTGTTTTCTAGCTGATAAAAAACCACTTTTGACGTAAAGGGACACTTTTTGGTTGCTATGGACATTCTCATGTTTCCAGGCAGAAAGAATAACATATATAATATAAAAGTGCATGCAGGGCACTGGACAAAGCACTAGGGACAAAAGGGATGTGAAATGATTTCATACAGTAATGTAATCTTACAGATTACAGTGTACTGTATGTATGCTGTGTGTTTCACTTTTTGAATTTCCCGCCCGGCTTCGCCCCCGTGCGACACGGCGCTCGCAGGCATCAGAGCCCGGCACACAGAGGCATCGGGTGCAGGACACAGCCCACAGACACAGCGGGGGACATCGCTGGATCCAGGGGACAATGTAAGTAACCCAGCCTTGGATTCAACGATGCGATCCCAAGTGTGGCTCGGGGTTACCGATATTTGCAGTGAGAACTCACCCCGAGCCACACTCGGGAATATCGTCAAGCAGGTTAAGAAAGTGGCTCCTTTTCTGACTCATGTGACATAATGCCTAGACAAAAGGTCCTGTTATTCAGCAGAGAGGAGGATGAGCAAGGTTTGGCCATTATGATACATATTAGAGATGCACCGAAATTTTGGCAAATTCACTGCAATTTTACCACGCTCTTACTGCTTATGGCATGTTCTTCAAAGGTCATGTGACTCAAAACCCTGCATCAAAAATGTAACACAGGTGCATTAATGATGCGTACTTGCTGCGTTATCAATGCATTGGAACTGGGAGGTGCTATTTTTGTGCATTTTTTTTTAACTGACCAAGGATGCGCCAAGCTGTTTTTTTTAACAACACAATGGAAGCCTTACAGACCAGTGTGCAGACATACATAGAATTTAAAGGGATACATTTTTCTTGAGCTTTTCTTGCGCTAAACCTGCCAATAATGGCCTACAAAAAATGCATATTAATTTAAATTGATATTAATTAAAAAGTCAAATATAATAGAATTCTATGCAAAAATATGATTTTTTTAAAAAAAAATTTATTTTTTTTTGGCTTTCTGCCAAGTGCATCCTGCATTTTCGGTTTCAGTACCAACATTTCCATTTGGTGCACCTCTAATACATATACACACATAAGGATACATAGAAGAAAGGTTCATGAAACTAAACCATGTTTTCTATACATGGCCATTCTATTATAAAAAATACTAATTTTATCTAAAAACCTGTCCCCACCCATTCCTCACCATATTCAAATAATGCCTCCCATTATATTAACAAACCAATACTGATATGGGGGATGTGGAGGGGTCAGGTCAAAGAGCCTGGATTAAGTCAGTTGCACAACAGATCATCCAGGGGGTTTGGGGGTTCTGGGGTGCTTTAGAAAAAAATAAATATGTTGATGTACCTGAAGTTGCTGCTTATGCAACACCCCAAAACTTTAGAAGAGGTGTTTGATGTGTCAGCAGTAAGTAAAGCCCTGATAAACATTTTCTTAGCTTTGTATAGGGTGGGCAAGGGTTAGAACTCTGTCAGATTTTCGCACAGGAGCGAGCCCCATAGCAGGAGGCTTCCTATGGGAGCATTCAGCTGGGGGGGAGGAAGCCAGGAGCGCCAGCAGGGGACTCCAGAAGAGGATAATCGGGGGAATGGTTTTGCACAGAGCAAGTAAGTATAACATGTTTGTTATATTTTTTAAAAATAAAACATTTTTACAATCACTGTGCTTTGCTGGACAGCTTGGTCTGTTAAAGGAAGTTGAAAAATAAACTTACTGGTTGGATTGTTTTTGGGTTTAATATCGCTTTAGTGTTACTAAACCCACAACAGTAAAATCAGTCTGTATATGCAGCATGCTTGGTATACTCACTGTGGAACTTAAGGGGTTAATCTTCAGCACTTTTTAAAAAGGCTGTTTTATCCTGTATGCATATGATTCTTCCCTACTGCGCTGTCAATCTGAGCAAACCCATATAATACACAGCAGGATGGTAAAGCTGCACATGCTCTGTTTGGTCTCTTAAGCTGGATAGAACATTTCCTGTTTCAGTTGAACAGTTCAGGTCACATGATATTGACATCACATATGTGGGCGTGTATAGAGGCTATAGTGGAAATCTCCTCCTACTTGAACACACAGCTGTCACATACCTGGTGGACGAGTCTGACTTACGCAGTGGGTAACCCCCTTTACTACCCTGACTCGGGAACCCCTGATAGAGTAGACAGGTGACGTGGGAGTACAGAGTGGCATGAGGGTCGGACTGGGTCACTGGTGTTGGTAGAAGTCCGTTGGTGCACTCGTGCACGAGAAGCGTGGTCGTACAGGCCGGGTCGTGAAGCGGGCTGGCGGTGCAGTACAGCAGGAGCAGGCAGAAGGATGGTTGGGTACAGGCAGGGTCATCAACAGGCAGGCAGCAGAAGTACAGGAGGGCTAGGCAGAAGGGTGGTCGTAGGCAGTCCAGAGGTCGGTGCAGGCAGAAATCAGCAGAGTCAGGCAGGCCGGGTCGCAGGAACAGAGAATCAGAGTACAGGTCACTCAGGAACACACACCAAACACTGTAGATCAGACAGCACTTGCTACAGGGTGCAGTCTGATCAAATAGAGCCGTTTGGTGCCATTTCCGGCAGGCGCGCACAAGCGCTAAGATAGCACAAGAAGGTGCTAACAGTCCTTTTGAGCACCTGTCTTCTTCTAACAACAGCTATGGACAAACTGTGCAGGTTATCAGGAAACCATGGCATAGAGATCATCCCAAAAAGTGGCAGTATTTCAATGTAAAAAGAAGATTTATAAGCTGTGGGCACTGTGGGCGGAGGCAGATGAACTATTTTCATATTACTGGGTTTAGTAACACTTTAACCTCTAGAGATCCGCACTATAGACAAAAGACGTCTACAGCGCGGATCTGAATCTCCGGGTGGACGTCCATGGACGTCCGCCCCTTTACACGTCCCCTGCGCGCACTCACAGGCGGCGGCGTCCTGACCCGCGATTGCCTGCAAAGCTGTAGAACGGGGAACCGCCAATGTAAACACGGCGGTTCCCCGTTCTGTGAGAGGGGGACAAGCAGATCTAAACGCCGATTGCGATTTTTTTTTACCAAAAATATGTAGAAGAATATAAATCGGCCAAACCCAATGAATAATTTTTTTTTTGGATATTTACTAGAGCAAAAAGTAAAAAATATTGTTCTTTTTTCAAAATTGTCGCTCTTGGTTTTGTTTATAGCGCAAAAAATAAAAAACGCAGAGGTGATCAAATACCACCAAAAGAAAGCTCTATTTGTGGGGAAAAAAGGACATCAATTTTATTTGGGTACAACGTCGCACGACCACGCAATTGTCATTCAAAATGCGACAGAGCTGAAACCTGAAAATTGGTCTGGGCAGGAGGGGGGTTTAAACTCCTTAGCGGTAATCCCGAGTGTGGCTTGGGGTGGATTTTCAGTACCTAACGTGGTAACCCCGAGCCACACTCGGGCTTGCATCGCTGGATCCAGGCAATGTTACTTACCTTGTCCCCTGGATCCAGCGATGTCCTCCCGCGGTGTCAGCGTGTCTGCGGGCTGTGTCCGCAGCTCCGATTCCTCTGTGTGCCTCGGGCTCCGTTCCCTGCGAGCGTCGCGTCGCACGGGGGTGGAGACCGGCGGGAAATTCAAAAAGTGAAACACACACAGTACATACAGTACACTGTAATCTTATAGATTACATTACTGTATGAAAACATTTCACACCCCCTTTGTCCCTAGTGGTTTGCCCAGTGCCCTGCATGCACTTTTATATAATAAATGTCATTCTTTCTGCCTGGAAACTTGAGAATGTCCATAGCAACCAAAAAGTGTCCCTTTGCGTCAAAAGTGGTTTTTGATCAGCTAGAAAACACCGATAGTAAATAAGAATCATTTGCAGAATTGAGTGATACTGATTTTTGGGGAAATTTATCATCAGAAACTGAAAGTGACGACAGCGACAATTCTGCAACTGAACAAATTTCTGCGTTTTTGGTTTGATTACATTATTGAATAAATGCAAAATAATTGTACCGCTTTCAGCACCAAAAATCAGACATAATCATACCACCAGGGATACTAACCATTGCAGGCCTATAGTACATAACGCCATATCTCCATGCAGAAAACCATTACCGCTTTCAGCAATAAATTCCAGACTCAGTCATACCACCAGGGAGGTTAAGTGCCCAGTAAGGAAGTGGTTAAGCTGCAAAATGTGAGTGGAACAACTTGATTTTATAAACAGGCATCTGTGTGTTGAATGATTTTTATCTTTTATGTATCTCTGTTTTTGAAGCTGACTCTTGCTGTTTTTTCTGTAAATGCATGAAAAACTATCCATTGCAGCATCACCTTGTGGAAGTCTGCTAGTTTCACCAATCAGTTATGAAGTCAGTATGACAGTTGGAGTGACAGCTGCCTCTTTTTCCCAGAAAATGTTTTCACTAAGCGGTGTCCCTGTTTCCCATCTCATAAGGTTTGGGGTGTATGAGAGGTCCTGCGCTCACTTGAATTTTCTGTACTATGCTACCAGACCCAATAAGCATTTTATCCAGCACTGTCTGGTAATATTTGCAATGCTTGCTTGTCAGTTGGTTTTATTTACCCGCTGCAGAATAGGGCCATTTAAAAAATACAGTATGCTATAAATAATATGAGAAACCCTGAAATAAACAGCTGGATTCATCTGCTTCTTGCTAGCCAGATGCTCCTCTCCATATAGAGCTGTTGACACTGAATCTATAGGACGTCAGACTGCACTGTTAAAACATTCATGACCAGTGCGAAAAGATTTGGTGTGATTTTTTATGAACCCTTACATTGCTGCCGCAGCTCAGTCTGCCAGAATTGCTACAGCTAAAGCAATGGAGCAGAGTGGCCAAAACAATTCTGTGGGTATTTTTTTGCATATTATTTAACATTAGGCTTTAGGCATCAAAGTAACCTTTTAATTCATGTGCTGATCCTGTCTATAGATCTGCATTTCATTTTATATTTGTATTTGAAGCTCAGCTACCTACAGGTTAATGTCATTGCTTCATGTCTCAGACTACAATCATTCATCTCACCAGCAAGAGGTAACACTTCCCTGTGTTATAGCAGGGGGACTATGCATATGCTTAAATACCCATTCATAATACAGTAAGACAGAGTATGAATTATGCTGTGGCATCAGCATATTTGGTTAACTCTTTCACTTTGTCTGATTGAGCTGTAGGGATTTGTCATTATTCTAAGCACGTAAATATCTGTGAGATTTTTTTCAGCAAATCAGTACAAGAAGCAGTGATGATGTGCAAAGTGCACTAACCCATAGCAATCCGATTATAGATATCTAAAGTTACATAAAAGAGAGAGAGAGGAATTCTCCCTTGTTACTAATAGCGAAAGCACTCTGCCATTTCCCCTATGGAACAAGCATGCACATAAAGGGAGCAATTAAAACCTCCTGGGATAATGATGCAATGTAATAAGCAAATCACAGCCAACTACAGCTCATTGTTCATAACTCCTACCAAGCACATAACATACAAATGATTTAACACCTTTGTGAACATGATAGACTATTATTTTGCTGAAAACATATCAAAATGATTATATAAAGTCGAAGTCAATGAGCCAGAATAGAGATAGTTCTGTAGATAAATCTCTTTGCATGTATTAAAAGCCTTCACTTTATAAAAATATATTAGTGAAGGGACTATAAATTATCTTCCAAGATCTAGACACATGATCAGCCCTGCTTCCGATATAAAAAGTTACAAAAAAAAACTGCTAAAGAAGTGCAAGTTGGTAACGTGATGAAGTCACATGATACTGAAGGGAGATTAGCACACAAAAAAATCCATAGGCATTACACAGAGAGGTAATATGTTACCAAATGCCCTTTTTAGCGGTGGAAAGTGGTGGAGATAATGTCACTTGAAGGTTCCTCCTTCAGGGTACACTTAAAGCGGAGTTCCACAGTAGTAAAAGTCAGCAGCTACAAAAAGTGTAGCTGCTGATGTTTAATAATCAGACACTCACCTGTCCCAGGCTCCAGCGATGCAGCCACCCGCAGCATTGCTCTCCTCCCGCTTCCTTTGGCGGCGCCGGCATCACAAGTGTGGGCACCCAGCTTTGGCTTCGAAGCTGGGCACGCACTCCACATGCGAGAGTTGCGCTGCACACTGTGAATGGCCGGCGCATCTTCTGGGACCTGTGACGTGTCCCAGATGATCGCTCAGAGGGGGGGAGGTGAACTTCCTTCCGGTTCCGTGGCACCAGGAGAGGAAGTGGGGAACCCTGTGAAAACAGGATCCCCGGCCCCCCCCCCAAAAAAAAAAATGACATGCCAATGGTGGCATGTCGGGGTGTCACCTTCCCTTAAAGCGGTCCAATTGCTGGCCACCAATGGTCGTCCAACAGCCTGTTGGCCAGTAATCCAACCGTTAGTACGCACGATTCAACAGCCGATTTCCAATTGTCGTCCAACAGAAGTTGGCTGACAAGACTAGAAAACTTTTGCTGGCCAACAAGGCGTTGGCCGATTGCTGGCTTGTGTGTACAGAAATTGGAACAGCTGGATCGCTACTCAGTTCATGGATCGACATACCGCACTATCCTGGCATGGTCTCTATTGTTTCTATGTATAATAGCCTGGAATGTTGGGTACTTTGTTAACATATGAACCATGAATTGAATATACAGATATTGTTGAGTCATCTAGATGTTTTTATTCTCACTACTGGGTTGGCTACCACTGTTTTCAGTGGAGCCCACACCATGTACACTTTTATTGAAATAATAAAGTTTACTTTTTAATTATATTATTGGTGTAATTCTTCAGGGAAGGGGATTTACCAGCACCTTCAAAGTCCCATTTCTTTTCTCTCAGTTTTTTGGTACTTTCTACAAGGGATGTGGTGCTGGTGTTACTCTGCCAGACTTTAACTTTTTTGCATGGTGTACAGAAGTTGGCCAACAAAAGTTGAAAGTGTAAACACACATGTTCGGAATCCAGGAAGTGTTCAGTCGTGTAAACCTGTGTTCCTAGTTCACAAATCACATTCACCTGAACTTCCTCTTTAAACGCTCGTAACACGTCGCTACGTTCGGCTTTGTTGGATGAATACATGACTACCGTCAGTATGCTAGACAAAACCGCCGACAGCCGATTTGGGCAAAAGTTGGACGTGCAGTCGTATGACAATCCGTGCGTGTGTACGAGGCTTTAGACTTTATGGCACTGGAAGCAACATAATTGTTGCCATTTCATTACAGAGTCACCACTACAGGGGTTGTTTCCCATTTATGGACCAAAGGATTAGTGCTTGATATATTAAGAATGCTGGATGCAGAGTCAAAATGTAAACGGTAAGGCTTGTTAAATAGGGGTAGGCAGAGGCGGCTCTATGCTTTTTGAGGCCTTAGGCAAAATCTAGAAATGAGGCCCTACTCACGCCCATAATGGGAAAAATAATGCAAGCGATAAAAAAATTAACGTTATAACCTGCATATATTAAGAGCTTCAAAGTGCTGGTGTCAGTACTCTCTATCTCAGTGCTGCTGGTGTCAGTGTCAAATTAGGCGGTTGTGAGGCCCCTGTGAGTGCGAGGCCTTAGGCGACCGCCTAATTTGCCTAATTAGAGAGCCATCTCCGGGGATAGGAAATGTCACATTTCACAAAAACAATTTGCCTTGTGTCTTTTAGTTTGAGAGGAAGGGTAGTTATAGGGTGCTTTAGTAACAATTTTGGGCATCCATTAACCACTTGCCGACCGCCAACAGTACATTAACTGCTGTCCCCCAGGCACCGTGATGTACCTGTATATCGTGGTTCTCATGCATTTACATATGGTCACCAGTCAGTATCCCTGATTACCACCACACCAGTCATATGATGATGCTGTACTGCACTGCTGACAGTATGTAAAAAAACGTGAGAAAAAAACTAATTTTATTTAATTTCCTTATTTTCCAAAGAAAACTGAGCAGTACTGCTTGGACCTTGAAGAAGGGGAGATACCCCGAAAGCTTGTCCTGAAAAATTTTATGTTAGTGCAAATAAAAAGAGTATCACGGACAGTACTCAGTTTTCTCTGGCACTATTGCACTAATACGGCTACAATCACTTCAAGCTTATTTTCCAAAAAAATGTGACAAAAAATTACAACTACAAAAACTTGCCATGCCTCTTACTAAGTACCTTGGACTGTCTACTTACCAAAAATGGATAATTTAAGGGGCTATTTGTACTGTCGTGACTCGTGACATAGGGCCTCAAGAAATGAGATAGGCAGTCAGTACATCAGGATTAATCCATTTTTAAAGATCTATACCATAGTTTGTATACTGTATGGCAGGGATTGGCAACCCGCGGGCCGCACCCGGTCCACCACTGCTAATTGTCCAACCCATCAGTGCCCGTGATTAATTCATGGGCACCCGGCCCCAGGCATGTTCGCCACTGTCTTCTTCTTGGCACGGTGAGCGTCTGATATCACAGGGCTGGATGGGGGCGGGAACCACTGAAGTTAACTTTTTACATTAAACAGCAGATGATTGGTTGCCAGGCGATCATAGCAAGCAATCACCAGCCTCTTAATGTAAAAAGTTAACTGGCCTAGCAACCTTATAACACACGTCCACCCAGACAGCCATCCAGGTGGCACAGAAGCCCTGATCACCTGACTCCTCCTGAATAAATAGGCTCTACCAGCAGGCCAAGGGGCCAAAGAAAACCAGAGACAACCTATCTACTCCTAATCTGAATTCACTATGCCCTTGTCATTCTAATGCCACAGGCAACAAGGCCACCTAGTGACAGAAGAGAGAGATGCATCAAATCTAGAGTTAGGGAAAAGTCAGTGGATCTCGTAATTAGCCAGGCTATTTACCACCCAGCAAACTAAATTTGTTAGCAACCCTGCCTAAGACCAGGTTGCAACATTGAGGACACTATGGGGCAGAGGGAACTATGGGGGACACTATGGGGGCAGAGGGCACTATGGGGGCTACTATGGTGGCCACTATGGGGGCATAGGGCACTGGACACTAAAGGGGGCAGAGTACACTATGGAGGCAGAGGGCACTATGAGGGCAGAGGGAACTATGAGGGCAGAGGACACTATGGGGGCAGAGGGCACTATGGGGCAGAGGACATAGGACACTTTGGGGGCAGAGGATGCTACAGTTGGGTGGGGTAGGGTGCAGAGGACAGAGGACACTATGGGGGCAGAGGACACTACAGTGGGGTGGAGTGCAGGGGGCAAAGGACACTATGGGGGCAGAGGACACTACAGTGGTGGGTGCAGGGGACAGAGGACACTGCTTTGGGCGCACAGTAAACTTTCTATGAGGGGAAGGGGGAAGAGGACACTACAGAGTTATATCAAGGGGGGCAGAGGACACTGCAATGGGGGGCACCCTATTAGGGACTCCATCACCCCTGGGGACAGGGACCCCTTCTTTAAATACCACCAAAAGGAAGCTCTATTTTGTGTGAAAAAAAGATAAAAATGTTATTTTGTGTACAGTGTTGCATGACTGAGCAATTGCCAGTTAAAGGAGCACAGTGCAGAATATCAAAAATGCCCTGGTCATGAAGGGTGTAAAACCTTCTGGGGGTCAAGTAGTTAAACATGTGCAGCCTTCTGAGTATATCATAACAGGAACAGGAACTAACTTGTACAGAGTATAGAAATTATTTCACATGTAACAACTGTAAATAGTGACATCTATAGACCAGAGGTATGAAAAACACATAAACCCCTCATAGTATAAAAGAGTCGTTTTCCTCTATACTGAAACACATTTAGACAACAGCAATGTAAAGAATTAGATCACAAAACAGTACTATGCATTATAATTTCATCACATAATCCATGGCCCACACAAGAGACCTTCTGCTTTTTTGGATGTGTCTAGGCAGTTCCCAGTCTCGAGTTTGGTTATTCTCAACTAGCTGGGAATAAGAAAATGTGCTTCATTAAATGAAACTTCTAAAAAGTCACGCCTAAGAGGTACAAGAAGACGACTGGCATTCTATATTCACCCATCAGACAGTTCATAGATGTAATGTCCTCATTGGCTTGTCACTTTAAGGGGATTGATACATTGGGTCTTCCCTGTTTCATTAAGCCAAGTTTCTTGACTCTAATTAAAGAGATCCAGGCTAAAAGTGTTCTTCTCTCACACCGTTTCCGATCAGTATATGCCTTTCTTTTTTCTAACAGTGTTAATGGATGATTTAAAGTAGAACTTCACTCTCTCAATCAACATAAACTAATTCTATCCTTATGCTGCTAGCATTAGGAAATAGATAGGAAAGTAAATCACATTTAATTGTTTTAAACTTTTTTTTTTTTAATTTCTTTAGTTATTTCCTGGTTTCCAGGCCTAGACAAATGATGCCATACATCTCAGGGGTCTTAAAGCGGTAGTAAACCCGCCTGAAAAAAAAAAGTTAGCATATTAACATATTATGAAATACTTACCTTAGAACAAGGCCCCGATGCCTGAGTCGGTCTAAGGGCGCTGACATGATGATCCTCTTCTTTCTTCCGGGTACGTGGCTCTGGCGCTGTGAGTGGCCGGAGCCGCTTGACGTCACTCCCGCGCATGCGTTCGGAAGCTCTTTGTTCCGCCAGCCAGCTCTGATTTTCCGGCAGCCTCCGCCGGATCATCAGAGCGCATGCGCCGCTAATGTTAGCAGCTGCATGCAGGGCGAATATCTCCAAAACCATATAGGTTTAGGCAGTGGCGGCTGGTGAAGTTTTTGGATGGGGGGGCGCCAGGCCCCGCCCTTCCCTTTGACCCCTCCTACTTTTAATAAGCCCCGCCCCTTATAGAATCCACCCACTCCGCCCCCTGTATTCCACATATTGTGTCAGGGGTATACAGCTCAGCATCACAGGACACAGTATACAGCTCAGCATCACAGGACACAGTATACAGCTCAGCATCACAGGACACAGTATACAGTGAAACAGATGGGGGCAGTTTGCAGCCAGTGACACAGGTGGGGGCAATTATGCAGCCAGTGACACAGGAGGGGCAATTTGCAGCCAGTGAGATAGGTGGGGGCAGTTT
>BLSH010243924.1:511325-540139 GCA_018402905.1 Glandirana rugosa
ATATTTGTTTTTTTCTCCCTGTTAATTATATTTTTGTTACAAAGAATGAAAAACGATATTATGTATAGGTTTTTTTAATTTTATTTTTATGCTTAGATAAGCCAAAACCGGCTAAATATAAGAAGAAGTATAAAAATCGTTTTCAACGACGTAAATGTTTGGTACTCTTAAGTAAAGGCCGTAAAAAAAATTGTTAAAAAAAAAAAATGATCATTACCGCCACTAGCCGCTAAAAATAACCCTGCCAAAACCGAATAGATTCGTATTTTTATTTTAATTTTTTTGGATATGTATTATAGCAAAAAGTAAGAAACATTGTTTTTATATTAATTGTCCCTCTTTTTTTGTTTATAGCGGTGATCAGAAATGTCACAGTGGTGATCAAATACCACCAAAAGAAAGCTCTATTTGTGGGGAAAAAAGGACACAAATTTCGTTTGGGTACAGCGTCGCATGACCGCGCAGTTGTCAGTTAAAGCGTCGAAGTGCAGAATCGCAAAAACTGCTCTGGTCCTAATGTGGGAAATCCTTCAGGCGGTGAAGTGGTTAAAGGTCTATGGTCAGTCTGCAAGGTAAATTGTTGATTCCACTGGCCTGTTCTCCATTTTCAGTTGCCCAAACATGCTACAGCTACTCGTTCTACGTCACAATACTTCTCTTTTTCTTTAGACCCCTTTCACACCAAGGTGTTTTTCAGGTGCTTTTGCGCTAAAAATAGCGACTAAAAAGCGCCTGAAAAACTCCCCCCAATACACCCCAGTGTGAAAGCCTGAGTGCTTTCACACTGGGGCGGTGCACTTGCAGGACGGTAAAAAAAGTCCTGCAAGCCGCATTTTTGCAGCGATGTGGGAGCGGTGTATTCAAATGCTCCTATACCGCCCCTGCCCATTGAAAACAATGGGGCAGCACTCCCGATGCGCTGAACACCGCTTCAGTAGCGCTAACCAACACTTTTAACCCCTGTTTAACCCTTTGTGGGGGGGGGGTTAAAAGCGCACCGCCGCCTCCCGAATAGTGCTGCCATAGTGCCGCTATAACGAGCGGTAAAGTGCCGCAAATTAGCAGTGTTTTACCGCTAATGTTCGGATGGCCCAGGTGTGAAAGGGGTCTAAGGGTTCTGAAAGCAAAAGCAACAGTTTTTTTTACTTGGTCTGCATGACCCTGAACCCACCAAGGCCATAGTCTTAAGCATCTGTAGTAACAATGGTAGGTAGAGATGGATGAAATAATCCCAGTACTGCTAGAATAGGATTTTTACCTGTTTCAAAGCTGAGCTGGGCAGTCTCTGACCATACCATGCTTGCATTTCCACATAGTATGCCTTTCAATGGCTACACAATTTAGGTATAATTGGGAATACATTTGGAATACCAAGAAGTAAAACATAAGTACTGTATGTATGGTGTGAAATTTCCATGGAGCAAGTGCTTTTCATAAGCTCATGATCAGGCAATAGTTCCTCTTGTGATATAATATGACCCAGAAATGACAGCTGAATTTGTCTAAAACAGTATTTAGAAAGATTCAGTTTCAGTCCAACAGATTCAATACAACTTAAGACAATTTTAAGATACTTGTGACAATCAACAGTTGGGCAATATAAAATTACTATATTGTATGTCATCAAGATAGCACTTTACACCATGTAAGTTACTGAGGATTGGAAACATCAGTCTTTAAAAACAATTAACAGAACAGACTCTTATTGGTAATAAAGGAAGGAAGGTCTCTACTTTCTTTATCCAGCAAAACTTCATGTTATGGACTTTTAGCTCCTCTGAGTTCTGAAAATACTTCCCCAATATTCCATTGAGGAAAGTTTAACCCCCTTCCTGACCAGGCCACTTTTTGCGACACTGCACTGTGTTACTTCAACTGACAATTGCGCGGACGTGCGACGTTGTACCCAAACAAAATTGACATCCTTTTTTTCCCACAAATAGAGCTTTCTTTTGATCAGAACGACACTTTTGAAAAAAAAAACTATATTTTTTACTTTCTGCTATAAAATATATCCAATAAAAAATGTAAAAAATCAAATTTCTTTATTAATTTAGGTCAATATGTATTCTGCTACATGTTTTTGGTTAAGAATTCCCAATAAGACCCCTATCACACTGAATCGCCGGTAAAACATCGCTAAAGCGACGGTCGTTGTGGCCACACTTTAGTGTTGCTTTTGCATCGGTTTTCGGGTGACAGCGGTCTGCTTTTTGGATAAAAAACCCCAAAAAGACTCGTTTTGATTTGCTTCCAAATCACTTTTCAGGCACTTTGGAAGCGCTGCCCATACATTGCAATGGACAGGGGCATTTTGGGAGCGCTGTTTACAACCAGCCTGAAAGATACTACTTGCAGGACTTTTTGTAACGTCCCACAAGCGCACCGCCCCAGTGTGAAAAGACACACTGCTTAGAATGGGAGGCAGTTTTCAGGCACTTTTTAGAGGCTATTTCTAGTGCTTAAACGCCTGAAAACTGCCTCAGTGTGAAAGGGGTCTAAGTGTATATTGATTGGTTTGCCCAAAAGTTATAGCGTCTACAAACTATGGTATATTTTTATGCAATTTTGTATTTATTTTTTTACTAGTAATGGTGGCGATCAGCGATTTTTAGCGGGACTGCGACATTGCAGTGGATAAATCAGACACTGACACTTTTTTGGGAACCAATGACATTATTACAGTGATCGGTGCTAAAAATATGCACTGTTACTGTACTAATGACACTGGCAGGGAAGGGGTTAACACCAGGGGTGATCAAGGAATTAAGTGTGTTCCCTGGGAGTGTTTTCTAACTGTGTGGGGGATGGATTAACTGGGACAACACAGTGATCTGTGTTCCTGCTTAGCAGGAAGAAAAGATCTCTACGTCCTCCCCTGTCAGAACAGAGATCTGCCTTGTTTACATAGGCAGATCCCCGTTCTGCCTCTGTGGAAAATGATCGTGGGTGGCCAGCAGACATTGCGTCCATTGGACCTGCTCATTGGCTCCCCCTCTGGCCAATTGGCGCACTTGTGCCCACACGGGCTAGTGCACGAAACGACATACAGGTACGCTGATTCGCGCAGCCGTGCCACCTTGCCACAGTACAACTGTGGCGGGCGGGCAGAAAGTAGTTAATAAAGGGGGACTATCCATAACAGCTTTATTTGGTTTGTGAAGGCTGCCACACAATCTAATACCTCCTATATTCTCCTTTTATACCATAATAGGACTTACCCGTTCAAAAACATCCATTTTTTTCAATCACATTTCTTTAGTTCCTGAGCACATCCACAAAAATGGGTAAGTGTTTAAATTTCTGAAATGTGATCACACTTTAGTTTTGTGTAGAATCTTCTTTGCACAGCCCAGTGAGGTGTAAATGAGCGGTAGACACTGATAGCGTTGGTGCAATTGGAGCGGTTGTATTAATACCCTCCATTAAATGTAGATTTTGGGCAGCACAAAAAGATCTCTGCCAGGTACAGCAGTGCTTTTCTTTACAATGTAGAATTCAGCTAGTACACTAGTTGATTGAAATTTTACAGTCACTGGCAGGCAACCAGGCACAGGAATAAGGCCTCTAAAAGAACTAACCAGTTCTGAGTAAGTGGATCATTTTCAAAGTACAGGGTGGGCCATTTATATGGTACAACTTAATAAAATGGGAATGGTGCAACCCTCTCACACACTGATAGCAACACCGCAGGAGAAATGCTAGCACAGGCTTCCAGTATCCATAGTTTCAGGTGCTGCACATATCGTATCTTCACAGCATAGACGACTGCCTTCAGATGACCCCAAAGATAAAAGTCTAAGGGGGTCAGATCGGGAGACCTTGGGGGCCATTTCTCCTGTGGTGTTGCTATCAGTGTGTGAAGAGTGGGAGAAGAGGGTTGCATTGACAATCCAACACAATGGGCAGCACATTGAACACATTTTATAAGTGGTCAGAAACTTGTAAATAACTCATGAAAGAATAAAGTTATGTTAAAACCAAGAACACCATTGTTTTTCTTGTGAAATTCCCAATAAGTTTGATGTGTCACATGACCCTCTTCCTATTGAAAAAACAAAAGTTGGATTCAAAATGGCCAACTTCAAAATGGCCGCCATGGTCACCACCCATCTTGAAAAGTTTCCCCCCTCACATATACTAATGTGGCACAAACAGTAAGTTAATATCACCAACCATTCCCATTTTATTAAGGTGTATCCATATAAATGGCCCACCCTGTACTTCTGGTAGATATCCTCAAGCAGTATAGAGAGCAGATCCTGCACTGAGCATCAAGATAATAAAGTAGACCTTGATAGTGGAAACAGTAGTAATAGTTACAGTGTGCAAAGGTTTATCTGGAATATTTATCTATACTTAGGATGGGTACCCTCTTGGCAGTTACTTCCAGCAGTAGATTTTTTCAGTGCCTCATCTTCTTGCATTTACAGCGTCATGCATCTTTTACAGAGCACACAGCATAGTTTACAATGTGCTATGTTGAAGCACAAGTGAAGCAGTACTTGTTCTGTGTATGTGTAGCTCTGCACTGCAGTTTAGATGATTCTCTTAAATACTTTTTTATTGGGGCTTGAAGATCTGCCAGTAAACTCGACTGATGGTTTTCACTCAACCACGGCAGTTGTATTTTGTCTTTTTAAGCCTAAGTTCACATTGATGCGATTTAGCAAGCAATTTGACATATCACATGCCAAATTGGCGGCAAATGCCGGCAATGGCACTGTCCGAATCGGTGCGGGCAGCACCAATTCCCAAAAGTAGTTTCTGTGCTACTTTTGGTGGCTTTGAGGTGTGATTTCCATAGACATCCATGCAGCAACCCGCACAGATGTCTCTGAAATCACCCCTCTAAGTCGGGGCTGACATGCAGGAATGAAATCATGCGAGTTCAGGTGAACTTCTACGATTTGTCAGTGTGAACCATAGGCGTGCGCACATAGGGTGGAAGGTGTACCTGGGTACACCCTAATCACCCTGTACTGTGCAGATTCCCCCTGCTTCCTGGCTGCAGAGAAAGGGACTGGGGAATCTCTGTCCTCAGTCTCTTTCTCTGTCTCTGTTAAGACCCCTGATATTTTACCAAAGACCCCCAGCAGGGCTCCTAAATAAAATTGTAATAAAAAATAATATAATATAATATAGTAAAAAATAATAAAAAAACAAAATTGTAAAAATATAATAAAAATAAACTACTGACACCTATCTCTGCCCTATTGGCACCGTCCTCTGCCCTTCTGACATATAAACATACACACTCATGTTTGTTTGCGCTTTGTGGTGCACACCCTAATGCAATAGGCTGCGCACACCTATGGTGTGAACCTAGGCATAATGTCATCTGTTCAAGCGCCAAACTCACATGTAACAAACAACTCTTTCAAAGCTGCTATAAATTATACTGTGGGTTCACAATTATGCTGTCCGCATTGCCATATGTTATATTATTTTCCCACCAAGTTTACTTTAGGCACAAGAAATTATTTAAAGCGGAACTTCAGTCATTTTTTCATCCTTCCATCTGTTAAATCCTCTGCCCTTGTTGTTTTAACTTTGGATAGTAAAACATTTTTTTTTTCTGCCAGTAAATACCTTATACAGACCCCTTCCTGTCTCTTGTCTGGTAAAATGCATCTGCGTTTGACATCATGCACAGCTCTCTGCCAGGAAGGGAGGGGGATGAGTCATAAGAGGGCCAATAAAAGCTGCAGGGCTGGAGGTGTGTCTGTGTAAATCCAGGAAGCAAACAGGCAGCAGCTTCAGCTGCCCACAGTTAAAATGGATGCAGCCAGACTTAGTGGAGGGAGAATTCTGCAGCATGTTTGGCAAATACAGAATCCCAGTATATATACAATAATATGCAAAGTGGTTGGAGGGAAGCTCCAGAATGGCAAAGAAATTTTTATTACAAATTATGTGAGCAGACTGCAGTTCCTCTTTAATGTAGCCAGAGCTGTGTCATAAGTGTAATCTGCTGCCAGTATAGTTTAGAAAATACACTGTCCTTCTGCACCCAGACAGTAAGAAAAGCATGCTTTCTAGTGATAGGCAAGTCCTCCTGATCAGCAGAAAGTATGTAATCTTCAAACATAGGAGCATAGAAATTCCTCAAACATAGCAAAACCAAGCAGTAAAAAGTATTAAATGTTCACCAGGATGTAAAAAAAATGTGCATGCTGCTGTAGAGATAGTACAGACATACTCGTAGCCAATCTTGTTGTGTCAAGTAGTTATAGAGTGCTTTATTAATACATTCAGGCATCCATAAAACACATGCAGCCTTCTGAGTATATCATAACAGGAACTGGAACTATCTTGTATAGAGTATAGGAAGTACTATGCATAGAACATCTATAGGCCAGAGGTATGAACACCACACATTAAAGTGATTGTAAAGGCTCATGTTTTTTTTTTTAAATAACAAACATGTTACACTTATAGGGTTGCCACCTGTCCGGGATTCACCTGGACAGTTCGGGTTTGGAATCATCTGTCCAGGTTTCAGGCCTCCTGAAACCCGGACACATTATTCAGACCAGACTATGGCTTCCCAGCAGGGTTGCTGGCTGCAGTTGTGTAAGCCAAGAGTGTCTGTTATACTCTCTTTCACATTGCCCAAAGCCAGCACTAATACCCCCCCTCCCCAACACACACAGATGGGAGAGGAGAGAGGGCTCAATCTACTCCTCTTCCTCCCGCCCCTACCTCTCTGTGTCTGACCACACTCCAATCCTCGGCCTCAGAAAAGAAAAGTGGGTGCCAGAAATTTGAAGTCCGGCAACCTCAGCTACATCTGGATGAGAGGTGCTGACTGCCAAGGGGTGAGTGAGCTCACCATCCATCTCTGTCTGTGACTGAAGTCTGCCCTCTTCTCTCTCCTGCCTCTGAGTGAGTACACAAAGATAAATCAGGATTGTCAGAGCACCCCTTACATCAGAGTTTCCCTTTACACCATACAGTGGCCACAGTGTTCCCCCTTACATCAGAGTTCTCAGTGCCCCCCCACCTTAAATCAGGGCTCCAGAGTATCCCTTATGTTAAGGTCCCCAGAGTTGTCCCTTATATCAGAGTCTGCAGAGTCCCCCTTTACAGTGTAAAGGAACTCTGTAAGTTCAGATGTAAAGGGGAACTCTGTGGACTCTGATGTAAAGGGGCACTCTTGTGATTAACTGCACATGATTAGAAATGTTATTTAATTGCAAAATATATGCATAGTTTATACTATAAAAAAAAATTGCTGTGCGCCGCTAAAGTGTTCGGGTTTGACTTGAAGAAAAGGTGGCAACCCTATACACTTACCTCCTCTGTGCAGTTAGTTTTGCACCGAGCAGCCCTGATCCTCCTCTTCTTGGGTCCCTCTTTGCAGCACCTGGCCCCTCCTCCTATCGAGTGCCCCCTCAGCCAGCAGCTTGCTACAGGGGGCACCCAAGCCAAGTCAGAGCTCCGTGTATCCATTCAGACACGGAGACCCGACCCAGCCTCACCCTCTCTCTCCCCGATAGGCTGACTGACCTTGATTGACAGCCGCCGGAGCCAATGGCGCTTCTGATGTGCCTCAACCAATCAGAAGGAGTGTTCTGGACAGCTGAGGGGATTGTGGACATCGCTGGAGAGAGAAGGGGCTCAGGGTAAGTATTAGGGGATGCTGGGGGGGCTGCTACACACAGAAGGTTTTTTATCTTAATGTACAGAATGCATTAAAGTGGTTGTCAAGTCGTGGCAAACACTTTAAACTACAGGTAAGCCTACAATAAGGCTTACATGTAGGTCCAGGAAATACCTCCTAAACTTGTACGGTTTAGGAGATATCCCCTGTATCTGCATGTGACGACGTCATCAGCACATGCACACTGAAGAATCGGCACCCCGGGTAGCCCAGGGTGCTGTTTCTTCTGTATTCATGCCATAAATGACGGCTCCCATGCACATGCACGGGAGCGATATTAGCGCGGCTCTGCCAATCACAGCGATGGAGTCCGCGCTGTGATTGGACGGAGCCACAGACCCAGAAGAAGCATGTCACCGGTGACAGTGGTGTGCCGAGACCGCTGCAACAGCTTAGTTCCAAGGTAAGTCTTTCATAATGAGCTAGTATGCGCTGCATACTAGCTCATTATGCCTTTGCTTTGCAGGTTTTTTTGGGGGGGGTTTGCGGCTTTACAACCACTTTAAGATAAAAACCCTTCTGCCTTTACAACTCCTTCAACCACTTAACAACTGCCCGCCATCACTTGACAGCAGCTCAATATTGCAAATCGCTGTCACCTGACAGTGGCTGCAAGATCAAGGATCGTGGCTGTGTGCACGCTCACCATGTAGCGGGGGAGCCAGGGAGCAGGTAGGGCAGACTCATAGGTGTGCACAGCGTATTGCATTTAGGTGTGTACCCCAAATTTATAAAAACATAGACGGTGTCATTAGGGCAATGGACAGTGTCAGTAGAGCAGTGGACTTGTCAGTAGGGCAGAGATTAGTGTCAGTAGGGCAATGGATGGTGTCAGTAGTTTTTTATTTTTATTATTTAATTTATTTATTATTGTTTTCAATTTTTTTTGGAGCCCCATTGGGGGGCTTTGGTGAAATAGCAGCAGGAGAATCTGCGCCGCACGTAGGGTTGCCACCTCATCCCTTTAAACCCGAACACATACGGATTACACAGGTTCTGAGGCTAATTTAATGCAAATAGGGCATCAAGTGAGTTTAATTACCACCTTAATTAGCCATAGAACCTGTGCAATTCATATGTGTTCGGTTTTAAAGGGATGAGGTGGCAACCCTAGCCGCACGGGGTGATTAGGGTGTGCCCAGGCACACCTGGCACACCCCCTGCGCACACCTATGGGCAGACTCGATGTCCATCAGCTACTCGCGATCGCTCCCCCGCAGTGACAGAATGGGATCCGTGTATGTAAACACACGGATCTCTGTTCTGACAGTGGAGAGGAGTGTGATCGTATGCTGCCTGTATATGGGAGCAGCGATCACCCTCCTCCCCCAGTCAGGTCAGCCCAGCCCCCACACAGTTAGTTAGCTTTGAAACACAAAGCAGAGAACACATTTAACTCTTTGATCGCCCCCTAGTGTTAACCCCTTCCTGCCATTGACATTTACACAGTAATCAGCACATTTTCATAGCAGTAATCGCTGTATAAATGTCAGTGTTTCCAAAAAAGTGTCAAAAGTGTCCGACATGTCCGCCGCAATGCCCCAATGTCGCAGTCCTGCTAAAAATAGCAGGTGGCCGCCATTACTAGTAAGAAAAAAAAAATAAAAACCCCATAAATTAGTTCTCATTGTTCGTAAACGCAGCAACTTTTATGTGAAACAATATTGCGATTGTGATTTTTTTTTTTTTTTTACCAAAAATATAAGGAAGAATATATATCGGCTAAAACTGATGAATTAATTTGTTTTTTTATACTCTTTTTTTGTATATGTATTTTAGCAAAAAGTAAGAAATATAGTTTTTTTTGCAAAATTGACGTTCTTTGTTGGTTTATAGCGCAAAAAATAAAAACCGCAGAAGTGATCAAATACCACCAAAATTAAGTTCTATATATGGGAGAAAAAGGATCTCAATTTAGTTTGAGTACAACGTCGCATGACCGCGCAATTGTCAGTTAAAGCGACGCAGTGCCGAATCGCAAAAAGTGCTCTGGTCGTAAAGGGGGAAGTCCTTCTGGGGTTGAAGTGGTTAAAGCATTATACAATTCTCTTGTACAATTTTCCTTTATATTTACCAAAATCATATATATATAATCGTATGCAGTCAGGCAGGCTTTTGCTCTACAGAGTTGGGGGTAACTCTAAAGGACATTGAACAAGAACATTGTATAATGTATGGCCAGCTTTAAGCCCCGTACACACAGTGCGACGGTCTTACGACTGAACAGCCCAAATCGTATGTTGGCTGATGTATCTCGCGTACTGACATGCACTAAGCGATCGTACAACCAAGCCGAACGTAGTGATGTGTTACGAGTGTCTAAAGAGGTAGTTCAGGTGAATGTGATTTGTGGATTAGGAACGCAGGTTTACCCGAACGGACACTTCCGGGCGATCCTGACAACGGTCGTACGGCCGTTTGTTGGTACAGCCAAAGTTTTCTAGTCTGCTCATCCAACTTCTGTTGTACGTCAGCTGTTTTAATCGCATGTACTAACAGTCGGAGGATCGTACAAGTGGTTGTGCGACCATTTCCATATGACCATCGCACCGTGTATACGGGGGTTAACTCACCGCTCTATTGGTTGTGCAAAGTGAAAAAAAAAATCTAACTTTCTTGAGTCAAAAACAAAGCTTCCCCAACTCCCAAGTCAAGGGCATAGGAACAACTATTTTTACCATTTTTGCAATTCTTATTAATGCTGATAATCATATAGTACCATTGCATTATCAAATAATCATATAGTACCAATACATTATTAAACATGATACAAAAAATAAATCTCATGCATTCATGATTTTGATTGGTAACTAATTAGAATGCCTTTCTACATCATGCTTGTTTTTTTATAGTGGTGACACTTATTTAATTAAAATTTAAATAAGGCGCACCTGTATCAGCCATTAGTTCGGTGACTGCATGATATCTGACAGCAGCCCTCATACAAACAGTAATTAGGAAATAACCAGTGTGGTTTTCAGTTATATGATTATTATATCACAGGGCATTGTTTATGGTCATTGTGCCTGACACAAACAGATGTGCTTTGCCAGTAGCAATTGACCTGCTTTAATTCAGTTTAGAGACACTGGCCCATTTTGAGGCTGCCTTGATAAAATGCCCCCCAAGACCCACAAAACATCTGTCCTAAAGTAGGGTGCCATGAAATCCCAGAGTGTGCACTGGGGTTCATTTGCTAAAACTGGAGAATGCAAAATCTGGTGCAGCTGGGCATGGTAGCCAATCAGCTTCTAACTTCAGCTTGTTCAATTAAGCTTTGACAAAAAAAGAACCTGGAAGCTGATTGGCTATCATGCACAGCTGCACCAGATTTTTTGCACTCTCCAGTTTTAGTAAATTAACCCCAAAGACTCTTGTTGAGGCAGAGGCTCTATTCACATCAATGCATTTTGCTTTTGAGTGTTTTTTCAGTACTTTTTGCTGTGTTTCTGCATTTTTGATGCTTTTTTACCGCAATTTGCGTTTTTTTTTCAATTTTATTTTTTGGGTTGGGATTTTGTTGCTAGGCAGATTTAAAAATGCAAAATCGCGGTAAAAACACAGCACTTGCATTTTTCTTGCATACCCATTGAAGTCTATTATATGCAAAACGCTGCTTTTAGCGAGAAAAAAGTTCCTGACCCTTTCCAAAAACCCAGAGGCACAAAAACGCATTGATGTGAATACGTTCCATAGGAACCCATGTTAAAAATAACCTGCATTTCTGCAAAATGCATTAAAAAAACACATTAGTGTGAATCAAGCCTAAATAGCTGACAGTCCTAGAAAACAGGTATGTGAGAGAGGGGGAGAGAGAGAAGGCAGTGAAGCTGTAAAGTGCAAGAGGCGCAGAAAAAGCAGTAACAGTGAGTGAGTGAACAGACAAAGAACAAGGAGGCAGGAAGATGGGATTATTGAGGGGCACAACAAGATTGGATGGTGTAGCAAAGGTCATTCACTCCAAAATCAAATGTTAAAAGCAAACAAAATTTTGAAGTACTTTTGAACAATGTTCGTCAATTTATCAACTGTACTAAGAATTTTCATATAAATTTTTGGTCGAAACTCTACTAGTGTTAGGTATACCCAGCTTAAGGCCCCTTTCACGCTTGTGCGACTTGGGGCTGCAAAGTCGCATGACAAGTCATACCCCATGATTTCCATTGAGCACCTATCTATGCGACTTCAAGTCTCACCAACTTCAAAGTAGTCCCTGTACTACTTTGGTCTGACTTTGATGTGAGTTGAGGTCCATAGATCTCAAGTGTACAAAGGCGTTCCCTGAAATTGCGCGACTTTCAAGTTGTGCCAGTGTGAATGGGGCCTAAGAGAAAATACGTGAGATGATATTATGGAGGAGGGAGTAGGCATTGAGACTTGTGAAAGGGGAGAGGAGGCAATTATGGCTGAATAGAAAAAGGAGTCAGCAAAGTTAGATTGGATATACTATATATTGGTATGTAATGGGGCGGTTTGGGAGCGCTGTATACAGCGCTCCTAAACTCCCTTGCCCATTGGAATTAATGGGCAGTGCTTCAGAAGCTCCGGAACATGGGCGCTTTTAACCCCTTCTTGGGGGTTAAAAACACCCCACTAGTGGCCGAAAAGCACCGCTTAAAGAGTGGTTAAGAGCCACTTAAACTAGTGTCGCTTTACCGCTAACGTGGCTTGTGCCCCAGTGTGGAAATACCTTTATAGGAGCCTGTAGGAGTGTGCAGATGCCCAAACACCTTCTCTGCTGCAATGCTAATCAAGGCATCATGCCAGAGGACTTAAAAAGGCATATTGTATCCCCAAAGTACCGCTCCCTCAATACACACCCCAATATATAGTATACCCAATCACAATCTAACTTTGCTGACTCCTTTTACTATCCAGCCCCATTGCCTCCTCTCCCCTTCCCCAAGTCTCACTGCCTACTCCCTCCTCCATAATATCATCTCATGTATTTTCTCTTAAGCTGGGTATACCTAACACTAGTACATTTTCAACCAAAAATGTATATGAAAATTCTTAGTACAGTTGATAAATTGACGAACATTGTTCAAAAGTACTTCAAAATTTTGTTTGCTTTTAACATTTGATTTTGGCGTGAATGACCTTTCCTACACCATCCAATCTTGTTGCGTCCCCTCAATAATCCCATCTTCCTGCCTCCTTATTCCTTGTCTGTTCACTCTTAGAGCAGGTTCACACAGGTGCGGGGCGACTTTGCTAGGCGATTTGAAAGCAACTTCAGCGCGACTTTGGGCAACTTATAGCGTGACTTACAACACGACTTCATGCCAGACGACTTTGCTGTGGCCAATGAGAGAAGGGAGGGAGGGGGTCGCCCTAAATAAATTATATTCTTGGACTTGGAGGCGACCTCCATTGATTTCTATGGGTAAAGTCGGATAGAAGTCGCCTCAAAGTAGTACAAGAACCTTTTCTGAAGTCGGAGCGACTTCAGTAGTGTACATTTAGACTGCTCACATTCACTTCTATGGGATTTCACTTGGCAAGCGCCTTGGGGGCGACTTGGAGCGACACAAGTTGCCGTAGTGTGAACCGGCTCTTACTGCTTTTTCTGCACCTCTTCCACTTTACAGCCTCACTGCCTTCTCTCTCTCCCTCCCTTACATACCCAGTTTTCAAGGACTGTCAGCTATTTAGAGCCTCTGCCTCAAAAAGAGACTTTGGGGTTAATTTACTAAAACTGGAGAATGCAAAATTCTGGTGCAGCTGTGCATGGTAGCCAATCAGCTTCCAGGCTTTTTTGTCAAAGCTTAAGGGCCGGTTCACACTGAGGCGATCCGACTTCGGGGCGAATTTGCTAGGCGATTTGAAAAGGCGAAGCGGCGCGATTGCGAAGCGATTGCAAAGCGAAGCGGCGCGATTGCGAAGCGATATCAGGCGATTCTAGGCGATTTCAACACGAGTACCTGGGACATGAGAGGTGTGTCTTCTGGCAAAATTATGTTTTTCTTCCTGGAAAGTCGCTTCTTCATAGACTGGGATCCGACTTGAAAGCGAACTTCCATTGACTTCTATGGGCTCAATTCGCCTAGAAGCCGCTTGAAAATAGTACAGGAACCTTTTTTGGAACCGCTTTGGACTTGAGTAGCGCATATTAAGACGGCTCCATTCATTCCAATGGGATTTCTGATGTCAGGCGATTTGAGGCGAATTGGGGCGACACAAGTCGGATCGCAAATCGCCTAGGATCGCCTCAGTGTGAACCGGCCCTAATTGAACAAGCTGACGTTAGAAGCTGATTGGCTACCACGTGCAGCTGCATCAAATTTTTCACGCTTCAGTTTTAGCAAATGAACCCCAGTGCACACAGTGGGACCTCATATCATCCTACTTTAGGACAGATGTTTTGTGGGTCTTGGGGGGCATTTTATAAAGGCAGCCTCAAAATGGACCAGTGTCTCTAAACTAATTTTTTTGGTTTATGTCGTCTTTAGTCCTTTCATTATAGGGATCATCCATATCCAGGCCAAAACAGCATCTCTATGCATAACATGAGCAGGGCCCTCCCATTCCTGCTGTATTGTAATTGTACTGTCTCCCTTCTTTTTATTGTAAAGTGCTGTGTAAACTGTTGGCGCTATATAAATCCTGTATAATAATACCTAGATGGTGTTGAACTTTTTTTTTAAGGACAAATTTGGATTTTATTTGGTACTTTGTTTAAATAAAAACCCTTTCAATTTTTTTTTATTATTATTATTACATGGGCTGAAATATGAAAAAATCCCTTTAATAGCTTATTAATGTATATTTGACAGGTTGCATGGCAGGTCAATTGCTACTGGCAAAGCACATTTGTTTGTGTCAGGCACAATGACCACATTGTAAACAATACCCTGTGATATAATAATAATAATCATATAACTGAAAACCACACTGATTATTTCCTAATTACTGTTTGTATGAGGGCTGCTGTCAGATATCATGCAGTCACCGAACTATTGGCTGATACGGGTGCGGTTTATTTAAATTATAATTAAAAGGCGGCACCAATATAAAAAAACAAACATGATGTAGAAAGGCATGCTAATTAGTTACCAATCAAAATCATGAATGCATGAGATTTTTTTTTTAATAATATGTTATAATGTATTGGTACTATATGATTATTTGATAATGCAATGGTACTGTATGATTATCAGCATTAATAAGAATTGCAAAAATAGTTGTTCCTACGCCCTTGAGTTGGGTGAGCTTTCTTTCTGATTCAAGAAAGTTTGATTGTTTTCACTTTGCTGAACCAATAGAGCTGAGAGTATAGCTGGCCATACATTATACAATGTTCTTGTTCAATTTCCTTTAGATTTACCTCCAACTATGTAGAGCAAGAACCTGCCTGACTGCATACAAATTGAAAGTGTTTAGGTTTGACCTCATATTATATGGTTTTGGTAAATCTAAAGGAAAATTGTATAATGTATGGCCAGCAGTGTTGCCAACCTCCTGCAGCGTTTTTTACTGGCAACCTGAAAAATAACAGAACTCCTATTAAAAATGAAGACAATTGATATTTAAACACAACATGGAAACACTGACAATACCCCTATCAAGTAGTTTGCCCGGTTTACACTTAAAAAGTCAGCACAGCATGACAAATTATCAGACCCTGATATTTATAGACAGTTGTAAAGATCACTGATTTTTACAAACTGTCAGTAAATTTACTGGCGGTTGGCAACACTGATGACCAGCCTTAAACGAGTTGTAAAGGCAGAAGGTTTTTTGTATCTTAATGCATTCTATGCATTAAGATAAAAAAAAACCTTCTGTGTGTAGCAGCCTCCCCAGCACCCCCTAATACCTACCCTGAGACTAAGGATGGGCTCGGGCGTGTTAACAAGTGCACGTGCCTGAGCCCGCCAGGAGTTGAACCCTGCACTGCACTAATCACAGGCAGGGAGACATTCCCCGATCGCTGCAGCCCCACATCGGGGAAATGTCTCCCTGCCTGTGATCAGTGCAGGGTTCACTTCCTGGCAGGCTCGGGCACATACACTTGCGAACACGTCCAAGCCCATCCTTACCTGAGACATATGGAGACCCTATTTTCCATCGGTCTGGTGGATCGGATGACAACGGACAGGCGGTCCGTTTTCATCCAATCTCCCCATAGAGGAGAGTGGGGCTCTGACAGGTCCGTCTCAGCACAGTGAGCAGACACGGACCAGACATCCGCCTGATCAGCGCATGGATCCCCCGCTGAGTCCGTCGGGTGGATTGCCCATGTGGAAGAGCCCTTTTTTACAGTATAGATGTAGTGAAATCATGCTATCCTCATTAGTATTCAGATTTCATTTACATAATATTCGTAACAATCTCTGCTTATTTGAGACAAAATTAGCAGAGCATCATTTCTAGTTGGGGATTTACACCAGTTAATTTCAGTATGTTTAAAATCTCCCATTATTACCACTGTTCCATGCATTTATTTCTGAACCTCAGCATTCATACACACAGGCTGAACATCATTCAGAAAGAGTCGATGGGCTATTTTCTCTATACAGGTCCCCAACCCTGCAGGACCCCATAGCAGTCACATGGGCTGCTATAGTTAAAGCCTTGTCTCTATAGTCATTGAAACCCTACACATACCCATTGCAACAATAACTAAAGGTATTTCACTCAACAATGGTCCCCACAATGCTTGTTAATATCATTTTGTAACTAGATATATCAAAACAGAAAAGATAGAAAGCCATTATATAGCAACCCATATTCAACATGGCTGGGGAAACGCCATTTCTTTTTATAAGTACTTCCATACATGTCTGGAATGAGACGTATGAGGCTGAAAATATTTCTCACTTTAGCTTGATGAGAGCTTTAAATACCAAACATAAACAAAGACAATGTATTTAATGCTTCTGTTGATGTATGGGGAGGCATAACATAAGCTGCGGAATGCGTCTTTTATTCCATGTCATGGTGACACGTGTAATTATTAATTATTTTAATGAATTATATCTTTACAAACCAGATAATAGTGCATTGAAAGAAGCTGTCTACTGTAGTTTATTTTTAGAGCTGTGTTGCTTGCTTCTATATATTGTCGGATGCTTTTACAGTCATGCCAATGTATATCTCTATTTTTATTGCGGTTTTATTGTTACTTTAAATTGTTATAAATAAAATATTTCCAACTGTGATTTTATTTTTTATTTTTTCTGTTATAGTGTACTAATGTAATTTAAAAGAGGATTGTAAATCATGTCAGCCCACTTTTTTCTCGACAAAAGACATAAACAAGCATTGCAGCTGCACCCTTAGATGGTGAAGAATGTTATGCAGAAGGAGGTCACATTAGCAGATGATTTAAGGATAGTGTTCCGATTTAACAAAAAAATGCTGTCCATAGCAGCCAATCAGCCTCCACCTGTCTTTGAAAAATTAAGTATAGATACTGACTTGCTGCTCTGGGCATGTGTTACTTACCATAACAGTCGTCTTTTTCTGCCATTTGACTGTTATATTCATTTTTTTTTTTCACTTTTTTCCTAGGATGTTATGGCAAGAATAAGAATCCTTAGAGCTTATTGAAGAATGGTCTGTACCTTGTAGCACCCCCATGCCAGCCTAGATCATATGTCTTAAGGGCCCAACGCTTTTCAGATTAGCTGTATTTCTCTGCCGATTTGGTGTTGTAACTTTCTGGCCAATATCTCTCTTTGTAATACGGCTCCATGCACACTGAAGCTGATAAACCACCGTTTATGGTCGTTTGTGTGTTTTTTTCTTAACAGCCCATAAATGCCCCTTTATGTTATCCTATGTGTCCATGCACACATGGACGTTTATTGTCGTTTAATAGCAGTGGCGTTTTTAGGCTGTTATCTGAACGCCCTGAATTGGCATTCAAGAGTCATTCTTCTGACCACAAAAAACGCTGGACGCCGATAAACGCTGCTAAACGGCAGTTTATTGGCGTCCGGCATTTTTTGTAGTCAATGGAAGCTAATGAAGTTAAAAGAAAAACTCTGACGCTGATAAACGCAAATGAACGCTATAACAAAACAACGATAAAAGCTAGTTTTAAAAGCAGCATTTTTCTGCCAGAAATCCAACATCCAAAACGACTATATAGAGCGTGCACACTGCATTGCACAATGCTGAGAAATGCGTGAAAATGTTTCAGTAGAAGAGGGTAGGAAAACTGATCACAAAAAGGATGACAAAAACAGACCAAATGCAATATTCTTTAAGCTGTCCTCATGCAAATAGAATCTAGTTTGAAAATGTTGTTTTTGGAACGTTCATTCTATTTTCTAATGCTTAGTTGGGTCAAATTGCTGTTCATTTTTGATCATAGTAATGAGAAAATTGGAAGGAGCAGGATAGACATTTTTTCATAGAAACAAAATTCTAACTGTGAATGCGGTTTTTGTTTGGGAAACATTGGGTATGTTTTAACAATGCTGTTTAACCACTTGAGCTGCAGGTTTTATCTCCTTCTTGACCAGAGCTTTTTTTGCTATTAGGCACTGTGCCAGGGGCAGACCGTGCATTGAGGGTGTACGGGGGCTGCACCCCCATCCCTGCTGCCGCCCCCCATTCATGTGCCCACTCCCTTTCAGGATGTCGGACACGTGGATTCCTATGGCGGGGGGCGCTTTTTTTTTTTTTTTTGAAGCACCTGATTAGAGCCAGAGGCTCTAAAAGGTTTCAAAAAAAGGATGGGCTCGGGGCGCAGCGAGTGCACCACGATCCCACCCAATTGTGTAACCTTAGTGAATGAATTTTTGCTAATTTCAGATTACAGTGCCTACAGGTCGGTGAGACCTGTTTACCGATTGGGCCAAAGTGCCAGGTGATTCTATTGGATGCCTGGCGCTAAGGAAGAGGAGACGCACTGTGCTGGAGCCCAAGCTGCCGCTGCCTGCATACCCCCAGGAGGAGAGTAGAGCACACCACCACAGAAGCCCGTCTGAACCAGTAAGTGCCACGCGGAGGGAGTGGGCCAGCAGCTGTCATTGCCTCCAGCCCCTGGTGTGTGTGTGTGTGTGTGTGTGTGGGGGGGGGGTGCCAGCCACCACTGCATGGTAAACACATGGATATATCCAGGTTGGGAGATTTTAGTGTCAGTGCAGTCTCAGTCCGGGGGTGGATTGTCAGTACAGATCACAGAGGACTCGGGACTAGAGAGGCTTTGGAAGGAGCGGGGCTTTCTGGAGAAGGGGTGGCTCTGTGACATCTGGTCACCACCCTTCCCACAGAGCAGGTGTGTATAGAATACCCCAGACAACGGCTTTTGAGCAGAAACGCGTTGGGTTCCTGGACTCCTTCTGTCTTATTGATTTTATTATGAGCTTTTTTATATATGGAATTTTGTGAGTATTTTTAATCCCTTATTCAAAATAAACCTCACATCAAACAGTATTACACTATTGTGGCTTTCTTTCCTCATATAAACTGTGTGGTGAATGCTGACATCTATCTGGAGACGACGGTTCGGGAGTGTATGAGCCATCAGCTTGGAACCTCTCTTCCCCTCCATACCTTAGCCCTCATTGGCAGATGACACCATACTGTGGATACTCGAGTTGGATTTTCTGATATCCGCGCATGATCTACCAACATCTGGTAAGCTCACACCCATTATATATATCGTTTGTCTAGTAGACCACATCAGGAATTTCTGGGGGTTGGATACCCCTTCCATCGATGAAGGATTTGAATCTCTTTGGGAATAAGCTTTAATGAACGAACCATATAGACTGATATATACCTTTTTTTGATGTTCCATTTGAACTTTTCTCCCAATGTTTTTTCTGAAAAACTATTACTGGTTTCTAACATGAACTTTATTGGATTTTAATGTTTTTTCAGGACACATATTTATACTCTGTTTTTAGCTCCTCATAGTTTTTTGGTCTTTTTCTATCTTAGGCGCTGTGATTATTTTAGGACATTTATTGACAATTGGATCAGTTGTTTTGCGAGCAGCCTAGGGCCATAATTGGATTTTGTAGATTTGATTTTATTTTGTGGGCGCGGGCTTCCCTTAACTTTTTCTTAGGTGTGTATACATATGTGTATGCGGGGTGGGTGATGGATAGGCTGCCTGTAAACTACTTCTAATACTATTCATGGCACAGCATGGCTCACACTCATCAGACATCCCAGCAGGGAAGTAGTTACACTTCTCTCAAGTTGTGCTTCTGCCTAAGGAGAGAGTTTGCTGGGCTGCAGGAGAAGGTCAGTGTGAGCAGGGAGTTGTAGAATGATACCATGGGCTCTGATAGTAGAGAGTTTATTATAGAGTGTGAGGGTATAACAGCACGTGGTGACATCACTGGCGATTGAGGAAATGTCTGAGCAGAGAAGGGTGGTCCATGTGCTCTTTTTGTTATCTGCTGAAGTAGTGAGCAGGCAAGGTGCTGCTGCTAATAACAGCACTGATAGCTGATTTCAACTGAAGGACAATAGTACGCAGGCATACCAAGCACAAGTTCCATCACCTTTCCAGTCCCCAAGAGCAGTATTGTATTATATGGGACCATGCGCATAGCTGCGTTGTGCTCTTGCGCTCAGCGGTGTAAATTTAAAAGTAGAAAGCTCTGCATCCACACTCTCTGTATTTCTCTACAATGTGCATGTGTAGGTATGAAAATGTATGCACATGTCCACATAGTGGAATTGAGTTAGGCACTTGTCCTCCAGAATGTTTACCCCCCTTAATGACTAAGCCATTTGGTGTCAGTGCAATGTTAATGACACCCCCAGATCGGTTCACAGATCGCAGTGCGAACTGTGAACTCACACAGGAATCTGATTGCATAGATGAGAATACCCATGCAATCCAATTCTAGTTCGGGGAAAAAAGTCCATGCGCTGTTTGCCTGCGAATTCAATGCAAGTTCAGCCATACAACTGTATGGTTGAACTCGCATTGCACAGACATTGCATGAGATCGGCACCTCCGTGCAGCTGCGAATCACATGCGATGTCTGTGTTCACACAAGTGTGAACCTAGGCTAATAGTGTGATCAGTGTTAATACTATACACTGTCACTGTACTTGGCTGGGAAGGGGGAAATGAAAGCTTTAACTGTGTGCCTAACAAGAGTAATGTGTGCAATATGTGCTGCTTTTACTAGTAGATGTGACTGATTTTTTCCCTTTTTTTTTCCCGCAGGGCTCTCTACTATAATTTGCTAAGCCGATCAGCAGGTCCCAGTTGTAAATTATGGGCTGGGACCAGCTGATCTGCTTGTGTTGTGCTGAATGACAGCACAGACGGGGCAGTGGGCGTGTGCGCATGCATCCCCTACCCGGAAATGCTGGATGTCAGTCCCAGCGTTTTGCTATTACGCCCGTGTGTATGAGGCCTAACTATGTGTCTAGCCTGTGTTTCTGTATATTGTGGGAGGTACTTTTGCTAGGGGAAGACATTGATCCTTGTCCCTGCTTTGCAGGAACACAGGAACCATGCCTCCCCTACTGACAGACCGGTGATCTGCCTTGTTTACATAGGCAGACTACTGTTCTCCCTTAGTGAAGGATTGGCGAGTGCCGGCAAATATCAAGTCCGTTGTACCCACAGATCAGCTCCCGCTGTGTATAATCACAGCGGAAGCAGGCCGCTGCCAGCGTGCATTCACACCCCAGGCCAGGGAGTGCAGGATCACGTACTAGGTACGTGATCCTGCACAGCAGTGCCACTTTGTAACTGTATATGCAAGTTATATGGTCGGCAAGTGGTTAATACATATGGGGTTCCATTCAAATAGCAGGCTTGGATGAAATTTTCGAGGTTTCAAACACAATTAAGCCTCGTACACACGGGTCAACGATCGTACGACCGAATGGCTCAAATCATATGTTGGCTGTTGTAGCTTGCGTACTGACATGCACTAAGTGATAGTACGACCAAGCTGAATGTAGTGTCGTGTTATGAACGTATAAAGAGAAAGTTCAGGGGCATGTAATTAGCATCCAGCTGTTCCTGACTTCTGAGCATGTGTGTTTTGGACAATACAACTTGTTGGACCAACTTCTCTGTACACACGATACAACGGTCGTACGACTGCTTGTTGGTACTACCAAGTTTTCTAGTCTGCTCATCCAACTTCTGTTGTACGGTGGCTGTTCTAATCGCGTGTATTAACGGTCGATTTAGCATACAATGGTCGTTCCTACAACTTGTTGTATAAGATCGTCGACCCGTGTGTTCGAGGCTTTAGTTGACTCAATGATGACAAGATAAAAAAATGTTCTGATCAGTTTTAAAATTAACTAGGTTTGAGCCACTTTACTGTTTAGTATTAATAATGCTTTACTACTCTACCTCTCTCAGCACAAATCTATCAACTGAACTCTATTCAGGTCCTCTAAAATTACTCATATGTGGCTTATCTATATATTAAATATAACAGTATATGAAATATAAAAACAAGATACAATAAGTAATGTGAATGTGATTTTATTAACTACTTTTTAGAAAAAAAATATAATAACAGCTTTAAACTATGCATAAAATATACAAATGACTCTCTAATTTCCATTTTTTTACGATTACATAAAAAGTACCATATTATTTTGTAGTATCATGTTGATGTTGAATTATATAATGCTATTTTGTCACCATGATTACTACAATGCTTGACTGAAATGTCAAGCACACTGGAAATGCACTTTCAGGGAGGCGCAGCAGCAAAAGACAAATGATGTTTGATTGCAGCTTCCTGCGTTCAAACTTCTCATAGCTGTCCATTTCATCCTTTTATCCTGTGCCTACTCTTCCATTTAGATTTTAGAAGACTTCATCTGTAAATATACATCAGCTGTTATTTTCAGATGAATTCTGGCATAAAGAACGTCATCGTATATGAGGTAATGGAAAGATATAAAGATGCCTAAATGTAGTAAGCAACCCAACAAACACAGCAAAGAGTGTACTGCAGAGGATTAGAGACACTGGAACACAAGGCCTTGCCCAGCAATACACAGAACTACATTCTGTTCCTTTCATTTCTATAGTTCAGCTACATCTGAGTGATTCATAGGGGTTGATTTGCAAAATCAGGTGAACCAAGTCAGCTTCCAGTTTTTTTGTCAAAGCTTAATTGAACAAGCTGAGGTTGATTGGTTACCACCATGCACAGCTGCACCAGTTTCTGAACTCTCCAGTTCCAATGCCCCATACACACGATGAGATTATCAGGCGAATGATCGTCTGGGTTTTTTTGCATGCTAAACTCAGATCGAATTGGAGGAGTTTACTTTAGTCACAAAGATTCTCACACGGCATGTGTATTGCCTTTTTGAATGACAGCTGTACTGATGAAAGGGAAATCGGGCACCGTGCAAAGAAATTTTTCCTGCATGTTCAATCTTGTCCGGATGGAAAACATCGGAGGAACTGTCATGATCGGCTCTCAAAAGCTCTGTACTAACGATCTGATTATCGTACGATCGTATTTTCCATATCATCGTGTGTGCGGGGTTTAAGGCTGGCCATACATGTTAGATTTTCTGTCCAATTTTCTTTAGGTTTATCTTTAACTATGTAGTACAAGGAACTGGCTAATTGGATAACATTAAGGCCTCATACACACGGGCGTTTTTTGACGCCGGCGTCTACTGACGTTTTTTTTCTGCTCCCCATGTTAGTCAATGGCCACATAAAAAACGTCTGCGTTTTTGAGCTGTAGATGGCGTCGGCGTATCAGAGAACCCACGACCAGCGCGTTCCTTGGCTGCATCGATGGCAAAAAGCGCCGCAAAACGCCACGAGACGCCAACAGACGCCAACAAACGCCACCTAATATTGTACCGGCGTTTTCCGGCGTTTTTTGACGCCGACGTTTTTAGGTTGAAAAATAGCAGAGGAATGATTTTTTTTTAAAAAACGTCTATTGACGCCGACGCTCACTAGCGCTCAAAAACGCCAATGCATAACGCCGAAAAACGTTGACTTTTTTTCCTTGACGTCGGGCCCGACGTTTTGTTTATTATTTTATATACGCCCGTGTGTATGAGGCCTTAAAGTGTTGTTTAGTTTTGACCTCATAGTATATGGTTTATGGTAAATCTGAAGAAAATTGGACAGAAAATCTAACATGTATGGCCAGCCTAAGACCCCTTTCACACTGAGGCAGTTTTCAGGAGTTTTAGTCCTAGAAATAGCGCCTGAAAACTGCCTCCCATGCCGCTTTTACCCTGGGGCAGCGCACTTGCGGGACAAGAAAAAAAGTCCTGCAAGCAGCATCTTTGGGGCGGGTTGGGTGCGCTGTATACATGTAGACATGTCAAATCGCACGCCAAATCAAATCAATGTGAACCTAGGCTAAACCCTCATTTTCAAAACTTCAACAAATGAACCACTTCAGCCCTGGAAGGATTTGCCCCCTTCCTGACCAGGCCATCTTTTGTGATACGGCACTCCGTCAAGTTAACTGACAATTGCGCTGTTGTGCGAAGCTGTACCCAAACAAAATGTATGTCCTTTTTCCCCCCACAAATACAGCTTTCTTTTGGTGGTATTTGATCACCTCTGCGGTTTTTATTTTTTGTGCTATAAACAAAAAAAGAGCAACAATTTTGCAAAAAAAAAAAAATGTTTTTTTACTCTTTGCTATAATACTATACTATATAATTTACTCATCAGTTTAGGCCAATATGTATTCTTCTACTTATTTTTGGCAAAAAAAAAAAAATCAAAAAAAAATCGCAATGAGCGTAAATTGATTGGTTTGCACAAAAGTTATCACGTTTACAAACTACAGTATAGATTTAGGGACTTTTATTTTTTTAATTGTTTTAACTGGTAATGGCGGCGATCTGCGATTTTCAGTGGGACTGCGACATTGCAGCAGACAAATCTGACCCCAAATTACACTTTTTGGGGACTAGTACTGATCAATGTAAAAATGACACTGGAAGGGAAGGGGTTCACACTAGGGGGGCAATCAAGGGGTTAACTGTGTTCTCTCAGCGTGTTCTAACTGTAGGGGGGATGGGTAGGTAGGGACATGACAGAGATTGCTGCTCCCGATGATTGGAAGCAGCAGATCTTTGCCATGTCATCTGTCAGATTGGGAGATCTCTCTTGTTTACACAGGCAGATCCCCGTTCTGCCTCTGTACAAGGCAATTGCGGGTCACCGAGCGCAGATCGTGGGTGTGTGCGCCCACAATAGCTCACACACGGACCACCGTACAGCTATGGCGATTCTCGCAGGAGAACCGACCTGCCGCCGCATAACAATGGCGGCTGGTCGGCAAGTGGTTAACCACTTCAATACCAGGCACTTTTACCCCCTTCCTGCCCAGGCCAACTTTCAGCGCTCTCATGCTTTAAATGACAATTGCGCGGCCATGCATGTACCCAAACTACATATTTTATAATTTTGTTAATACAAATAGAACTTTCTTTTGGTGGTATTTAATTACCACCACTTTTTTTATTGTTTGCTAAATAGATGAAAAAAGACCGACATTTTTGAAAAAAAAAACACGTTTGTCTTTGTTTCTGTTATAAAAGTTTGCAAATAAATAATTTTTCTTCATGAATTTAGGCCAAAATATATTCTGCTACATTTCTTTGGTGAAAATATCCGAGATCAGTGTATATTATTTAGCTTGTATTATATGTATATATATATATATATATGTGTATGAAAATTGATCAGTCCTGATGTACTGGCGGTGATTTCATTTCTTGAGACCCGAAAATGCCAGGACAGTACAGATATCCCCAAATGACACCTTTTTGGAAAGTAGGCAGTCCAAGGTATTTAGTAAAAGACATGGTGAGTTTTTTGAAGTTGTCATTTTTTGTCATAGGTTTTTGGAAAATGGTATTGGTGATCAGGAATCCTGACTGGTAACAGTACGAAAAAAAAAAAACAATAATTTTTTTGTACTACCCTGGGGATGTGATCAGTTTTTTTTTCTTTTACATGTTATGTTTGCATATAACAGTGCATTGCATTGCCAAATGCAAGCATTTTACTGAATGAAATTGATTCATTCAGTTTGTTTTGTTGTGATTAGCCAGAGGTAATCACATGGTACAGATAGGCTGTGATTGGCTCAGTCTGTACCACGTGATCACACTGACCAATAACAGCTAGCAACACAATTGTATACAATGGATGGCTTAAAAGAAGGTTACATGTGGTACCGGCAGTGGGCCAGTACAGTGATCAGTCATCAACAGTGTCTGGTGGACACAGCTGGTGACAGGCTGCGCCACCCTGTCCATACTCACGCGGTGAGATCCAGGAGGACATCATATGGCGTCCATCTGGAATCAACGGGAGGTTCACGCCGGTGTCATTATGCCATAGGCCGGGCGGGTGGTATAACCGCTGCCCAGGTTTCCTGTTTCAGGATAACTCCTTTCTCTTCCACCATATCATGGAGCCACACTTGCATTCAGAGTTGTATCTCTACACTGTGTTAATCAATAGAAACACAGCCCCAGAGTCTAGGATGGCAAGTCGCTCTCCTGTGTCTTCTCCTCCCCCCACCCTTCTCCAAGAGGGTGGAGGGATGGGCGGATGATGCCAAACTCTCCACCTCAGCCAATCAGAGGAAGCCTTGCACTCATTCAGAAAATACAAAGTTTCCACTGAATGGCTGAGCAATGATCAGCCTGGCTCCATGTTGTTCCAGAAACAGGATGGAAAGCCTCTGTGCTGCTGCTGAAACCCACCAATGTCTACTGTATGTAGCTGATGCTGGATGCAGTTTATAAAGCACTGGCAGCTAGTGCAACTGTTAATGAAGGAAATAGTTTGATTGGACCAGCTTGGTCCAAATTAACTTCTTAAAGTTGAATCAAACCTGGAGCTAGGCACGAGGTCTGGTTCACACTGGATCGCATACATTCCTGTGCAATCCCTCTCGGTTCAGTTTTGACAGGCCACTAATTTGAATATGCTGCAAAACTCACTGGAGCATGCAAGAAGTAGTGCAAGCACTGTTTTTGGAAATCACACCATACCAAACTGCAGGATCCTGCGGCATCTCACAAGGACAGCGTGTTCATGTGCAGCGTGGGAGATGCACATAGAACTGACCTTTCCAGCACCATGTCCTGGTGTGAATGGGCCCTTAGAAATAAAGAAAGAATCTATACACAAAAGATTTAGGCCCGCCATACACAGTTCGAATCGTTTCAACCCGTTATTTGGCAGGCTGAATGTACCAAGTTGATTGATTAACTTGGGTACAACCAACCTACCGGATTCTCTTGTGATTATCGCAAGTGGCTGCTATAGCTGCTAGCGATAATCACTGTCTTCTCCTGGCAGGGACAGCTTCCCCCGCCCACCCCCGCCTGGAGAAGACAGTGGCCCAGCAGGAGGGATTCCCTCATCAACACTGTCTGTGTTGATGGGGGAATCAAGCTAATTTCTTTTGTGGTTGCAGGAAATAAATTTGCTCAATGTATGGCCTGCCTAATGGCCCGTACATACGATCCGAAAAATCGGACGAAAAATCCCACTTTTGAAGTGATCGTATGATAATGAGATTGTTAGTACAGAGCTTTCGAGAGCCGATCATGACAGTTCATCCAATATTATTCAATCGGACAAACACAAAAATTTTCTCGTATGATACTAGATTGGACGATTTTCGTTTAATCAGTACAGTTGTCGTCCGAAAATACAATACAAATACACAACAACACATGACATCACTTCAGATTTTTATTTCTGTCGTAGGATAATTCTCGTGACTTTAGAAAACCCTTCTAATTCGATCTGAGATTAGCATGCAAAAAAAAAAAAACGGACGAACGTGTGTACGGGGCATAACGGTTTCCTTTTACTCCAGCCTCTTGACATAGAATACTTGCTTGGAAGAGAGGGGAAAAAGATTGTTCAGGTTTAAGCATATATAATCAGCTGTGATCCTTGTGAGATAATTGACAGCTGTCAGTACTGATTATGTTTTTCATCATTAAAATTTGTCTCTCTGTTCATCTCTGTATTAGACTCCCCCTCACACTGGGGCCCCCCGAGCGTTAACGGTAAAGTGACGCTTTTTTTTAGAAGCATTGTACTGCGGGGCGAGTTATAGCGGGCACTTTCAATCCCCCAGAAGGGGTTTAAAAGGGGTTAAAAGCATCCGCTTAGCGCTGCTTTCAAAGTGATTTGAAAGTGGTGCCCATTCATTTCAATGGGCAGAGGTGGTTTCGTAGTGGTGTATACACCGCTCCTGCACCACTCCAAAGATACTGCTTGCAGGACTTTTTCCCCGCCCCGCAAGCACACTGCCCCAGTGGGAAAAGACACTGACTTGAATGGCGAGGTGGTTTTCAGGTGCTCAGCAGAGGCTATTTCCAGCGCTAAAGTGCCTGAAAGCTGCCTCAGTGTGAAAGGGGTCTTAAAGCAAACTGTCGGCTTTGCCTTGCAGGGAAAAGTTATGGGTTTAGTTCAATCCACCCATTCAGCTACTCATACTTCACCTTTCCCTCAGTCCCCCACTGCTTCACTCAGCCACCAGGAGTGCAGATAAAAAAATGGTACTTCTGGGTACGGAGGAGCATGTGACTCACTCCACATGACAGCATTGAGCCAATCACCAAACACCAATGGAAAGTGTCCATAGTTCTGTGTTAGCTACAACTTAAATGACTTGTAGCTAGTTATGTGGAGGAGGAAAGAAGAGTATGTGCTGATGGAGAGAGGGGGATTCAAGTTCATCTAAACCCAAAAACAAAAATGTAATATATTTGAGTCTACCAGTCAGTAAATGAGGTTGTGAATAGTGAGTACTGCGCTAAAATTAAATTCAGTGAGTAAACTTAAATATAAATATATAAATATATATATATAATACATAAATTGTACTATATAATTAAAATATATGATACAGTGCAAAATTCCTTACAATGCAAACATAACAGCTGCTGCTTTGTTCAAATCAAATCATAAAAAAATATATCACACTTCTATAGTCCAGTGTTTAGCAGCGCTTTCAAAAGTAGTAAAAAATATTAATAAACAAAGTGCCAGTGCTGAAAAGAGTTCTTAAGGTGCTTAAATAGCAGAGAGAATCTTCTACTTTAATCTTCCACCTTAATTCACCACGTGTTGATAGAAAATTAAGATTGGAGGCTCACCAGAACTGGGAATAAAAACGCCTTAATCATATATCCATATGAAATCTGCAACACA